>CM032456.1:121455892-121588392 GCA_019049505.1 Pachyrhynchus sulphureomaculatus
AAGGTAACAAACCGGAATTTTTGCGTCGATATGTGACAATGGATGAAACATGGATCCATCACTTCACTCCGGAATCAAAACGATCGTCATCTGAGTGGACAGCAACTGGTGAACCTCGTCCAAAGCGCCCGAAAGCACAACAATCGGCTGGAAAGGGTATGGCCTCGGTATTTTGGGATGTGCGTGGTGTAATATTCATCGACTATCTTGAGAAAGGAAATACCATCAACAGTGAATATTATATAGCGTTATTGGAGCGTTTGAAGGCCGAAATTGCAAAGAAACGACCGCATATGGCAAAGAAAAAAAATTTGTTTCATCAAGACAACGCACCGTGTCACAAGTCAATCAAAACAATGGCAAAACTACATGAATTGAACTTCGAATTGCTCCCACATCCACCGTATTCGCCAGATTTGGCTCCCAGCGACTACTGGCTGTTCGCAGACCTGAAAAAAATGCTCGCCGGTAAGAAATTTCGCACGAATGAAGAGGTTATCGCTGAAACTGAGGCCTATTTTGAGGCAAAAGATAAATCGTTTTACAAAAGTGGTATTGAAATGTTAGAGCGGCGCTGGAATGATTGCGTTGCTCTTGATGGAGATTACGTTGATGAATAAAGCTAATTTTGAACCAAAAAAACCGTGTTTTCTTTGTTAGGCCCGGGACTTTTCAGCCCATGTGTTATATATATATATATATATATATATATATATATATATATATATATATATATATATGTATATATATATAAATATATATAAAACATACATGTGTGTACAAATATGATACTATTTAATATCAGTTTACTATATTTGGATGTTTTCTTGCATATATTATCTTATACAAAAATTAGTTACGTTAGCATCTCTACAATTAGAGTTACGCCTAAGATCAGCATAACATAATATTTGTTTAGCTCTTTTGGTTCCATATATTAAAATTTTTGGTGCTGGTGCTGAAAAAACACGTAATTTCAAGAGTCACGCTAAGTTAACTCCTTATCTTGTAACCGCATTTTGAAACATACCTTTTTTAATACATGTAGATGTCTAAGAAGTCTGGATATTTTAGGAACTCGAGGCACTTAATCGAGTTCCTAAATTTCTTATCTCACAAAATATTTCACACGAACCCTGAATATTTGTCTTAAAAATTTTACAAAAAATAATAAATTTGAATTGGATAATTTTTATAATAATAGTTTACACCTCTTTATACTTTTGCGATTTTAATGATAAATTTCGACAGACAAAATATTTCGTCGATACCGGGTGTAGAGAGTTACTAGCAAAATGAATTTTTTTGGCAAGATCCCGGATATATCTTTTAATTTTTTGATTCTGTGCAACATTTCCTATTAATACACACTATACCCAAATCAAATTGTCTAAGAGCTGTTATCACATGATATTGCTGTATCATATAAACAATGCACGTTAGAGCTAAATGGCTATTATTATACACATTGCGCTTTATTCGTTTCATTTATATGGATATGGTTTATTTACTTTTCGGCAAAACTATCCACATAAATAAAAATGTATTTTGTTACCTACGGAACCAAGAATAATCAAGAAATATAGACCCAAAAAAATTCAAAGAAAAAATAATATATATATACATATACATATGCATATATATATATATATATATATATATATATATATATATATATATATATATATATATATATATATATAATATACATATACATATACATATACATATACATATATATATATATATATATATATATATATATATATATATATATATATATATATATATATATATATATATATACATATACATGCAACAACCTACTGCCACAGAGCGTAGAAATGCGCCAAATGTGTGGGACCCCATAAAACGGATTTCAAAAATTGCTCGAACAGTGTAAAGTGTGCTAATTGTGGAAGGTCTCATCAAGCCAACAACAAACAATGTCCCTAGTACACATACAAAATTGGATAAATCCACACCAACTCCTAGATACAGGAACGCCCCTCCTCCAGACAACATCTGGCAAGAACACGTAGAGCATAAACGGCGTAACTATGAGGAAGAACAATACGGCGAAGATGAACGGGACAATCAAACGACACAAAGCAAGACTGGAAGATCAAATGAGTTAAATAGAAATAATGATTTTAACAACTTTTCAAAAGCAATGAACAAACTTAATAATGTAATTAATTTGAAAGAAATGACAAAAGTAATAACTGACTTAAAAAATTTACTTAGGAACTGTAAAATAAAATTAGACAAATTAACCGTAATTCTCCAATTTGGTGAAAACATAGAAAAGAAAAGAAGGGAGAGGGAGAGTGAGAGGGTCAGGGAGGGTTAGAGGCAGGGGAGAGGGAGAGGGGGAGGGAGGAGTTGGAGCGGGAGATGGAGAGGGTGGGGCAGGAATAGGGAGAGGGCCGGGAGGGGAGGGGAGAGTGGTGGGGAGGGGCGGGGATGGGAGGGGGAGGGTGCGGAGATGGGAGGTGGAGGGTAGTGGGAGGGGGAGGGGCAAGGGAGAGGGTGAATGAAACATAAAATAAATAACGCCAAATGGCAGATACCTAGTACTCGCACACATCAAGTTGAGTTTTTTTGAATATAATTTTGCTCAATAGAAACAAAAAAACATCTAAGTACAAAAATAAATGGACAATAAGCAACAAAACATCCTCAAAAATAAAACAAATAAAAATGTCCATTAATGTTATAAAAACGGAAATGGTAAAAATTTAAAAAAAAAAATACACAAATGCAATACTAGAATTTACCAAAAACGGCAGAATGTCGGCACCCGAAAGGACATACTATGAATGAATATGTATCTTGTAACGTATTTATAGAACAAAGAAAAATGTACAAATCTGGTACAATGTATTGAGATGCAAATAATAGAGTTTTGAAATTGATTTATTTGAAAACGATCTAAAAGACATTAGACTTTAGTATATAAGTACTTATGTAGTTTAAGATTATAATAGATCTAAATAAATGGTTAGTCCAGGACACCAGTTTTAATGACTGGCGCCGACAAGTGCAATTAAAAAAAATAGTAAAATATACATGTTACAGAAGGTCCATATATTAAAATATAAAGAGATGCTACATCATTCTATTTAAAAAGACATCTACCTTGGATATTTAGCCTATTGGCTAAAAATAAAATAATCAATAAATTGGGTTTTTAATATAAGAGACTAGCAACCTTAATTCCTTGAAACATCGAAGAACGAATGGCGACTTCTATTCTACAAGTATTTTCATTGAAAGTGTTCGATGGATGTAACCAGCTTAATTCCTCCTAAAGCGAGGAGTGACACCTCGTACGACTCTTTTCAGGCAGTCTTTTATATCGAGAACATCATCCCTTTGAAATGATTTGCCCAGGACTGTTTCCTACCAAGTAAAATATTTACAACGATTCAAGACAAACGTAAATCGCTTTTTCGACCCATGCGCTATAGCGCTTTAGGGATTCTTACAGCACGTGTGGTATGTCCATAAGAAGCATATTACAACCACAAGAACTGTTATTTTTTTAGAACCATTGTAAAATGTGATTAAAAACAAACAAATTAAAGTAAAAAAAATAATGATTTCCAGAGGCCAGTATGTCAGAAAGTATTGTTATTTAGTAGTAGACAAAAGTTATCTAGAATTTTCCTTACAAATTAAAAAATTCAAAGTATATAACGATTTACATTTAAAATAATAAAAAAAAAGCGTGGTGAAAGTGGGAGCGTGGTTTTCTATATAAAATGAGCACTCTAACTATACTAGTACAAGATTCATTTTGCTGTCTAAAATAACTACCGGCGATTCAGGCGAAGATTCAGGACTGACAATTAAACTTAAAATTAAAATTTAATTAAACCTAGATTAATATATATATATATATATATATATATATATATATATATATATATATATATATATATATATATATATATATATATATATATATATATATATATATATATATATATATATATATATATATATATATATATATATATATATATATATATATATATATATATATATATATATATATATATATATATATATATATATATATATATATATATATATATATATATATATATATATATATATATATATATATATATATATATATATATATATATATATATATATATATATATATATATATATATATATATATATATATATATATATATATATATATATATATATTATATATATATATATATATATATATATATATATATATATATATATATATATATATATATATATATATATATATATATATATATATATATATAATATATATATATACATAAATATATATATATATATATATATATATATATATATATATATATATATATATATATATATATATATATATGTATATATATATATATATATATATATATACATATATATATATATATATATATATATATATATATTATATATATATTTATGTAATTATATATATATATATATATATATATATATATATATATTAATTTTAAGTTTAATTGTCAGTCCTGAATCTTCTCAAGCTCAACAGTGTTTTAAATCTGCATTAATATGGGGTCCACTTTTGGTGAGCAAACCGATATGATTTTAGTATTTGGTTTTTGTAACGGCAGTGGTTGCCAAAGTGCTCGCGTATATCACGAAAGATTTCTGCATTGTCGGACTCCTAACACTCGGATTTTGCCAATACTGAGAGGCGACTTCGAGAAATTGGACAATTTTAGCCGATCAGTAATAATGCTGGGCGGCCTTAATAAGCTAGAGAACACGATGTTAAAGAGGAAATCCTTGAAATTGTACACGGTAATCCTGGAATCAGCACTCGTTTAATTGAAAGTCAAACGGGAATATCAAAACGTACAACTAACCAAATCATTAGACAACAAATGATTTCACCCCTTTCATATACAGTCCGTCCAGGAATTCTTACCTCCAAATCTTGGATCCCGTTTACATTTTTCACAAATTATTCGAGCACGCATAGCGACTGTTCCGGCTTTTCACACTAAAATCCTGTTCACAGACGAAGCACGCTTCACCCGACGTAGTATAAGAAATATGCACAATAATCATGTTTACGCTGAAGAAAACCCACATACTGTGCAACCAAACAGTTTGTTTCAACGCGAATTCAGTATTAATGTCTGGATGGGATTTGTCGCGAACTATTTGATCGGGCCGTTTAGATTACCAGATCGACTTGATGGTGACATTTACTTGAATTTCATCCGTGAAACTATTCCTGAATTATTGGAAAACTTACCCGTTAATTTACGTCGCGACATGTTTTTCATGCACGATGGTGCCACCCCATTTTGCATGTACTGTGAGAATTTTTTTGAACCAAAGTTACCCAGATAAATGGATCGGAAGAGGTGAAGATGCTTCTATTCACTAGCCACCTCGTTCCCCTTTCATAAATTCATGCGATTTTTTCCTTTGGGGTGCATTGAAATCGGAAATTTATCAAGTTCAAATCGACAACATGGAGCAATTGTGGAAAAGGATTCAAACTGCTGCTAACGCTTTACGAGATGAAGACATTTTAAGAAGAGTACATTTAAATTTCCTTGGACGCAATTTATGCATTAACGAAGGTGCCGGCCATATTAAACATTTACTGTGAAACCAATACCTTATTAGTTGGCGATTAAACTTTTCTCGAATTTATCAATTTCTGGGTAATCTTTTATGCCCTTAGCCAGTTGGTTTTTTACATTCTTACTGTTGTTGGCTATTGGTCTTTAAATTTATTAGTGTTGTTTGCCTGTTTACCCTTAAGCATACTCCAAATTTAAAGACTATACTTTTGGACCTGTCCTAAGCCTGAATGAAGTATGAAGGAACGCATTTGCGAATTTGAC
Source organism: Pachyrhynchus sulphureomaculatus (assembly GCA_019049505.1). Lineage (NCBI taxonomy): Eukaryota > Metazoa > Arthropoda > Insecta > Coleoptera > Curculionidae > Pachyrhynchus > Pachyrhynchus sulphureomaculatus. The sequence goes on from CM032456.1 coordinate 121,461,799, forward strand.
AATGGAATTAAAAAATGGAAACAAACATTCCATTATCTCAGAAACTGTTGTTCAGAGCAACATTTACCAAGAGAGCTTTCTTAGACAGGAGAAGGCAAAGAATACGACTATTTAATTAAAAATATCATACAGAGTGGTATAAAGAAGTTATGAAAATTTAAAAGTATACACAGTGCAATAAGTGGCGCTCCCTACAATTTGCAACAAAACTGTGAGCTGATTTCGATTTCTCATCTCAGAAAACCCCTTAGCACCGAATCTTGTATATATAGTGCAATTATTAAGAAAGTTACTTAAGAAAAACTAAAATAAAACATAACTTTGACACCCTGTATCTGAAAAATTACGAATTTTTGGACTAAGGTAATTTGGGTTAAATAGTTATATTTTCATCCCAGAAATCGACAGTAACTCTATGTACACGGAATACTAGGACACCCTGCATATATATATATATATATATATATATATATATATATATATATATATATATATATATATATATAGGGTGTTTTTTATAGAGGTATAGAACTTTGAAATGGAATAAAACAAAGATGAATTTTTTAAATTGACATGAAATTTGCTTTATTCGAAAGATAATCTTCTGGCATTATAATGTAAATATGACTTCTGGCATATGACCGCCACGGCTGGCTCGGACGTAGTCTAATCTGGAGGTCCAATTTTCGATGCCTTTTTCCAACATTTGTGGCCGTATATCGGCAATAACGCGGCGAATTTTGTCCTCCAAGTGGTCAATCGTTTCGGGCTTATCGGCGTAGACTAGCGACTTCACATATCCCCACAGAAAATAGTCTAGCGGCGTTAAATCGCACGATCTTGGAGGCCAATTCACGGGTATATATATATATATATATATATATATATATATATATATATATATATATATATATATATATATATAAATATATATATATTTATGTATATATATATATATATATTTATGTATGTATATATATATATATATATATATATATATATATATATATATATATATATATATATATATATATATATATATATATATATATATATATATATATATATATATATATATATATATATATATATATATATATATATATATATATATATATATATATATATATATATATATACATATATATATATATATATATATATATATATATATATATACATATATATATATATATATATATATATATATATATATATATATATATATATATATATATATATATATCTATACATATATATATATATATATATATATATATATATATATATATATATATATATATATATGTATATATATATATATATACATATATATATATATATATATATATATATATATATATATATATATATATATATATATATATATATTAATCTAGGTTTAATTAAATTTTAAGTTTAATTGTCAGTCCTGAATCTTCGCCTGAATCGCCGGTAGTTATTTTAGACAGCAAAATGAATCTTGTACTAGTATAGTTAGAGTGCTCATTTTATATAGAAAACCACGCTCCCACTTTCACCACGCTTTTTTTTATTATTTTAAATGTAAATCGTTATATACTTTAAATTTTTTAATTTGTAAGGAAAATTCTAGATAACTTTTGTCTACTACTAAATAACAATACTTTCTGACATACTGGCCTCTGGAAATCATTATTTTTTTTACTTTAATTTGTTTGTTTTTAATCACATTTTACAATGGTTCTAAAAAAATAACAGTTCTTGTGGTTGTAATATGCTTCTTATGGACATACCACACGTGCTGTAAGAATCCCTAAAGCGCTATAGCGCATGGGTCGAAAAAGCGATTTACGTTTGTCTTGAATCGTTGTAAATATTTTACTTGGTAGGAAACAGTCCTGGGCAAATCATTTCAAAGGGATGATGTTCTCGATATAAAAGACTGCCTGAAAAGAGTCGTACGAGGTGTCACTCCTCGCTTTAGGAGGAATTAAGCTGGTTACATCCATCGAACACTTTCAATGAAAATACTTGTAGAATAGAAGTCGCCATTCGTTCTTCGATGTTTCAAGGAATTAAGGTTGCTAGTCAGTTTTGAAACTCTAATCAGGCGAACAGCTCTCTTCTGAATAGAATCCAACAAATGCAGTGAATGCTTGGGAGCAGAGCCTCAAAACATGGGAGCAGAGCCTCAAAACATGGGAGCAGTATTCCATGGTTTGGTCAAGTGACAGCTTTGAGCAGAATTACCAGTTATTGTGGAGGGTAAATACGACCAAATCAAATACTTTCTACGTTTTGGCGAATACTTTAGTTAGAAAATGTAATCACTGACTGACGCAGCTTTATAATACCCAGCAACAGGTATACCTTTTTTGTAATGGTAAACCACCCTTATTCTTGGTTACATTGTGTCACTCTCTTATATTAAAAACCCAATTTATTGATTATTTTATTTTTAGCCAATAGGCTAAATATCCAAGGTAGATGTCTTTTTAAATAGAATGATGTAGCATCTCTTTATATTTTAATATATGGACCTTCTGTAACATGTATATTTTACTATTTTTTTTTAATTGCACTTGTCGGCGCCAGTCATTAAAACTGGTGTCCTGGACTAACCATTTATTTAGATCTATTATAATCTTAAACTACATAAGTACTTATATACTAAAGTCTGATGTCTTTTAGATCGTTTTCAAATAAATCAATTTCAAAACTCTATTATTTGCATCTCAATACATTGTACCAGATTTGTACATTTTTCTTTGTTCTATAAATACGTTACAAGATACATATTCATTCATAGTATGTCCTTTCGGGTGCCGATATTCTGCCGTTTTTGGTAAATTCTAGTATTGCATTTTGTGTTTTTTTTTTAAATTTTTACCATTTCCGTTTTTATAACATTAATGGACATTTTTATTTGTTTTATTTTTGAGGATGTTTTGTTGCTTATTGTCCATTTATTTTTGTACTTAGATGTTTTTTTGTTTCTATTGAGCAAAATTATATTCAAAAAAACTCAACTTGATGTGTGCGAGTACTAGATATCTGCCATTTGGCGTTATTTATTTTATGTTTCATTCACCCTCTCCCTTGCCCCTCCCCCTCCCACTACCCTCCACCTCCCATCTCCGCACCCTCCCCCTCCCATCCCCGCCCCGCACCTCCCCCCACCACTCTCCCCTCCCCTCCTGGCCCTCTCCCTATTCCTGCCCCACCCTCTCCATCTCCCGCTCCAACTCCTCCCTCCCCCTCTCCCTCTCCCCTGCCTCTAACCCTCCCTGACCCTCTCACTCTCCCTCTCCCTTCTTTTCTTTTCTATGTTTTCACCAAATTGGAGAATTACGGTTAATTTGTCTAATTTTATTTTACAGTTCCTAAGTAAATTTTTTAAGTCAGTTATTACTTTTGTCATTTCTTTCAAATTAATTACATTATTAAGTTTGTTCATTGCTTTTGAAAAGTTGTTAAAATCATTATTTATATTTAACTCATTTGATCTTCCAGTCTTGCTTTGTGTCGTTTGATTGTCCCGTTCATCTTCGCCGTATTGTTCTTCCTCATAGTTACGCCGTTTATGCTCTACGTGTTCTTGCCAGATGTTGTCTGGAGGAGGGGCGTTCCTGTATCTAGGAGTTGGTGTGGATTTATCCAATTTTGTATGTGTACTAGGGACATTGTTTGTTGTTGGCTTGATGAGACCTTCCACAATTAGCACACTTTACACTGTTCGAGCAATTTTTGAAATCCGTTTTATGGGGTCCCACACATTTGGCGCATTTCTACGCTCTGTGGCAGTAGGTTGTAGCATGGCTCCACGTGCAACATCTCCTGCATTGTAATATTTCTCCTTTCCCACGTAACAGATATGTTAGCACTTTGATTTTATTTTTTATGTTGTTAGTTTGTGTTTGACGGTCGTTATTGTGCATGTGTGTTTGTTCAAGTTCATATTTTACGTCTTCAGTGTCGGGTCTATGGTCAAGTCCCTTGACCATGAAGACGTGAGTTTTGTCTTCGAGAGAGGCGTATATATGCCAGTCTGTGTTTGTGTGTTTTTCTAATATATATTTATTTGCGTAGTATTCTGTTATGTTCTTAGCGTTAATAATTGTGTTGTTTTTAGTACATTTTATTAAATATCATTTTGTTAGGATTTTTGAGAGTGTCGTTGTTAATGTCTCGTAGTCGGTTTTATTCTGAACTGTACCTGCTATTATAATTGGGAGGTTTCTGTTCTTTGGGCTTTGCAGTAGTATCTGGTGAGTCTTTTATATTTTCTTGTCTTTTTTGTTGGGTTGTGTTTGTTGTTGGGCGTTCTTTTGTTGTTGTTTGAATGTTTGCTGTACCGTCTTTTATTATTTCGATGTCCGTATCCGCCTCCTTTTCTAACGGTTTAAATCTATTTTCTGTTCTTATCTGTGGGATGTTTAAGGTTTTACTCTTTGTGAAGCAAAGAGAAAAATCTTCGTATTCGCTCCTGAATGGTTCTACATTGTCTGTTGTTTGATTTTCTGTTGTATTTTCTAAAATGATATTCTTTGGTTCTCGTGGGACCTCCATTTCACTCTCCGTCACTAGACTCTGTGTACTGTTTGTTTTAGTTGATGGTGGGGGAGTTTAGTTATAATTGTTCTGTATTTTCTGCCATTTTCCTTCACATTGTGTCCTTGTGAAATTACTTACACTTTACAATCTCTCTTTAAGCAGTCCAAAATTGATTTGTGTTCTCTTTTCTTTCTCGTTTTCACTTTTGATTTAGTAAAGTCATTGTTTTTTGTCGCGTCCACGTTAGTTGGCGTTGTGTCCACATTTCCATCTCCGTTTTCGTCTATGGTGGCGATTTTTGTTTTTTCTGGGGTGCTTTTAGCGCCCCTGCTCTCACTCATTGACACTTATTTTAATAGTCTTATTCCATTTTTGGTTATTCTTTAAAACTGTTTTTAACTATATACAATTTATTTTTACTAGATGAAACTTCTTACCTTTAAGTTGGTTTATATTAATTCGTCTTATCGCCCTTTAAGGATAAGCAATGCTGCAAAAAAAATCACACTCGAGTCGACCGTCCGGCTTCGTTTGCTAGATTGTTCTGATTTGTTATAGTTTGGTATAGTTAGTTGTTATAGGACAGGGTGCTGATTGCACAGTAACTGGAGAGCTTCTATGTTTTCATGACGATGAAGTCTGGCTTTATGCTCGTCGGCAGACATTTTGATCTCTCCTTTACTGTGGATACGCCAAGATCTCGATGAAGAACTGCTTTCGAACATACCAAGGGGCGTTTACCGTGATGTTCAATACTTTGTTATGGGATATACCGTAAATCCACACCAGTTTTAGAATCTTATTGTAAATTAATAATTTGTTATGTATTGATAGCTGAGAGTTTGTGCCAATAAGCCAGTGGTGGTGTTTATATTTTAATCCTAATTCAGCTCTTTTAGTTTTAACATGTACATTCTAACTTAGCTTGGCATCAAGAGTCATACTAAGATACTTTGCTTTCAGTTCTTGAGCTTTTACTAATGATGAAAATTTTTTAAATAGAACAATAGTCTTCTTATTTTACTATATGGACGCGCTGCAACAAATATATTTTAACTATAATTGGATAAAATGCTATGAAGGTTGTAAAATAATACCGCTATAAGTAGTTCTAAAATTTTATTAAAAAGTAGTTACAATAAGAAGCCGTTCCAAGAACGTTGTTTGATTTTAGGTTGTGTACCAAAGAATTTAAAATTTCTAGAATTTATCGCTGATCATTTCTTTTTAAAAAGTCAATTTCAAAATTGTGCATTTTAAATATATAAAATGGGAAGTAGTGATAAAAAGACAAATGTGTTTTTACTACTTAATTATAAATTAATCGTGTGAATTCCAAAACATTTCAAAAATAATTGCTTAGTGTCGAAATTAGGCAAATGAAGTATCAATCTGCCCAAAATAGTGTTTTCAATTTTACAACAAAATAATTTCTAAAAAAAATTGTCCCACTGATCAAACTTTCTTCTGCTTTTTTCTTCTTTTTCTTCTTTTAATATGCAGGACCTATTGTGTGAAAATAGTTTAAAATAGAATGAATAATTTAAATAAAAAAAAACTAGAGCAGAATCCTAGAGAAGGAGAAAAAGGTGGTAACTTTCCGAGAGATAACAAAATTTATCTCTTAACTTATAGTAGAATTGAAAAATTTGGTAACATAACAAAATTTGGTCGTTATAACATAGTACTGGACTATTTTCAAAAGCTAAAGTAGATATATGACATTTATTTGTTTATATATTATTAAAACAAAATTCAAGGCATAATCAAGAAATGTCAACATCTATTGGGTCCTAAAATTAAAAAGTTGAATAACCGTTTTTTTTACATCCTCATTTCGATTCAGGTTACTTAAGGCCGGTTTACACTAGGCCAGTAAACAGGCAAGGCAAGTGGCAAGTAGCTTGCTCCAAGTTGATTTGAGGCAAGTTGCGAGGGCAAGTAGTATTCACACACAAAGTTGTTCAGGAGCAAGTGAAGTATCAAGGTAGTGAATTGTTTTTGATGTTCAATGGCGAGAAAGAAGATATTACGAAAACTATTAAGCATTTTTCACAAATGTTGCTTTCTTGTCTTTTAGAGGAATTAGAATTATTAGTTGAACAAGAGACAAATAAAAAAAAGAGGATATGGATGAGAAATTGGATGGGTAGGAAAAGCACACATGGTGGATCAGCTCTCCTTTTAAAAGAATTGCGTGAAGAAGATCCAACTGAGTATCGGCGTTTTTTGAGAATGCCTCCTGAAGTATTTGACGCATTACATGATCTTGTTGCAAGTGATATACAAAGGGAAGATACTTCGATGAGAGACGCAATACCGTCAAGCATTAAACTTGAAGTTACCCTATCATTTTTAGTCACAGGAAATATCTATAGATCACTTCAACATTTTTTTCGCGTATCAAAACCTGCAATATCAAAATTCATCCCAGAGGTGTGCGATATCATTTGGAAAAAATTCCAAGACAAATTGAAGGTAAGAAAAATTTATTAATATATTATATAATATATAGAAACATTAAACATAAAAACAAAAAAAACATAATATTAAAAAAAACAAAGCAGTGTTTATCCTATTTAATAAAACACAATATCCTATGTTCAAATATCATCCATATCATGAAGGGCTTCAGTCACAATGCTTGCGTAACTATTGGGTTGAAAATTTGAGAACGGACGACGAATAATCTGAAATCGGGGTGGTGGTTGAGTAACAAGGTGACTGAGGCTGAATGTTTTGCTGGCTTTGTAGGTCCTGCAGTCTAAATTTCGTGAGTATATTTTGAATTTCACTTTGTGCGAGAATGCATGAAGAAGTACTGAGCTTTCTAAGTTGCTGTGCAATATGTGTTGCAAAAGCATCGCACTCGTGATGTGGGGGGCTCTGCTTTATTAATTGATTCATTCAAGTCCTTCAACTCTCCAACCGCTTCACTTACTTCACGCACGGTTGACCTCTTCTTTCTAAACGGAGTATCAATTGTCTCCACAGATGCCACAGATGAGCTCTCTAGGTCCTCACTGTCAATCTGGAAAAGTCGTATAGAATTATAATAGCCAAGTAACAAGTTTTTTTGTTTTTTTAGATGCCTTCCACAGAATTGGAGTGGAAACAGCTACAGAACGGTTTTCAGAATAGGTGGAATTTTCCCGGATGCTACGGCGCTATTGATGGAAAGCACATTACAATACGAGCTCCAAATAACTGCGGAAGCACATTTTTCAACTATAAGAAATTGAACAGTACTGTTTTGATGGCCTTAGTAGGCCCCGACTATCGGTTTGCATATATTAATGTAGGAAGTAATGGTGCAGTCTCCGATGGTGGGATTTTTCGTAAGTGCTCTCTCTTTACGGCTCTCGAAAATGGATTACTTCCAGACAATGGAGTAATTGTTGGTGATGATGCATTCCCATTAAAAACTTACTCAATGAAACCTTATTCAGGAAATAACTTATCTTATGAACAAAAAATTTTCAACTATAGACTATCAAGAAGTAGAAGGATATCAGAAAACGCTTTTGGCATTTTGGTTAGTCGATTTAAAATATTCGAAAGACCCATAGCCTGTAAAGTGGAAACAGTGGACAGAATAGTTTGTACAGCCTGTGTTTTACACAACTGGTTGACTAAAAATTGTATGGCAGTATATATGCCGAGAGGCTCTATTGATTTCGAGGACATTGATATATGTGAAATCTTTCCTGGCAGTTGGAGATCAGAAAATGCTACCACGAATAGAGCGTATTAGAAGTAACAAACATTCCCGAGAAGCAAAAATGATCAGGGAAGCATACACGAAATATTTTGCGAATGAAAGAGTTTTATGGCAGGACCGCGTGGTTCAATGAATTTAAGATATTATTATAAATATACCTTCAAAACTCCTATTTTCATTATCTCGGACATCGCCTTGAACCATTTCATTGGTGGTGTGTATAAATTATCAGTTCCAGCACCAGATGCAGCAGATTTCTCAATTTTAGAAAATTCCTTATTATAAGTCGCTCTTAGACTTTTGATTTTTTTAATTGCATCAGGCACTGTAAAATTTTCTAACCCTATATTGTTTACAATTTCGAGCAAAGCTTTTTGCCTAGCTCCTTTTATTTTGTATGTTCATATTCCACAAACCTTCTTGTTCTTTATACAGCTCAACAAACTTACATGTTGTCTCATCATTCCAATGTTCAGGCATTGCAAAAATTTTAATTTACTAAACAATTTTTTTCAAATATTTAAAAATTAATTATAGTAATAAATAAACACGATTTATTTAGTAACCGGCTGATAACACTGATAAGAATATTGGCCACTAGAAAGTAGTGTTTACACATGGCAAGTAGAGGCGCAGGTTACTTGCTTGTGGTGGAGGGGGGAGCTGACTTGCCTCAAAAGTAGAACGTTGGGCAACTTTACTTGCCTTGCTCGGCAGCTTGTCAGGCAACTTGACTTGCCTGCAAGTAAGTGTTCACACATGGTAAGTAACTTGTAGCAAGTTACTTGGTCACTCGCCTTGCCTGTCTACTGGCCTCGTGTAAATCGGGCTTTAATATTAGCAACTGCGAATAAATGACCCTAGATAATTTAATCACTATGACGATTTAATTACAATAAAAACTAAAATAACAAAATCAGTGCTTTTCTTACGGTGGTACGAACAGCAACGTTTTTTCTACCGGTGTTGGAAAGGAGGTGTTTTTGAGATAGTTACTAACATTACCCATCTGGTAAGTTAGGTCTAATCGTTTGATATTTTATAAGATAGAAATCTTAAATATAATCTAAGTTTATTTGGTTATAACAGCTATGGACGACCCGGGGGGAGGGGGGCCTGACCCGCCCAAACTTGTTCCTAACTTTAATAATAATAAAAATAATCAAATAAATATTGAGGAGGATCCCCGCAGGGAGAGGCCTCAACAGAATAGATATGATATAAAGGATGTAAGCCCATACATAGTCTATGTGGAATCCACAGAAAAAACTAACGGGAATGTAGGTAAATTCAACTCTTTAAAGATTGCTAAAGAAATTTTTAACCTTAAATTAACTGACGTTAAAAAAATTCAACAAAAAGGTCTAAACCGCTTATCAATTGAATTCACCAACCATGAAGCGGCCAATAAATTTCTAAAGAATAAATATCTTATTGACAAAGGATACAATATATTTGTCCCTTTTAACTTTGTCTCATGTAAAGGCATTGTTAGAGAGGTTGATTTGGAGTTAAGTTTAGATAACTTTAAGGAATTTTGCTCATGTAACACTGAAATCTTAAAGGCAGTTAGGCTTAATCGCAAAGTAATTAAGGACTATAAAGTAGAGTATATTCCTACTGGTACAATTCTTTTCACATTTAAAGGAACCTTATTACCCAGAAGCATGTCAATTTACAACTTGGAAAAACCGGTATATGTATACATTTCCCCAGTAACATAATGCTTCTCGTGCCTTAAATACGGTCATACGAAAAGAAATTGCAAGGGAAAGAAAAATGCCACAACTGTGGTGATCTCAAACACGTAAGTAATCCAGAAATTGAATCCTATGAGTGCGAAACATCTTGCCTTTTCTGCAAAGAATATCATAAAACAACAGCAAAAAACTGTCCCGAATATGAAAGACAGCAAAATATTAAAAAATTAATGTGCTACGAAAATCTAACTTACTATGATGCAGAAAAGCTATGCAGAAAAACGTATACAACAAATGAAAATTTTCACTATAACCCGAGGGACTTCCCTGTTTTACCTCAAAACCCGTCACGTAGGAGAGAGTCAGTAAAGAGTATATCCAGCCAAAATATTGAACCACCATTAAGGCGTACATATGATTTTAAGACAAAAACCAAGAGGTCATTCCAAGAGACTTTATCTCAATCAAACGATAATAAAAGAAGAATAATTCAAAAAGGATACGACAAAAATGCGCATGAAGAGCTCCTATACTCACCAAACGGAAGACCAGAAAGGGAAGCATCTCCCTCACATAGCCAGAATTTGAATATAATCCCACTGGCAAGTACTTCAAATTCAAGCAGAACAAGCCTGAATAACAGTGCATTGGCCCTAGATCGCCCGTTTATGAATCCTAATTCACCTGCAAACTTCTTAAAACAAATCATAACCCTGCCCAGGGGGATCAGTGGGAGATTAAAAATTTGTTGCTGGCCCACCTGAGCAGAGAATCGTATACAGATATAGATAATATGAGTGATTCTAGCATGTTTTAATGGTTAATACAGGGAAAAAATGAAGATTATTCAATGGAATTGCAGAAGTATTAGAGCCAATAGAATTAATATAATTGCATTAGTTATGAAGTATGAACCTGATATTTTACTCCTAAATGAGATTGGCTTAAGAACGATCAACATATTAACATCAAATCTTACTACTCTATAAGAGCGGATAGAGATGATGGATATGGTGGAGTAGCCACTTTCATAAAGAATAATTTGAATTTTTCTCTCATAAACAATTTCAACAATAATTACACACAATACATTACAATAAAAATTGCAAACACCTATATAACAAATATATACACTAACTCAAATGCTAACATAAATAAACAGTCTTTTGAAGAAATCTTCAGAAATAAAAAGGAAAATCATATAATGATGGGGGATCTAAACTGTCATCACACAATCTGGGACGGAGCACCTATAAACAAGGGTGGCAGAATTTTATCGGATTGTATTGTAGAAAATGAGTTGGTGATTATGAATGATGGCACACCTACCTTATTTCATAGAACGGATGAAAGTAGAAGTGCTGTGGACGTAACTTTCTGCAGTGAAGCTTTAGGACCAACAATAGTATGGAGTGTGCTCAAGGATTGCGCAAACAGCGATCACTTCCCCACTATGATTGAAGTTAATTTTAGAGTTCAGCAGTCTGATATTTGAAAAAGGCACATTTCCCGTAAGGAATTTCAGGACGGCGGAATGGATTGACTTTGAAAGGTTTGTTTACTTGGAATTAAATAAATTTCAGCAAATTAATATAACATATGAGCAATGGGAAAAAATCATTAATGATGCTGCGAATAGATCGATCCCTAGGAGAATGCTTAATCTGCGGAGGAAAGCTAGAACTCCTTGGTGGGATGAGGATTGCTCAAAAATGGTGGAAGTCAGGACAAAGCTGATAGCAGATTTCAAAAATAACCCGAATATAGAAAACTACATAGCAGCAAAAAAGGGGATAGCAAAAATTAAAAAAAAAACTCAAAATCAAGAAACGAAGGAAATTCATGACATTCTGTGAGTCTATAAATAAGAACAGCAACTTAACTTGGATATGGCAAAGCATCAACAAATTCAATAACAAGAATAAACCCTTCAATAATATCATCATTACAGATGAAGTAAGACTAGATGTTTTAAATAGAATGGGAATCGTCAATATGGACCCTTCTTTCTCCCTGAGAGAGGTAAATGTAAATTCCCCACCGTTCACAATCGAAGAATTGGAAAATAGCTGGGAGGGAAAAGGAATGGCGGCGGCCGGAATGGACAACATTTCATACAAAATGTTAAAGTTCCTTCGGGACAAAGCCAAACAATCACTGTTGGAAATAATGAACAATTTCTTTTAGGCGCGTCAATCCCTAAATCATGGAATAACTACAATATAGTCCCCATAATAAAACCTAATAAAGATGGAACTAATCCCAACAATTACAGGCTTATTGCACTATTGTCATGCGTGGGAAAATCACTGGAAATAATTCTTAAAAATAGATTGGAATGGATGTTGGAGAACAAACAAGTTTTTAAATGGACGCAATGTGGATTCAGGAAAGGGCAGGGCACTAATAATAATATAGCAATGCTGACAACAGCGGTCAATTTGGTCTTCCTGGAGAATCATACTACTATCGCGGTATTTTTGGATATTAAATCGGCTTATGACACAGTGAACACCTATAAACTGTATGAAAAACTTATCAAAATTAATATCCCCATAGATATGGCAAACATTATATTTAAAATCCTAAAAAATAGGGTTTTGTTCAGTAGAAAAGATGATGGGTCCTTTATTGGGCCAATCCTGGCGACTTCAGGCCTTCCTCAAGGTTCTCCCCTTAGTACCATTTTATTTAATATATATACCCTAGACCTATTCAGGATACCTATGGAGGGAATAAAAATGATGGATATGCAGATGACCTAGTCCTCTTTACATCGGGCCTTAACCCACAAGACATGGCTGTGAAATTAAACCAAACTTTAAGGAAAGTCCAGGAATGGATGGATGATAGTGGTCTAAGACTGGCCAACGAAAAATGCCAAGCAGTATGGTTTACCAAGGGACACAAGAGGAATCCACCCCCAAATATAGTTATAAATAACCAAGTTATTCAGTACAAAGATTCAGTTAAATACTTGGGCATAACTCTTCAAAAAAATATGAAATGGGATCTGCATATTGAAAATATATGCAATAAAGCCAAAAAAGGCATTAATATAGTTAAAAAGTTAAAACTTTCTGCAGAACCTGGTGGGGTGCGGACCCACGTAGCCTACTAACTATCTCTAACGCACTAGTCAAATCACACCTAGATAACGGCAGCATATTTTTTAGACCAACTAAAAAAGAAAACATTGATAAATTAAATAGGATCCACTATCAATGTATTAGGTCGTCTTTAGGACTCATGAAATCCACCCCCATAAACGTTCTGTTGGCTGAATCTGCAGAAAAAGACTTAGAGACTAGAAGACGTTGCCTAGTTATCAACTTTCTGAGGAAACCCACTTCTATTTCAAATCATCCTCTAATCAGCATGATCAAGAAGATGAATAATTACTTGATAAATAAACCTAATTTCTGGAAGGACGAGAACACTCCATACTTAATCACTGCATATCGGTCTTTTACCCCATACCTTAACAACATGTATAAATCTTTAAACTTCCCAACGTTCTTAATGGATTACAGCAAGCAATTAAAACCGATCAATTTAATTAACCTAAATATGGATAAAGAGGACTCCTTTAACAAAGAAAATTTCGCAAGGACGGAAATATACAACCAATCTCATATTTTTATATTCACTGATGCTTCAGTAAAAGATAATAGAGCGGGTTTCGGGGTCCACATTCCAAAGTTAAAAATAAATTACTCAGCTAGACTTCCAAATGAGCTCTGCATCGGTACGGCAGAGATGATTGCCATTAATGAAGCAATTACATTATAATAAAGAAAAATATAAGCAGATCTATCATTTTCTCAGACTCTCAAATTGCAATTCAAAAGGTAGCTAAAAGGAGCATCCACCCAAACAAGGACCATATAGCATTGCAGATTAAAAAAGATTGATAGAGGCCAAGGAAAATAACCTTATCATTAAACTAGCCTGGATCCCGGGCCATGCGGGTATCCCAGGTAATGAAACGGTTGACACGCTGGCGGCAATGATAGGAAGAAAGCTTCACATATCTAAAGAAGTACAGTTGGACAATCAGGAAGTGAGTAGGATTTTAACCAATAAGGTTTTCAACGTGTATGAACAGAACTGGTCTACGAATTACCCAAACAAAGGTAATAAATACAAATTCCTACAACCATGTTTTCCCAAGAGCCCATGGTTTTCGAAATTCCCTTTTATAGATAGAAGACATATAACAATTATCACAAGAATGCGTACTGGTCATTGTTTAACTAAAGCTCACCTATTCAAAATAGGGGTAATTGACACCCCATTTTGCGATTGTGGCCTAACTGAGGACCTTAATCACATCTTTTTCGAATGTCCCATTAATAAAATTCCGAATCAGGATCTCTTCAATGAATTATACAATTTGGGGTGGAAACCCCCCATTAGTATAGATTCTGTCTTAAGTAATATTAATTTGGAGGCAGTAAAATTGATAGTAAAATTTTGCAATTATTACAAAATTAAACTATAATATGTATAAATGGCTTAAATTTACTTTGTTTTAGACCCGACTTTATGTGTAGTGTGTCTGTCTATCCTATGTCCGTTTTTGTCCCATACTAATTAACCTCAAAGTCGATGCATGGCAGGTAGAATGAAGAGCCACTTTTCAAAGGAAAAGCACTGGAAATCGTTATATAAGAAGAAAGGCCCCCCAGGAGTTATAATACTCGCAATACTGGGGACCCTTACCTAATGTGCTGGCAGATTGCCTAAGTGAGCAGTGCCATCTACTACAACAACAACAACAACAAAATAACAAAACAAAAAAACCGATCAAGTGCAAATCGGACTTGCGCAATTAGTGTTCCGTACCGTGATTACGTTTGAAATAAAAATTTTTGTAACGGAGGTATAAAATGATCAGTGAGTTTGCGCGAGTATTACATCACATATGAGTAAAGTGTTTAGAGCAGTCAGAAACCGATAATAATTTTTTGACTAGTACACTAGTTTACTAGTATTTTTTCGAAAGTCTGGAATGTTTGGTTTGGTGGTCTGGTTGGTTTGGTGCTTCCCACTGAGGACAACTACAGCAATTCAAGAACAAAGTGAATTGCCTTTTCCGTACACGTGTCGTTCCTGTAGCACTTTAGGGACTTCCCTACAGCGCGTGTGCTAGACCCATAACAAAGCATGATGCCAGGGTGGTGCAAGCCCAAATTGGCGGTATCAAAAAAGCACAGATATTTTTATATGTTAATGCTCTTAAAACAAAAGTCAAAAAGATTGAATAAATCAATATTTTTTTTTTTTTTTATCAGGAGCTCAGCGTAACCATATCCTAAAATCATTTAGTATTTTTAAATGCTTAAGAATATTAAGTAATCAACTGAAAAAGATGTATTCCATGATGCGGTTAAAAAGGGCTCTAAATTAGAATAAGTGAAATTAGAGCTTTTCAGCCTATTTTAATAATTTTGCTCTGTCTAGCCCTTTTATCCGATTTACAACTTATAACGGATAACTTTTTTTTTGTATATTACAAATTAATAATATTTAAAAAAAAAGTTAATGTGATATTCCGAATCCAAGTACGTTTCCAAACATACTTTACACTCAGTTTAATTAAAATATTTAAAACTCTTAGTTTAATAACATTTATTTTTCATGTTGGGTTTAAAAAAACAATATCAACTTTTTTTTTTTTTTAATTTTAAAAATAATATAGAAAAAAAGTTATTTTGGTGTAAATCGAACAAAAGGGCTAGACAGAGCAAAATTATTAAAAATAGTCTGAAAAGCTCTAATTTAGATTATTCAAGTTTAGCGCACTTTTCAACCGCATCATGGAATACATTTTTTCAATTCTTAAGTATTTAAAAAAACGCTGCTCTCCTGATAAAAAACAAAAATATTGATTTATTCAATATTTTTGTTTTTTGTTTTAAGAGCATTAACATATAAAAATATCTGTGCTTTCTTGATACCGTCAATTTTGGCTTGCACCACCATGTTCCAAACATTCCAGACTTTCGAAAAAATATTGGTAAACTAGTATGCTAGTTAAAATTTTTTTATCAGTTTCTGACTGCTCTAAATACTTTGTTTTTGAGATTTACTCATATATTTTTGAATTTTCAATTTGATATCCCACCGATGTCCTTGAATTTTTTTACTTTCGTTTTTACCCCCTTAAGATAAAATTTAACTTTTAAAACTTCACGGCTGTGATTAGGCCATCAATTCCTATATTTGTACAAATTTCAACTTTCTATGTCAAACAGTTTCAGAGAAAATCGGCTGTGACAGGCAGATAGACAGACACACCGAAGTGATTCCATATGTTTCGTTTTTGTTTTGGAACCGGACACTAAAAATTAAGTCTCGACTACATCAGCTGGTTTACATAATATAACATATGTTGATCCTTTTGAAAAATTAGTAATTTTTTTCAGGCATAAGCTAAATAATAAATACCTTTACAGTGACGGAACTAGCTTATTCGACAAACGAGAAAAAAAATTACCCTAGGCTCTGATCTGTTTAAGCCATATCTGTAGTAAAGTAAAAAGCCGAATTGCAAAATACATTCTCATTTTAACGTCTTTTTTAAATCACTATATAATTTTATTCGTACAATTTTTTTATGTATATATTTGTTACGTCAGTTTCCTTAATTTTAGAAAACATACTAAAGCATTTTATAATGTAGATTTTTAAAAAATATACACACTGTAGTTGAAGAGTTCAAAAGTTTCAAGTCCTCTGTTAAATTTTTTTAAACATCAGGCATGCATATTTTTAGTGTTCCGTACGGAACACTTATAAGATCACTTCGGTGTCTGTCCGTCTGTCTGTCCGTCTGTCCACGTCGGTCTGTCACACCCGATTTTCTCCGAAACTATTTGACATAGAAAGTTGAAATTTGGTAATAATATATGAATCGATGGCCTTATCAGAGCCATGTAGTTTTGAGAGTTAAATTTTGACTTAAGGGATTAGTTTTGGGGGGTGAAATCGGAAGTGAAAAAAAAATTATCAAAAAATTTTGAAAAACAAGTTCCGGAATATATTTCGCACTCGGGGTGTATCAATTGAACGAAAATTATCACGAGTGCATTACCTTTAAACGATTTTTCTGGTATTTAAAAAAAAAAAAAAAAAAAATTCAAGGTCATCAGATTTCAGTAAAGATTGGAAACAAACTTTGTTGAAAACTCATTTGGGGTGTGTTTTGTGAAGTCACTGATCATTCTATACATCTGTAACAAAATTTTTATTTTAAAAGCAATCAACGTGCGGAACACTAATTGCGCAAGTGCAACTTGCACTTGACCGGTTATTTTGTATAAGCACATTACTATAAAAAGTAAAAAATCATACATAAAATTGCCAGAAAAATATAATTGATAAAAAAATATATAAATTTGACATTTAATTAGTTATAACCTCTCAACTGAAAAAGAAGAATAATTTATCTAAAGTTACCTAGAGCTTAACCGAAAAAATATTGTATTTGCATCGACTATAAGATTTTGATAAATCTTGACGTTTTATGACATCCAAACACTAACAAAGTGGTAGGACCCTAAAGCAGTGTCCTACGTGAGCTGCTTGCTAGGAGCAAAACGAGTAGCACACTAGAATGATTAAATGAAAACAATACAATTATTAGAATATCTATTAGTTAAAAGTGACATCCGCTTAGCATGATGCAAGTAACTTTTAACCCCATTACAAATTTTTACAATTTAATGAACTGTAGACTTACAAGGTTCAGTTTAAAATTTTTGCTGGCAATATCACCCAGTTTTGTCAAACTGTGTACCTCAAATGACACGCCTAGATTTCCGTTCATAATACAGAATTATCACACTCCCTTAAGGTTGGGTTCAATAAATTTCAAATTGCCTACTTCTACAAATTAATTTATAATTTTTTAAAATTATAGGTTTTTTTTTTCACTCTTTAAAAAACAAAATATTGTGGCAGCTTTTTTTTACTGAAACTTACCTATGCAAAACGGCAGCTCATACGTCGTAGAGAGTGGGTTCTAGCTGTAAGGATGCTGCTAAATATGTTTTTCTTTCTACACCTGTCATATGCGACAATTGTGCTCCCTTAGCATAAAAATAGGAAAAGTGCTATTAACGTTATTAAATTCTGTAAACTAACCTAAGCAATAAAATAATTAAATTCGAGATAGAATACATTTATTTATTTCCACATATTAATTAAACCTGTAATTTAGTCTATATAGTTCTTATAGAAATAAAATATAAAAGGTTGTTGAAGCAAGAGATTCGGATCTGATCTTTTAAAAAATGATGTGTCATTTAGTTTTTGAATAGGATAAAAAATATTCAGGAATGATTTAGTCATACTACTTTCCTTCCTACACTGAAAATATAATATCCAATTTGTATGGGTCTGCATGTCTGTTTGTCAGTAATTACAATTCTCCAATGAAGGGAGATATATGTTAGATTTCAAATTTGGGATTCATATAGTAATAGAATTATAAGTAAAGTTTTTGAGCGATACTGTTTCTAAGGAAGGGTGTGAAAAGGGGTGGAAGTTGTTAATATATTTGTAGTATTCATGTTTTTATAAGAATTTTTCTTACTTGTTGGTTACGTAATGGATAAATCTAAAGTGTAAATATAAATCATTAAACATAAGTGATTAAAGGGACGGTGCAGATAGTACTGTTTTACACATAATTTTCAGGGTTCTTAGCTTTCCTCTGTTCGATATATTTATATTTTTCTTGCCAAAGGAAAAAATCTTGTATTTGTGAAAAACATATTCTCCTAGATTTCGCATTTTTACATTTTAGGGTTCCTAAATCATAAAATATTATTGTTTATTAGTTTTTGGTTGCAATAATGAATGCTAAGCATTATTATTTTGAATCTGAAATATTAGTTCTTAAATGGATTACGTCGTCTTATAGAGGCTTTTCAGGTTTTTGAAGTCGCGCAATTGAAAGCTATGTTATCATTTCCTTGCTAAAGGACTCGAGAAGAAATTACGATAAACATCTGTCTGTTTGCCGCTCCGTCGGCATAATACCTCTTAAACAAAATGACATATCGATTTCAGATTTGGTACACCTATAATATCTAAAAAACAACGTTATTACTTCAGGCGAAGAAGTTGAAAAGGGTAGGTGTTCAAAAATTCTGTATCCTTTTAATAGTAATATGGTGATTTTTCTTGGTTTTTGTCGAGATAATAAACTAATTTTATTTACAATTATTTATATTAACTATTCAGTATATATCATCACTACACCAAACACTTTATTTTTGCACTGGACGAGTATTTCGCTAATCATGTTAGCTTCATCAGGAGCGATGACTGATTAAAGCTAAACTACAAATCTACCCTATTTATACTTAGCCTAACACTTGAATTACTCAGGCGGAACTAATGGAATAGGCGAGGCCATCAGTTCTGGTCAAGTAACCAGTAGAGGGGACTATAAGGAATAGGCCCTCTGTCTTTATTTAAACGCTTTTACATTTTATAATTTCTATACTTTCGTATGCGATCAACAATCTGCTATCAGGTACATTTTTAATTAGTTTTGGATTATCTAATGTTACAGTATGATCAGCTTCAGGGCATGTTCGGCAATGCTAGACTTTTCTGTTCTACTGTATTTTAAATGTGCTAAATGTTCTTTAAATCGTGTTGACCTTTTTAGTTTGCCCAACATACTTTTTGTCGCAATCATTACAACTAATTTCATAAATTTCACTTTTCTTACAATTTGGAATCTTATCTTTGGGATTTCCTGAGTAGTGCCAAAGATTTCTCATTCCCAACATATTTATATTAAAACATATAAAGGGTTAAAGAGGTGCGAAAGAAGGTTAGAAGGGTTGTTTCGTATATACCGTATTTTGTCTCTCTGAGGCTTCTTAGACTCGACGAATGTGAAAATAAGTTGTTTCATTACACAGGGGAACAGCTGTTTTGGTGTCGAGGTTTTTTGAGCTGATTCTATATCAATTTGATGTCCTGAATTCAAATAACGTATTCATTTGTACCTAGGAGCTCAAATTTTTAAGATATACAATTTTAGAGAAATATAAGTTACATTATTGTAACTCAAATCCGTAAGTGTAGTAAACAAAAGTAGATACGAAATTTTTATTTTAGTTATACAAAATACAATATTATGTCGTATTTACAAACAAAAAAAAACATTGAAGAAATGAAATAGTCAGTCAACACTTGGAAAGCTTCTTTTCCGCGACATTCTTGAATGTTTTTTTAAACAGTCCCTTTTTAAACTCCAGCAGTAATCTGCCATCATGTGCATGTCCCATCTTCCTTGGTAGCGGTCCTCCATAACTTTAATATCTTGGTGAAATCTTTCACCTTGTTCCTCACTCATGTCTCCTAAATTTTCTGGAAAACGGTCTAAGTGGCTGTGTAAATAGTGTATTTTAATACTCATATTGCACCCTAAGGATTTGAAACTATTAAGCATCTTGTTAACCATTTCAACATAGTTTTGAGCTTTATGTTTGCCTAGAAAATTTTCTACAACTGCAACAAATGATGTCCAAGCTTCTCGTTCAACTTGATTCATTGAATTTATGAAGGCAGGATCCTTAATTAATTGTCTTATTTGTGGGCCGTCAAATATCCCTGCTTTGAGTTTTTCTGTGCTCAACTGATGCATTTTTACCCCTATATATGCAAAACAAGACCCATTCTTATCAAGAGCCTTTACAAATTGCTTCATTAAGCCCAACTTTATATGTAACGGAGGAAGTATGATTTTTTCTCTTTCAACCAAAGCGTCGTTAATGACATTCTTTTCCCCAACGTCCATGTTTTCTCTCTGAGGCCAATCTTTTCTAACCCAGTGGTGTGTTTTTGTCCCTACTATCCAGAGGCACAAGAAACACGGATATTTCGTGTAACCACTTTGCTGCCCAAGAAGAAAGTTTACCATTTTTAAGTCTACACAAATCATCCATTGATGTTCGTAATACTTTATCTTCTGCAAGACCAAAGCTATGGTATTATATTCTTCTTTCAGTTTCGTTGAGTGAGCTAGTGGTATTGAACTATATTTATTCCCATTATGTAGAAGGACACATTTTAAACTTCGCTTTGAACTGTCAATAAATAGGCGCCAATCATCTGGAATATATTCAGAAAGTCCCATTTCTTTCATGAGTCCCCTAATTTCGTGACAAAATATAAAGATTGTCTTCTTGAGAAAAGAATGGTAGCAGATCTTTTTCTCTTGTACGGTAAAAGGTAATTTTGGTTCCTTATTCCAGTAAATTTTTGTCGTTCAACCTAGAAGCCAGTACTTCAGAAGCTTTTTTCGATAAATTGAGATCCCTGGTGAGATCATTTAATTCATTTTGATTGAAGCGTTGAGGAACTGATGACGTCCCCTCATAGTCACTGTTAGTTTCATTAGCATCAGAACTTTTATTAGCATCAGAAGAGCGATCAGAGGGAAAATATTCGTCATCAGAGATATGTGGTAGCTGATGAAATGTTGGAATCGGTATTTCATCTGAGTGCGGGATAGGGCGTATTGCCGAGTCTAAATTGGGATAAGTCCACTTACTGCGGTTATTTCGATTGATTCCATTAGTATTTACTAAACAGAAATAACAATCATTGAACTGGTTTTTTGGTTCTCTCCAAACCATTGGTAAGCCGAATTTTAGACATTTTCTTTTCCCGGTAGTCCACTGCCGTAAATGCTCTGTACAAGTTTTACATACGAGATGCGGGGCCCACGTTTTGTCCTGATCACCAAGCTTAACTCCAAAGTATCCAAGATACGCTCGCTTTACAAAGTCAGTAATAGTTTGTCTGTTTTGTTGAAACATGTATTCTCCGCATATATAGCAAAACACATCAGGTTGATTTACACAACTTCTTCTTGAACTGGAACCTGAACTCATTTTAATTCTGTTCAATAACACAAAAACACTCTTTTCTTAACATAAAATAACACGCCGAATTCGATCTACTCTCATTAGTAAGAACGCACAAACTGACCAGACTTACCCGAGTTAGGTGATTAAAAGGGTCAGTTCAGGTACCTGATAGGCAATGGTTCCACTATTTATAGATTTACCTGGAATTTACTCAATTACAGACTGACAATAAAACCATTGTACCTACATTAATGAATATATAATAATTTTAGAACTCTCATAAATGAATATACTGAATAAAAACCACATTGGTAGATAAGTTGATGTATCTAAAAAAGTAGAGCTGATAGAGAAAAAACGGATTGCATGTATAGATTTAGCGTCCCAAATATAGTTAAAATCAGCTCTAAAATCCCAGGCACCAAAACAAAAATATTTTTTTGTTGCCCTGTGATTATTTTCAATTCTAATAGTGGAACAGAGTGAAAGGGGTGGAGGTCGTTAAATATTATATAGGTTAAATAGTATTGTGGGAATGTTTCGAAGGATTTTGGTTGAAGTAATTTTGGGCATAATATTTATAGTAAAATATATAAGGTGTTAAAGAGGTGGAGGAGGAGATTAGATGCGTCGCTTTTATATATCATGTTACATATCCTGTTTCGTGTTTTTGAAGTTGAAAATTAAATTAGTTTTTCATTACTTTTGATTTTAACGGGGGAAATGATATGAGAAAATCAAATTCAATGTTAATTTTAGAACTGAGCGAATATTACAAAAATACTGGGTAAATCTTTTTACAATTTTTTTTTTAAATATTTTCAATTATTTATAGTGAAACATCAAAAAGGTTAGATGGTTGGACGACAGGGTTAGACGGATTGTCCCACATATATCGTGTGATACATCGTTTTTAATTTCTTGGAGAAATTTGTGTTTTTATTTAACTATTTTCAATTATTTATAGTCAAACAAAAGGGGTGGGAGAGCGGTTTGGAAGAATTGCTTTATAGCTATCGTGTTAGACATTAGTTCTATAACTTTGTTTTGCTCAACTTTCTTTTATTTTCCTTGCTAAAGGAAAGTTTTTATTTGTCAAAAATACATCTCCTTTATTTTGCATTCCTTTACTCTTCAGGGAGATTGTGATCCATGGATCGCAAAACATTATTATGAGATTTTTTCTAGATTTCTGGTTGCAATAATGAACACATCTTAGCATTATATAATCCAACAGGTAAGGGGTGAAAGTGGTGAGGGAGGGTGCTAAAGATGATTTTTAGAATTTTTAGAATTGGAAGGTCAAAAAATTGTTCTATTTATTAAATATTTTTAAGTAATCGCAGTGAAAAATAAAAGATGGTAGAGTCACTGGCGGGAGGCAACATGTTTGGTGTAACGGCGAATTTTCAGTGACAGTGTAAATCTGGTATTTGTGGTTAAAAACAGGTCAACAGTCTGGCGAAGTCTCAGGAATCCGTGTTGGCTTGTCGATAAATGAGTAAGGTCACAACCAGTTGATGTAGATTCAGCTTCACGACTTCGTTTGCCGGTGGTGTTTGAGTACTTAAGCTGATGTTCTGGGTCATTGAAGTCGCCTAGATTGGCAATTTCGACACTTTGATAATTAATCTGTAAATAGTCGAAAGTATCTGCAAAAGAAGTGAAAAATATTCTAAAGTTATAGGTAGTATCACTAGGTGGTCGATAAAGGTTGCAGATGCACCTTGTGATTTGTTGGGTTGTTATATTTAACCACATAACATCGTAGTTTCGGCGCTTCCTCTCGTTGTCAAAAGAGATTGCTTCTTCACAGTTTTGCCTAAACCTAGAATAGAAGTCGTACTCAGGATAGAGAAAGTTGACTGTGCTGGTCGATAGAGCGAGAATATGAGGCTCGTTTGATTGCAAGTTTTGATGCACTCTATTTATATTCCAGTCTAAACCCCTGTGCTGAGTAGTAGAGGTGATGGAGCAGCGAGCAATGAAACTGGGCCAAAAACATCTACGGAGACATTTAAATCTTTGCAAAAAGCTTAAGGTGATGATTGTTTCTCGCGTTCACAAGTATTTGTTGTGGTGGTTTAAAAGCTTTAAGGAAAAACGGAAGTCGCTCGAGGATAATGCAAGGTCAGGGCGCTTTAGAATAAGTTCGGGCGACCCAAATATCGTGAAAGTTCGTCATCCTCTGCAAATCGACCGTCATCTTTCATGCAAATTGTGGGCAGAAAAGCTCAACGTCACTAACTAAAGTGTTCAAGGCATTATCCGGACTGTTTTGAACAAGAGGAAAGTGTGTGCGAAGTTTGTTGTCCACAGCCTGACACCTGAACAAAAACAGTTACGGGTGCACACCAGCCGAAACTTTATCGGAATGAAAAATTCGGACAATTTTCTTCTGCAAAAAATAATCACTGCCGACGAGACCTGGTGTTATCAATACGAATCTCTCACAAAACGGCAAAGAGCGCCATCGCTCGGTAGTGGATATCTAAACGGAACTTGGTAGTGGACTACAAAAAGGAAACATGCTATATTATGTAATATAGCAAATACAAGAATGCTCTAGAGAACGATATATTCGGGATAGCAAAACTAATCCTTATTGTGTAGGAACATTACACTGGAAATCTACTCAAATTAGAGGTGGTTATGCTATTATCAAACTTCTGTACTATTCTGGTAAAAACCCTGCTAAATTCGAAAAATCACACTACATATTTTCCTGTCAGAGCCATTTGAGTCACAACCGCGGCCCATTAAGGGATTACATGGGTTTTGAAATTTCAAAAAGTCCATTTTTTTTAAAATTCTTTATCTAATAGTGCAACATGTCAAGAATATTTATCGGAATAAAACTCTAGGAGATTGGAAATTCATGTCATTAGGTTTGGCCGGCCGGGAGCGTCGCAGGTATATCGAGGCAGCTGCTTAACTATTGTTTGTCTGTCTTTCTCGCTCGATTTTCTCGCTTTCTAGGGGTTACTCTTTTCAAATATTTTAGTTTTATGTTGCCTGTTGAGCCACGAGGTTTCTTTAAGGTTATACGTTAAGTTATTTTTCTCCGTTTTATTTCTACTTAAAACTTTAATCGCCTTTTTCTCAAAACTCTGTTTTTGAAGTCGGTAGGCACGATTTCTCAAAAGCTATGGCACCGATTTTATTGAAATTTTGCACACTTCTAGATAGGATTAACTAGTCATTAGGTTTTTTTTTCTTTGATCACAACTTATTTTACAAGGCAATAAGTGGTGTAAATTTTACCGACAAATTGTACATTTTTGTATACAACTCTGCCAAAAATTCAAATTTCGATTTTTTAAAATCCTTTGTTCCGTCTCGCCCGGTATACTCACCTGCTAACAGAAAATATTTGGGTTTTTGATTTCAGATAAAGCTATCATGAGTTATCCTGCCTACCGCAAGGATACTTTTTTCCAAGAGATCTCCGAAAATCAGGTCCCAACAGCTGAATTTTCAGAATTTTTAAAAGAAAATTTCAGAAAATATTGTTTAAATGTTGTTCTTTTATATGCTTAAAAGTTTGAACAAAATAAATCTTTTATTCTATTAAAAATAAATTAGAGAAAATATGCTTTTTTTAGCCTTCGAAACCCATGTAACCCCTTAAAGTATACCTGGAAAAATAATTTGAATGTATCTTGAAAATTGGTATATATGATTTTCTCAGTATATTTTTTCTAGTAAAAATAATACCAATATAGTTTAACTTCCGATCAATTGTAAACTACTGGTTTCCTTCTTATTTTGAATGGGTTTCTGTTATTAAAGCTACTTTACCGCTTGCATGTCTTGATGATGCAAAATTATTTATTTTAAAATATTTCCTAATCAAAATAAAAATTATAAATTTGACTAGCATCAATTTATTTGACTATACTAAGATTTATACTATAAATTACAATTTTTTTTTGTTGAAATCTGTGATTCATGCAGGAATACATACATTATATATATATATATATATATATATATATATATATATATATATATATATATATATATATATATATATATGTATATATATATATATATATATATATATATATATATATATATATATATATATATATATATATATATAAAAGAACAGAATGGTACATAGCAACTTATAACGCAAGAACTTTGGAATCCGAAGAAAAAATGATCAAGTTGAAAGAAGAACTGAAAAATATAAAAATAGACAGTGTTGGGCTTAGCGGAAGTAAGAAGAACAGGAGAGTATTACCCTAAAAAGTCGCCATAACTTTTTTCTATAAAGGCAATGAAAGTAAAAAAATTGGAGGAGTCGGTCTACTTATACATAAAAGAATAGCAGAAAATGTCCAGTTTAAAGCCATATCGGAAAGAATGATTTCAGTAGACTACAGATGAACAGAAGATGCAAATGTAAGGTAATTCAGGTATATGCACCGATATCAGACAGCGAGGAAGAAGAAATTGACCAATTGTACGAAGATATAAACAAAGCATTGCTACATCATAAAAAAGATATGTCATAATCATCGGCGACTTCAATGCCAAAATAGGGAAATCAATGAATATAAATGAGAAGAGTGTCGGGAAGTTTGGTTTGGGTACGAGGAACATCAGAGGAGAAATGTTATCTAATTTTGTAAACGAAAACAACTTTTACGTTATGAACACATTTTTCCAAAAGCCAGAACATAGACGATGGACATGGCAAAGACCAGATGGTATAACAAAAAACGAAATTGATTATGTGTTATCAAATAACAAGAATATTGTAATTGACACGACAATCCTGAACACGATAAGCATTGGCAGTGACCATCAGATGCTCAGAGCAAAAATAAGACTAAATCTGAAGCAGGAGAGAAGTAGATTGATAACGCATACTAAGATAAAAATACCAACAGGAATAATAAAGACGAATATCGACATGCACTGGAAAATCATATAAAACACATAAACTACCAAACAGAACTTGATGAACTAAACGCACAAATAATCAACAGCCTACTCATGACTACAAAACAAATTGCAACATCGAAAAAAGAAAAAACACAAACATTAAATACACAAAATCTCATGAAACAGAGACGACTATTAAGAAATGTTCCTATAAACTGCAGATTAGAATTGGCAGAGAGAGACAAGAAAATAAAGAAAAAGATCAGAGAAGACCTCAGACAGTAAGAAACTTGAAAATAGAAGACCCATCAGCCTGTTATCGGTACTATACAAAATCCTCACTAGAATCATGACATATAGATTAACGAACAAATTAGACAGTTATCAACCACGTGAACAAGCGGGATTTAGACGGGGATACAGCACTTTGGACCATCTTCAAACAATTAGATTACTAGTGGAAAAAGCAAATGAATATAAGGTCAGCTTGTGGATAGCAATGGTTGACTACGAAAATGCAATTGATTTGGTAGAGATATGGGCAGTCGTTAACGCCTTAAGTAACAGCTTACGGTGAGCAGAATCAACAAAA
This sequence comes from Pachyrhynchus sulphureomaculatus, assembly GCA_019049505.1. Lineage (NCBI taxonomy): Eukaryota > Metazoa > Arthropoda > Insecta > Coleoptera > Curculionidae > Pachyrhynchus > Pachyrhynchus sulphureomaculatus. Next base: position 121,489,147 of record CM032456.1, read on the forward strand.
GATACTTTTCTTGAATATATTTATATATATATATATATATATATATATATATATATATATATATATATATATATATATAAAGGCCACATCACAAATAATGCTTCCAAATTCAAAATCAAAATTAAAAGAGGAATTAGACAAGGCAACTCGATATCTCCAAAGCTGTTCACTTTGACTCTAGAAGACATATTTAAATCGCTAAAGTGGGGAAATAAAGGAATACTAATGGATGGTGAACGATTAGATCACTTAAGGTTCGCAGATGATATCACTCTGATCGCCAACACAAAAGAAGAATTACAAGAAATGCTGATGGAATTAAATAAATCTCGAAGTCTCGAAAAATAGGTTTAAAAATAAACTTCACCAAAACCAACTATTTGAACAACGAAAGTGAAGATAACAGCCAGGAATTATTAATAGAAGGTGAAGGAATAGGAAAGGTACAAACATTTATATATATATAGGACAAAAAATCGAAATATCAAAAAATAATTGAAAGGCTGAGTCTCGTTAGCTTGGTCTGCGTTCGGAAGGTTACAATCTACATTTAAATTTGATATCCCAAATACAATAAAAGCCAGAGTATTCGATCAATATGTACTGCTGGTATTAACATATGGCACTGAAACGTGGGCTGTTAATAAAAGTATAATAACTCCAAGTAACCCAAAGAGTAATGGAGAGGAGAATGCTAAATATTAAACTTCAAGATCGTATTCCTAACATTGAGATACAAAGAAGATCAAAAGTGACAGATGTAATATAACGAATATGTATATTAAGGTGGAATTGGGCGGGGCATATCGCAAGGCTGAATGATAACAGACGGACACGCCATATAGTTGACAAGATGGACGGACGATATATATATATATATATATATATATATATATATATATATATATATATATATATATATATATATATATATATATATATAGCTGCAAACTGCGTTACAGAATCAAAAAATAATAAGTGAATAACTACTGAGTATTTAACTTGCAGGTAAATTATCCTTATCTGCAATCTTATTTGCGTATTTCTACAGAATACACCTATCGTGTATTGTAATCACCTGGTTTTTTTATATCTTACTGGGTTTGTCAGAGAATTGACAGGACAGAATTGTTTTTCTAATGAATAGCTGAGCAGTTACTAACGATGGACGGACACGAAATTAAATGTTTGAAATGTCGAAAGAACATTGAAGAACAAGAATGATATGAATGTGATTGTTGTCAAAATAAAATCTATAAACAATGTGTAACATTATCGTTGTCGGAGTTGCGTGTTGTCCCTTTGCAAAAGAGACTATTGATGTTCATATGTGGCAATTGTAAAAATTATTAACAAAATACTATATCTGGTTAGTATGCTCTAAACAATAAAACACTGACTTGAAGAATTCAAAATTTTAATAGAAAAATCGTAAGAAAGGCAGATGCAGGCCTTAAATAAATCAATACAGGAGGTTTGTACAAAAAATGCGGACTTAACAAGTAAACTGCTCAACTTGGAAACCCAGGATGAATATATAAATGAAAACATTGCAACTTATGCAAAAATAACCTCTAAACATGTGTATAAATTACATAAAAACATTCCTAATGTTATTATTAAACCTAAAAGGCAGCAGGCGTCTAAAAAAACCGAAGAGAATTTGCAAAAAAAAATGAAACCAGCAAAATTCAATATTGGTGTTAAGAATACAAGAGAGACAAAAGAAGAAAGCGTGGTTATCAAATGCCAGACGAGGGAAGAAATAGAAAAACTGCGAAAGAAAGCAAAAGAAACACTAAATAGAGATGTTCATATTACAAAATTAAGAAAGCCTCGCATAAAGATAGTAGGTTATAACTGGGATAGGACGGACGAACAGGTTGAGAAAGATCTGAGAGAACAAAATCCGTACATTGAAGACTCTGATGAACTTAATGTCACTTACATTAAGAAACATAGGCATAAAGATACTAAGACAATTTTTGCTGAATGTTCCTCGAGTCTTTTTCGGAAATTCAATGAGTTTATCTTAAATGGGAGAGATATAGAGTATATGAAGCTATCACTGTCCCAAGATGCTACAAATGTCAGGGTTTTTACCATAAATACACTCCATATCTTTAACTCCTATAATAAGATGCTTCAGTTCACAATAGAACAAAACACAAATGGAGTAGTTCCTTTTCTTGACACTTTGATGACGAGATTTAATGAGAACATAGTGAAAATTGATTGGTAATCATACCATCCTGTCAAGCAAAAGCTTAACACTATACTGGCTTTAAAAAATAGAATTGAAAAAATCTGCCACCCCACGCTGAAAGAGAAATATTTGAAACAGTTAGAAAACATTCTAATTAACAATAACTACCCAAAAAATCTTAAAAAAATTGTTTCTTAACACTAATACACGTAATAATGGTTCTGCCCTGGTATAGATCCTAACGTAAAGGCGGAGTTTGGGAAATTGCAATATATAGAAGGACTCTCTCAGGCCATTTCCTCCTTGTTTAAGGGTATGAATATTAGAATATCCAATTATAATGTAAAAAACTCGATAAATTCTACTCAAACATAAAAGATAAAACTGATAACCTTCAAAAATCCAATATAATCTATGGCTTAAAATGTGAGTGTGACTTGATGATAGGTCAAACATCACAAAAATTATCCAAAAGACTTGCCCTTCATAAAAGTGATTGTAGGCTTAAGCCTAACGCAACCAGTCTCAGTTTCCACGTTAATGATAAAGACAACAAAGTGATTTACAATGACACCTCTATTATAGACACTGAAAATAACACCCTCCGGAGGAATTTCCTAGAAATGTGCTACATAAAGAACTGCACAAATAGTCTAAATCACAAAAAAAGGTGTTGAACGATTAAGTTCCATTTATACTTATTTGTTGACTCAAACTCATATCAAAGACATAATGGCCAATGAACCCTATAGAAAAGTCTCAATTGATTTCCATCCTTAATTTTTTGGAGTAATTAACCTTAATTAGATTGGCGCGATTGGTAATTCTGAAATCACTGCTGATACTAATTTGTCTGGTCGAAGAAAAATTCGCTCGAAGTTCCAAAAAGTAACCACAATGTATAATTCTGTTTTTTGAAATAAAAATTTAATAAATTGTAACACTTTTATCTGTAGAATAGTTTTTCCTATTTTAAATATGTGTTGTAAGTTTGATTTTTCTTCATAAATGTCTAAAATGTGGAACATTGGGTGTAACTCTTCATTCTTTCGGAGGAGATAATTGTAAGTTCTGTAAGTACAATTACATGTTCAGTATTGAGAACAATAACTAATAGATCCTACGTAACTTTTGTAGAACTCCTGATGAAACCCATATACATGGGTGAAAGCTCGATTTAAGAATATATAGCAATTCACATTGAGTATCCAAGACCTTTTATTCTCACTCTTCTGTCAGACTAAGGTTACTCTATTTTTTTACTCTAGTCACCAGAATACGTCAAGCCTTGTTAGTACCGTTGTATATATATATATATATATATATATATATATATATATATATATATATATATATATATATATATATATATATATATATATATTACTTTCTTATTCCAAATTCATCATGTTACAGTTAAGTTTTTGATGTAATTTTACTCTATTACAAACACGTAGGCTGAAAAGTTTTTGGTCTAGCTACTTAAAACACATTTTTTTTTTTGCAAAATTCGACTTTATTCATCAACATAAGCTCCTTCAAAAGCGATACAATCAGTCCAACGCTTTTCCAACATTTCTATACCTTTCTTGTAGAAGGATTTGTCTTTGCCTTCAAAATAGGCCTCAGTTTCGGCGATAACTTCTTCATTCGAGCCAAATCTCATTCCCGCGAGCATTTTTTTTTTGAGGTCTGCGAATAGATAATACTCGCTGGGGGGCCAAATCTGGAGAATACGGTGGATGAGGAAACAATTCGAACTTCAACATAAGCTCCTTCAAAAGCGATACAATCATTCCAACGCTTTTCCAACATTTCTATACCTTTCTTGTAGAAGGATTTGTCTTTGCCTTCAAAATAGGCCTCAGTTTCGGCGATAACTTCTTCAATCGAGCCAAATCTCATTCCCGCGAGCATTTTTTTGAGGTCTGCGAATAGATAATACTCGCTGGGGGGCCAAATCTGGAGAATACGGTGGATGAGGAAACAATTCGAACTTCAACATAAGCTCCTTCAAAAGCGATACAATCATTCCAACGCTTTTCCAACATTTCTATACCTTTCTTGTAGAAGGATTTGTCTTTGCCTTCAAAATAGGCCTCAGTTTCGGCGATAACTTCTTCAATCGAGCCAAATCTCATTCCCGCGAGCATTTTTTTGAGGTCTGCGAATAGATAATACTCGCTGGGGGGCCAAATCTGGAGAATACGGTGGATGAGCCGTCGTAGAAGGCGACTTAAAGAGCCACTAGGATGGTAGATGTCCAGATCGCACCAGGCATCGCCCGGTGTGATACCATCGCATCGGCTTAGACTGCGTAAAGTTACTTAACGTTTCGTGGCTGTGCCGATGCCCCGGACTGTGGGACCAAATAGAATGATAAGGCACCTGGATTCAAAAAATTATGAAGGTAAAATAACCCCCCCGTTCAGATCTCCGGGTTGGGGCTGATTCAGGGGAGTCGACATGCAAAAATCATAATTTTAAAATAGATTTTCGCAACATACGAGGTTTAAAGTAGAACATAAATTCAGTACACCAACACCTGCAATCAAATAAATCTCATGTACTCGCTCTCTGTGAAACCAAGATCAGTTCATCGACCAGCACAGTCAACTATCTTTATCCTGGGTACGACTTTTATTCCCCATTTAGGCGTAACTCTAGAATCTGTATTTTCGTTAGAAGCGACCTCTCTTGCCAACGAGAAGAGGCTCTCGAGGCCCGAGACTTTGATGTGATATGGTTAAAAATAACGATTCAACAAACCACAAGGTTCATCTGCATCCTCCATAGACCACCAAGTGATACTAACTTTAGAACACTTTTCGCTTCTCTTGCAGACACCATCGATCATTTACAAATTAACTATCCAAATGCCGAAATTGCCATCCTGGGCGACTTTAATGTTCACCATATCAACTGGCTTAAATATTCAAATACTACCGACGAAAAAGGTCGTGAAGCCGATTTATTCTCAATCAGTTGTGGCTTAACTCAGCTTATTGACGAACCAACACGGATCCCTGATCGAGACGGGGAGTTCACCACTCTTCTTGATCTGCTTTTCACCACCAATCCAAAGATTTACACTGTCACCGTAAATCCACCTTTAGGTTCTTCCGACCATAAACTGCTTTCGACATCGAGTATCCTACCAGTCAGTGACAGAGAGGCGCCTAAACCGCGCAAGATTTGGCACTACAAATCTGTTAAATGGGAAGAACTCATGAAATATTTTCGAACTTTCCCTTGGTTAGACGTTTGTTTTCGATCTGACGACCCATCTGCCTGCGCCAAGAAGGTTTCCGATGTTATTTTGGCTGGTATAGAAGCTTACATCCCATTTTTGAAGAAATGTCCTTCCAACTGCAAGCCTTTGTTTGGCCGAAAATGCAAAGAAGTTGTTGCTTCTAAACATCTTGCTTACCGACAATGACGTGAAAATCCTTACACCATAAATCGTAACATCTTTGTTCATGCCCGGAACAGATGCAAAGAAATAATCGATGAAACCAAGGAAGCACATAATCAACGATTTAGAAACAAATTTCTTGCTTGTCCCAACAATTCCAGGTCCTTTTGGTCAATCTCTAAGGCAGTTAGTCAAAATTTCACCAAATCCACCATACCACCACCCATACGGCCAGATAATTCTATTGCAACAAAACCTGTTGAGAAAGCGATCTTGTTAGCTGAACTCTTTGCTTCACATTCTACTGTCGATTTCCAAGGAAAAACACCACCTACTATTCCCATAGTGCAGTCAAGGATGCCCGTTATTGCCTTTAGACAGCGAATCATAAAAACGTTTTTTTATGAAGCTAAATACCAAAAAAAGCTTCTGGCGCTGACGGAATACCTGCCATAGTTCTCAAAAACTGTGCGAGGGAACTAACACCAGTTTTTTGTAGGCTTTTCAACCTATACTACAGAAAGGGAATGTTTCCTTCCTGCTGGAAATGTGCCACAGTTCAGACGATTCCTAAGAAAGGCAAGAAGAGCTTGCCAAATAACTACCGGCCAGTCGCACTGCTTTCAACAATATCAAAGGTCCTGGAAAAGGCTATCAATCAGCATCTTCTAAAATATCTTGAAGGATTCAACATTATTAGCGACTATAAATATGGCTTTGGTAAACATAGATCGACAGCAGGTCTTCTAAATTATGCAATACATGTTTGGAACAACACAATTGAACACTTTAGAGAATCTCGAGCGGTTGCTTTTGATATATCCAAGGCATTCGACCGTGTTTGGTACGATGGATTGTTGGCTAAGCTACGCTCTTTTGGTATGTCTGAAAAGATCTGTTTGTGGCTCTCATGTTTCCTCAGAGAGCGTTCTTTACGAGTGGCAGTCGATGGATTTCTTTTTAATACCTTCACTATCAACTCCGGTGTACCCCAGGGCTGAATACTGTCTCCTACTCTCATTCTCATTTACATTAAAGATCTGTTGAAAAAGATCGAGAAGCTAATCTACAGCTTTGCAGATGACACTACGCTTATCTGTTCATTCACTTTAAACGCTCGGACATCGGCTACTCAGACTGTTATCAACAGACATCAGGAAGTCATCCAACTTAATAAAGACCTGGAAGAAATTCTATCTTGGAGTGACAGTAACCAAGTGGAATTTAACGCTACAAAAACCCAGGCGACAGTTTTTCCTAAAATAGTTAAAGTTGCTGAACCTGACATAGTTATGTCTGGGCACTCCATTCCTCTAGCATCGTCACTCAGTTTGTTGGGCGTTAATTTGGGAGCAAATATGTCTTGGCATAAACATGTTGCAAGTATAGCAAAGAGACCTTCTCAAAAGCTGGGAATATTATTTCGAACTAAAAAGCTTTACACTCCACAACAACTGTTAGGTCTGTACAAAGCTTTAATTCGACCAACTATGGAATACTGTTCCCATGTTTGGGGCTCTGCTCCCAAACATACACTGCATTTGCTGGATTCTTTTGGAGACCCGGAACTGGCCGGCGGCCTTGATTCATTGGAACGTCAAAGAACGGTTGGCGACTTGAGTCTATTCTACAAGTATTTTCATGGAAAGTGTTAGATGGATGTAACCTGCTTAATTCCTCCCAGAGCGGTGGATGGTAGAAATACACGTCACGCTAATACTTTACATCAGTATGAGGTTCAGCTTGTTCTCCTCGTACAGCCCTCTACAAGCAGTCTTTTGTATGGAGAACCTCATCCCTTTGGAATAATCGCTTTTTCCGCACACGCGTCGCTCCTATAGCGCTTTAGGGATTTCCCTGCAGCATGTGTGCTAGACCCATAAATAAAATAGAATATTCGCTATTGATGGTTTTTCCCTTCTCAGCATAGTCAATGAAAATTATTCCATGCGCATCCCTAAATACAGAGGTCAAAACCTTCCCAACCGACTGTTGTGTCTTTGGTCGTTTCGGGCGGCTTTCAACGACTGCTGTCCACTGACTGCCGATTTGATTTCGCTGTGCAGTGATGCATGTTTCATCCATTGTCACATATCGCATGAAAAAAAATCCTTTTTATTGCGCTTAAACAGGTCCAAACAACTCTCAGAATCATCAACACGTTGTTGTTTTTGATCCACTGTGAGTAAACGCGGTACCCATTTCGAATAGAGCTTTCTCATGCCCAAATGTTCATGCAAAATATGACGCAATTTCACTTTACGGTCATCCAAAACAGTTTTGTGGATTTTGTTGATGTTTTGTGGTGTAACCACCTCATTTGGGCGGCCAGAGCGTTCAGCATCATTTGTGTCTGGACGACCGCATTTAAATTCAGCATACCAGTAAATGATGGGTGATTTTCCAGGAGTAGAGTCCCCGTAACACTTATCAAGCCATTGCTTTGCTTGAACGGTATTTTTTCCCATCAAAAACAGTGTCTAATCAACACACGAAATTCGATTTTTTCCATCGGTTTGAAAACATCAAAAGTAGCGTCACTAAAACCACTTGTAAACTAATCATCGAAATGTCATGAAATTTTGACGCGTATCCTTTGAAGGTTGGTACTTCCTAAAAATCATGGATTTTTTGAAAAGGGTGACATCTATGTATCAGATCAAAAACTTTTCAACCTACATGTTATATATATATATATAAATGTTACAATCTTGGATTAGGTTCATTCAATTAAGACATTTTAATTTTTTTTTTAATTTTTATTTTTGACTTGGTTGTGAGCATTTTCAAAATATCTTGGGTGTATTTTATTATTCCTCAAAAATAAACGAACCAGATTAATACATTTCAGTCTAAAGCCAACGGTGAGATTCACTGGATATTAAATATGTATATATACATATATATATATATATATATATATATATATATATATATATATATATATATACATATATACATATATATACAAGATATTTTAGAAGATGCTGATTGATAGCCTTTTCCAGGACCTTTGATATTGTTGAAAGCAGTGCGACTGGCCAGTAGTTATTTGGCAAGCTCTTCTTGCCTTTCTTAGGAATCGTCTGAACTGTGGCACATTTCCAGCAGGAAGGAAACATTCCCTTTCTGTAGTATAGGTTGAAAAGTCTACAAAAAACTGGTGTTAGTTCCCTCGCACAGTTTTTGAGAACTATGGCAGGTATTCCGTCAGCGCCAGAAGCTTTTTTGGTATTTAGCTTCATAAAAAAACGTTTTATGATTCGCTGTCTAAAGGCAATAACGGGCATCCTTGACTGCACTATGGGAATAGTAGGTGGTGTTTTTCCTTGGAAATCGACAGTAGAATGTGAAGCAAAGAGTTCAGCTAACAAGATCGCTTTCTCAACAGGTTTTGTTGCAATAGAATTATCTGGCCGTATGGGTGGTGGTATGGTGGATTTGGTGAAATTTTGACTAACTGCCTTAGAGATTGACCAAAAGGACCTGGAATTGTTGGGACAAGCAAGAAATTTGTTTCTAAATCGTTGATTATGTGCTTCCTTGGTTTCATCGATTATTTCTTTGCATCTGTTCTGGGTTATGAACAAAGATGTTACGATTTATGGTGTAAGGATTTTCACGTCATTGTCGGTAAGCAAGATGTTTAGAAGCAACAACTTCTTTGCATTTTCGGTCAAACAAAGGCTTGCCGTTGGAAGGACATTTCTTCAAAAATGGGATGTAAGCTTCTATACCAGCCAAAATAACATTGGAAACCTTCTTGGCGCAGGCAGATGGGTCGTCAGATCGAAAACAAACGTCTAACCAAGGGAAAGTTCGAAAATATTTCATGACTTCTTCCCATTTAACAGATTTGTAGTGTCAAATCTTGCGCGGTTTAGGCGCCTCTCTGTCACTGACTGGTAGGATACTCGATGTCGAAAGCAGTTTATGGTCGGAAGAACCTAAAGGTGGATTTACGGTAACAGTGTAAATCTTTGGATTGGTGGTGAAAAGCAGATCAAGAAGAGTGGTGAACTCCCCGTCTCGATCAGGGATCCGTGTTGGTTCGTCAATAAGCTGAGTTAAGCCACAACTGATTGAGAATAAATAGGCTTCACGACCTTATTCGTCGGTAGTATTTGAATATTTAAGCCAGTTGATATGGTGAACATTAAAGTCGCCCAGGATGGCAATTTCGGCATTTGGATAGTTAATTTGTAAATGATCGATGGTGTCTGCAAGAGAAGCGAAAAGTGTTCTAAAGTTAGTATCACTTGGTGGTCTATGGAGGATGCAGATGAACCTTGTGGTTTGTTGAATCGTTATTTTTAACCATATCACATCAAAGTCTCGGGCCTCGAGAGCCTCTTCTCGTTGGCAAGAGAGGTCGCTTCTAACGAAAAGACAGATTCTAGAGTTACGCCTAAATGGGGAATAAAAGTCGTACCCAGGATAAAGATAGTTGACTGTGCTGGTCGATGAACTGATCTTGGTTTCACAGAGAGCGAGTACATGAGGCTTATTTGATTGCAGGTGTTGGTGTACTGAATTTATGTTCTACTTTAAACCTCGTATGTTGCGAAAATCTATTTTAAAATTATGATTTTTGCATGTCGACTCCCCTGAATCAGCCCAACCCGGAGATCTGAACGGGGGGGTTATTTTACCTTCGTAATTTTTGAATCCAGGTGCCTTATCATTCTATTTGGTCCCACAGTCCGGGGGGCATCGGCATAGCCACGAAACGTTAAGTAACTTTACGCAGTCTAAGCCGATGCGATGGTATCACACCGGGCGATGCCTGTGCGATCTGGACATCTACCATCCTAGTGGCTCTTTAAGTCGCCTTCTACGACGGGCAGAACGTACCGGGGGAAATATTCTATCCCGCTTCCCAAGTTATTGGTGCTTTTGAAGGCAGAAATCGCAAAGAAACGGCCCCAAATGATCAAGAAAAAACCCCTCTTTCATCAAGACAATGCACCTTGTCACAAGTCAGCGGTTACGATGGCAAAATTGCATGAATTGAAGTTCGAATTGCTTCCTCATCCACCGTATTCTCCAGATTTGGCCCCCTAGCGATTATTATTTATTCGCAGACCTCAAAAAAATGCTCGCGGGAATGAGATTTGGCTCGATTGAAGAAGTTATCGCCGAAACTGAGGCCTATTTTGAAGGCAAAGACAAATCCTTCTACAAGAAAGGTATAGAAATGTTGGAAAAGCGTTGGAATGATTGTATCGCTTTTGAAGGAGCTTATGTTGAAGTTCGAATTGTTTCCTCATCCACCGTATTCTCCAGATTTGGCCCCCCAGCGAGTATTATCTATTCGCAGACCTCAAAAAAAATGCTCGCGGGGGAATGAGATTTGGCTCGAATGAAGAAGTTATCGCCGAAACTGAGGCCTATTTTGAAGGCAAAGACAAATCCTTCTACAAGAAAGGTATAGAAATGTTAGAAGAACGTTGGACTGATTGTATCGCTTTTGAAGGAGCCTATATTGACGAATAAAGTCGAATTTTGCAAAAAAAAAATGTGTTTTAAGTAGCTAGACCAAAAACTTTTCAGCCTACGTGTTTGTAATAGAGTAAAATTACATCAAAAACTTAACTGTAACATGATGAATTTGGAATAAGAAAGTAATCGGTCGTCGAAAAATTCATGTTAGTAAGTACAGAAATGTACTTACGAAAGTTAAGGAAACACCAGACACAAATTTCCGGCGTTTCCTTTTGCTTCCGGTGTTTCCTTGATTTTCGTAAGTACATATCTGTATTTCCACGTTAACTTCATTTTTCGATTCAATGCCGACCGGTATTATAGTTTCTTATTACTTCAAATAATTTAAAATTGACAAGCACCAAAGAGTCATTTAGCTAGCAAAATGGCGTCTGACACGGGTAGGTTTTTCCCTCTTTAATTATTTCACAATTACGAATTTATCATGCATTGTTAATTTATATATATATATATATATATATATATATATATATATATATATATATATATATATATATTCGATTTAGAGTAGTAAAACCATAAACAATCAGGAATGTACTTGAAAGTAAAAAAAACGCAACCATAATCGAGGCTCCAAGTCACTGGACATGAAAAAATCAGTGTCAAATCCTGAAAACGGTTCCCAGGAAGCAGGTCATTGAAACCATTAATCACATATCGTATTATAAATAGAAACTGAGACTTAGTTACTGTTTTTCTCTTCTGGAAGAAAGCTAAGATCATCTTGATCAGGAAGCCAGGCATCCCCTTCCACGAGGTCAACAACTCTCGACCAATTAGCTTACTTTCCTGACTAGGCCAGTTGGCTGAGAAAGTTATCTTTGAAATCATCAGAGACAAAAGTCAAAGCTCAGAGTCATCGTCAACGAACAGTTTGGGTTCCCATCCAAACAGGTCACCATACACGATAGCAATGCTCCATTCCAACACATTGTCAGCCGCTTCAACCAAAAACGTAAGTTTGAAGCTGCCTTTTTAGTCTCCAAGGTCTTCTATTGCATTTGGTAATCAAAATGATCGGTTGGATTCGGCTATCCCCTAACCTCATCAAACTCGTTTTCTCCTTCCTTTCGGACTGCAGTTTCCAAGTCTAAGTCTACCAGTGCATCTGCGAAATTAAGGCCATCGGAGTTCTTCAATCGGATCATGTGTCCCTCGTCATGAAGCCTATCATACTGCGATCACCATCAACTGAAAGTCCACCAGAATCATCACCAACCGCCTCCAACTCCACCTAGGTACTCTAGACCCTTGGTTCGTTTTACCTCACCTTCCACGGTTCGAGCCCAAGTGGATAACAGAATTAAGCATATGCTACTACAATGGCTCGAACATTGGAGAATCCAAGTGAATCCAGCCAAGATCCAAACCATCATCTTCAGCAAATCATTCAGCCCCATGCCGGCTTGCCTCACCCGCAACGGTATTAGACCCCCGTAGACCAACAGCATCAAGTGCTTGGGACTCCATCATGACATGGTTGCGTGTGGAAGAACCAAGTAACAATATCAACTAAGAATGTCAACGCGCAATAAGTTAACAATTTACAAAATGATCATTAGAGTTGGCCTGACCTAGGTATCATCGCAGACGCTCCACGGCACACCCAAATCCATCGTGACCTTCCGAAAATTCATGAGCAGGGCCTAGATTCCTGAACAAAACAAACCACCACCCCATCGCAGGATGCACTACCTTACACATAGGGAGACCTAGACTCGGTTTTGTTTAACTTAACATTAACTCCTGACATGTAATATCTTACGTTTGATATATCTTATGTTTTTTAACCTATTCATTTATATATAACTAGCCGGGCCCGCGGCTCCGCTCGCGTGGATTTGATTCCCTACTATCGTCGCTGCTTATTCCTTATGTTAACCCAACGTAATAAAATATCTCCCATTATTTCCCCTTATCTCCCAATATTTCTCCTTATCTCCCATTATCTCTACATAATTTTCATTATCTAAGCTTATCTCTGCTCATCTCCCATTATTTCTCCTTATCTCCTATTATCTCACCATAACTCCCATTATCTAGACTTATCTCTGCTTATCTCCCATTATTTCTCCTTATCTCCCATTATTTATATTTATCTCCCATTATCTCACCTTATCTCCCATTATCGAGGCTTATCTCGACTTATCTCCCATTATTTCTCCTTATCTCCCATTATCTCACCTTATCTCCCCTTATCTAGGCTTATATCGAATTATACAGAACATATGTATAAATTTATAAAAAAACACGTAAATCTCGGTTCTCGAGTGATAAGCGCACTAACGGACAGACAGACAGACAGATAGAGAGATGTTGCATTTTATATATATTATATTCTTTGCTACATGATATTGTTACATATTTAATGCTTTAGGCAGTGTATTGCAAGAGAACGCGCTAGCGGCAAACTTTTCTCCGACTTGATTCACTATTATCGTCACTGCTTATTCCTTATGTCACCTAACGTAATAAAATATATTCTATAACCTGGCCAGAGAACATACGTTTGTTTAAAAGAAAAGCACGTAAATCGGATAAGTGGTTCTCCAGTGATAAGCGCACAAACGGACAAACAGACAGAGAGACGTTGCCTTTTATATATATTATAGATATCCTTTGCTACATGATATTGTTCCATATTTAGTGGTTTAGGCAGTGTATTGCAAGGGAACGCGCTAGCAGCAAACTTTTTTCCGATTTAATTCACTATTATCGTCACTACTCATTCCTTATGCTACCTATAGTAATAAAAAATAGCCTATAACCTGGCCAGAGAACATATGTATATGTTTAAAAAAAAAGTACGAAAATCGGATAAGTGGTTCTCCAGTGATAAGCGCACTAACGAACAGGACAGACAGACAGACAGAGATACGTTGCATTTTATATATTATAGATATAGATTATTATTATTATTATATAACCTGACCAAAGAATATATGTATGAATTTAAAAAAAAGACACGTAAATCGGATAAGTGATTCTCGCGTGATAAACGCGCTAATGGACAGACAGAGAGACATTGCATTTTATATATATTGTAGATTATAGATATTCTCTGCTACATAATATTGTTTAGGCTGTGTGTTGCAAAGGAACGCGCTAGCGGCAAACTTTTTTCCGACTTCATTTCCTATATTACGTCACTGCTCATTCCTTATGTTACCTATCGTAATAATATATAGCCTATAACCTGGCCAGAGAACATATGTATGTTTTAAAAAAAAAAGTACATAAATCGGATAAGTGGTTCTCCAGTGATAAGCGCACTAACGGACAGACAGACAGACAGAGAGACGTTGCATTTTATGTATATTATAGATGTAATAAAATATATATCTATAACCTGGTCAGAGAACATATGTATGAATTTAAAAAATCACGTAAATCGGATAAGTGATTCTCGAGGAATAAGCGCACGGACAGACAGACAGACAGAGAGACGTTCCATTTTATATATATTATAGATATAGATTATTATTATTATTATATAATCTGGCCAAAGAATATATGTGTGAATTTAAAAAAAAGACACGTAAATCGGATAAGTGATTCTCGCGTGATAAACGCACTAATGGACAGACAGACAGAGAGACATTGCATTTTATATATATTGTCGATTATAGATTATAGATATTCTCTGCTACATAATATTGTTCCATAATTAATGGTTTAGGCTGTGTATTACAAGGGAATGCGCTAGCGGCAAACTTTTTTCCGACTTCATTCACTATTTTACGTCACTGCTCATTGCTTTTGCTACCTACCGTAATAAAATATAGCCTATAACCTGGCCAGAGAACATATGTATGTTTTAAAAAAAAAGTACATACATCGGATAAGTGGTTCTCCAGTGATAAGCGCACTAACGGACAGACAGACAGACAGACAGAGAGACGTTGCATTTTATATATATTATAGATATCCCTCGTGGGCTGTGTTAATAACAAATATGTAATAGTAATTAGATGGCCTAGCTCTAGCTAATAAGTCAATAAATGAAATTAGAAAAAATTCGGCCATCGTTACAATCTTCGTAGATTCAATCGTTCGGTTAGTGATAATCAACTAATCGTATTTGTCTGCAGTGACGAAGTAAATCAATTATAACCACGCTCTGTATTTTCAAAATTAATTATCCGTGTAAATTGTGGCATGCCTATTTAACACACCCAGCAGCACATTTCTAAGTCAATCGAGAACACCGATTATCAATATAGACAGCAGTTCAAGTTTGTATCAAGGATAGTTTCAGCTCCTTAATCAATAAAGACGGTGCTTGTTGAGAAACCTGGAAAGTAAGGTTCCAGTAAATAAAGCTTCTTAACTTCAGCGAAACGAGTACGATAACTCAAAGTATTAGTAACTCTGTCTTTCTAAGCTTCTCGGTCTCAGACTTTAAATTCGGTTTTAATTATAATCCGACATAGTCATGACGGGCAATTCCTTTAGCATCGTCAATCAATCTGCTGGGCGTTAATTTGGGAGCAAATCTGCCTGGGCACAAGCATATTGCAAGCATAACAAAGAAAGCTTCTCAAAAGCTGGAAATATTATGTCGAACTAGAAAGCTTTACACTCTACAACAACTGTTAATTCTGTATAGAGCTCAAATTTCACTAACCATGGAATAGTTATCCCATGTTTGGACCTCTGCTCTCAAACATACACTGCATTGGATGGATTATATTCAGAAGAAAGTTGTTCGCCTGATTGGAGACCCAGAACTGATCAGCAACTTTGATTTCTTGGAGCATCAAAGAACGGTGGGCGACCTGCGTCTAGTCTACAAATATTTTTATTAAAAGTGGTCGACGGATGTAGCCCGCTTAATCCTCCCAAAGCGGTACATGCTAGAAATACACGCTTCACTATCACTTGACATCCACATGAAGTGCAGCTTGGCACTCCTCGTACAACTCTTTTCAAATAGTCTTTTTAGTGGATAACCTCATCCCTTTGGAATGATTTGCCCAGGACTGAAGTTCCCACCTACTACAGTTTATAGAGATTCAAGATCAACGTGAATCACTGTTTCCGCTCACGCGCCCCTCCTGTAGCACTTTAGGAATTTCTCTGCAGCACGTGTGCTATGTCCATAAAAAAGCCGTTTTTAACAAAGCAAAAGTTAGCTCAACATTTGCATGATAGAATAGAAATAGTTCTTACTATTTCTAAAACGAGATCTAGGATATTAGGAGCATTGCAGGCCTACAATTCAAACACAGTGTCTCTCTATGTTAAGTAATCTGTGGCTTCGTTTCCATGATGCCGTGGAAGATGCACGCGTTAAACAAATGATCGTAGATGAATGCTTCTGTGTAAAAGCATCATTTTTTGAGTGCCAGAGTCAAATACGGTTCCTCTCCATTCTATTTCAGTACTACAGGAACGTGAAGAGTGACAGACACAGTGCGCATGTACAAATTTTATGCAAATGCTGTCTGCACTTTCTTCGGAGAATTTCCTTAAGTGTTATAGCATCATTAAACTCTTTTAGTTGGTGTTTAGATATAACAATGTATCACGATATTTCTATCTGTGAAAGACATAAAAAGAGACTAAGAAAAGTACGCCTTAACCACGCAGTAACCTACCTTTATGTACTACATTCGTGTGTTAAAAAGTAGAATTTTAATAAATTAAAACACCCCGATATCGAACGCAGAAGTGTATATTAGGCTACTAATTACTATTATTACCAAAGAGATATAAAGTCATAGGAAGACAAGTACCCCCTTATAACAAATAATATTAGAATATAGAGCCGGCTAAATAGATATTCTTAGAAAAGAAACATTACTTAATTCCAAGAAGAATATTTCTGGACTGATTTCTAGAAATAAACGGCCATTTAGTTTAGTAAATCGATTTAGCAACATATTATTGATAGACTAGTGCATGGGCGCTCCAGTGCTTATGAAAAGTGTGTGGAGATCGTTATTTTCTCACAAAGTTTTGTTTTTTAGTTGTAATCCGATAACTGTTTAAACATACACGATTTATTTATTTATATTGCAATGTGCCACTCCTGAAGCCGAGGAAAACATAACCAATATTTTTTTTTGTAAATTTGTAATTTTTTAAAAGTACCTGTTTATCCAGAAAAAAAAGCAGTTTGGCATTGTACAGCAGCCGGAACGTTGTCAAACTATGTTTTTAAAAAAATTCAATGTATAGACGAGATAAAAAATATTTAAAGAAAAATGAATTATTCCATAATATTAACAAATACAATCCTCAAATAATCTGCATATTATTCATACCTCAGTCTTGAAAATAACTCCTGGAAAATAAACTAAATCAAAAATTCTATGTTTTTATAACCAATTAGGTAACATTTGGAACGCATTTAACCAGAAAACAATATGTCAGGATTTCCTATACTCTACATTATCTTTCTAATTTTTTATATAATTAATAATTGAGTTAATTCACATTAGACAGTACGTGATCGTAAACATATTTTAAAAATAAAACACTCGACTTTACACAGCAAAATTAACATTTACTTCGTATTAAAGAATAACCGGTCAAATGCAAGTTGAACTTGCGCAATTTAGAATTTCGAATAAAAATTTTGTTACGGAGATATAAAATAATCAGTGACTTCATAAAATACACCCCAAATGAGTTTTCAACAAAGTTTGTTTCTGATCTTTACTGAAAACTGATGACCTTGAATTTTTTGTTTTTTATATACCAGATAAATTATTAAAGGTAATGCACTCCTGATAATTTTCGTTCAATCTACACCCTGTGGAGAATATTCCAGAATTTTTTAAAAATTTTTTGATAAGTACTTTTCAAGATAAGGGGGGACAGTGATTTTTCGCAATTTTGTAAAAATAATACAAAGAAAAGTGTGCGCAATTATTACATTGAATATATTTTTGAACTCGCGTTTTTACAGCTTTCATTTGACACTCCACTCGATGACCTAGTAAAAAATCTTTTTTTCATTTCCAATTTCACCCCCCAAAGCAAACCCCTTAAGCTAAAATTTAACTTTCAAAACTACACGGCTCTGATAAGGGCCATCAATTCCTATATTAGTACCAAATTTCAACTTTCCATGATCATGTGTTTCATACGGAACACTAAAAAGATTCTACAGTAAATAAATCCGCATAAAACACCGGTTCTGAAATCATTATATAACACTGAAAGCTGACATCTAAAAAAGAAGAATCTGCAATTTGCAGAGCCCCACTAATAGAACTAATAAAAAGAGTGTGGAGAAAATTATATGAGAATTTTTTGCATTACATACAAAATAAAACGTTTTATAATATAAACAATGAATTATTTTACAAAATATTCAAATATTCTTTCTCTTACTTGCAGTATTTGTTGCTGAATCCGATGAAGTACTATCCCTTTCTTTTAAAAGGGTAATTGTTTTCCTAAAAAAACCTTTTTTTATATTTTTAATTATTATTTCATGACATCTGTTTATAAAGAAATAAATCTTTAATTTGCAAAATTATTGCAAACAATGATCATTTTTCTACCGGTGCAGAAGGTCGAGGATTCAATCCCGCGGGTCGGCATATTTATTTATTAATTTATTTAAGTATATTGGGCCTGGCCACGTACATAGGTAGTAGTTGTCCGCAGAAATGCAATAACGTCCGAGGCAGCACTACCGCGTTGTCTAAAAGGTGCTGTGAAATACAAAAATGTATGTTTTAGCACTTGGACAACGTTGACCGATATTACATCCTTGCCGATATCCTTAGGATATGAAAAAGGGTAAAATCCCTACTCAGGTGCGGAGGTGAACGATAAACAAAAAAAAAAAGAGTTCCAAAATTAGGTTTGAAAAAATTAACTTTTAAATTGTTATTAAATATTTTTAGTAAAATTTACATCCATTTGACTACATACTCAAAGTTTTAGTTTTGGAATGAGAACATTAATCCACCCTGTGCAAACTTCCTGTGAAATATCCATTGAAAATAGCTCTCATTTACATAATTAAGAAAAAGACCATTGTCAGTATGCATGGTATAAAATTACATAGCCTGTTGTACATGTTGGCGGGCATTTTTAAATTAAAAAAATGTGGTATATATGATATTTTCAGTTTTATATACAATCGTGGCAAATAGTCGTAGCCCGAAATTATTATATCTTAAAAGTAATTAACTTCTGCAATTAAAAGAAAATCAAATTTAATGTTTTTCTTAATAATATTTAGTCAAAATTATCTGTTTAATATAAAAAGGCATTTTAGGAAACTTCATATTGTAAGGAGCTTGAAAAAATTGGTTTGTTGGACTTTTCATAAACATTTCGCCCATATTAATATGGGATCAATCTGTTCCTGGTAACTATATAGCTGAAATTTTAAAACCCAGCTGGCACCACTAGTTCCAGTCCGAAAAGGGCCGAAAGAGGCCGAACACGGTTTCGGAAACAGGGTGAGATACTGACGCATCAGTAGTAAGAACTTCTGCCCACGCACTGGTATATTCCGTAGAAGAATGTTGCTGCCCAGTCTGGATAAACACTGCACTTACCAGCAAGATTGACATTCAGCTGAACAACACAATGAGGACAGTCTCTGGCACGGTCAAATCAACACCTCTCCAGTGGTTGCCAGTTCTATTAAACATTCCCCCTCCTCCATTACGAAGGAACGTTGCCTTAAAAACGGAATGGTAGCAGTGCCGTAATGATCTGCGACTGCCAATACATCAAGACCGCACCAACCAAGGTAATCAGAGACTGAAATCCCGAAAACCTTCATGGAAGTTAGGAGAATCACTCGTACAAGAAAATTTTAAGTTAGAAGCAGCATGGGGGGACGAGTAGGGAGAGTCAAATCCTGATTCTCTAAATCTAATAACAGACCCTATAACCTAACCTACAGAATTCAACTTGTCAAGGAGATTATTGTCCTCACTAAATTGAGTCCGTACTAACCATGGTAGGTGCGCAATTAGTAATACTATGACTGTTCTATGACAGTTTGACCCGATGACCTTTAAAAAAGTCGTCGGATGGCATGTGTCCATCGGGAGTGCGTGTGGTTGTTTCTTCAGCGAAGAAGTGACGTAGTGTCAAGAATGTTGAAGAAGAGATGAAAGGGTAAGAACACGGCTTGTGTGTTATAGAATGGTTAAATATGTTGCTGAAGAGGTGACGTAATCGTGAAACCTGCAGCAACATCTTCATCATATGTGGAAGTATACGTCGAAGATGCTAATCAATGTGATTCGCAAAAATATTCTGTAAGATGAATTATTTATTATTAATAAAACAAGAATTTTTTAAAAATATCTTAATGTTTCTTATTTACAAAAATAAAATATTACATTATATTTTTTTTATCTCTCTGAAGAGAGATAGCATAAGTTAAGTTTAAGTTATATTTTTAATTCTAAAAGAATGAAAAACATGTTTCTCAAGATATATTGTTTTTTTTTTTTCTTTAAATTCTTTAATAAAAACTAGTCATTTCTCTAATATAAATAGAATGTAGGCGCCGACCACAGTCTACCTCTTTTTTAGCATCATATTTTTCCAAATGTACAATGTTTACCTATAATTTTATTTTAGAGTTATTAAATATAAAAATACTTAAAATTAGATTTTGTTAAAACCATGCATCTAATATAATTTTATAAATATATATATATATATATATATATATATATATATATATATATATATATATATATATATATATATATATATACGAGGCTGGTTTGAAAAGTCCGTGCAAAAATAAAAACTACTTATGTGTTTGGGGTAAACCTTTTTTTATTTTTCGACGTAGTCTCCTTTTAGGCTTATACACTTCGTCCAACGATGTTCTAGTTTGTTGATCCCTTCCGAATAATAGGATTTGTCCAAGTCTGCAAAATATCCATTAGTGTCTGCAATCACCTCCTCGTTTGAATAAAATCTTTGTCCCGCCAGCCATTTCTTCAAATTGGGGAACAAATAGTAGTCCGAGGGAGCCAAGTCTGGAGAATAGGGGGGATGTGAAACGAGTTGGAATCCTATTTCCATTAATTTTGCGACCACAACTGCTGAGGTGTGTGCTGGTGCGTTGTCGTGATGGAAAAGGACTTTCTTGTGGGCCAATCGCGGGCGTTTTTCTTGCAGCTCGGTTTTTTTCAAACGGTCCAATAACGATGAATAATATTCACCTGTAATAGTTTTACCCCTTTCCAGATAGTCGATGAGGATTATCCCTTGCGAATCCCAAAAGACAGTCGCCATAACCTTTCCGGCCGAAGGAACGGTCTTCGCCTTTTTTGGTGCAGATTCCTCCTTGGTAACCCATTGTTTAGATTGTTGTTTGGTCTCAGGAGTATAGTAATGTATCCATGTTTCATCCACAGTGACGAAACGACGCTTAAAGTCCTCCGGATTCTTCTGAAACAGCTGCAAACCATCCTTCAACACTTCACACGAATCCGTTTTTGGTCAAGCGTGAGCAATCGCGGCACCCATCTTGCGGATAGCTTTCTCATGTCCAAATGTTTATGCAAAATTTTATGTACCCGTTCAGTCGAGATGCCCACAGCACTAGCTATCTCACGCACCTTAACTCTTCTGTCATCCATCACCATATCATGGATTTGATCAATGATTTCTGGAGTCGTAACCTCCACAGGCCGTCCAGAACGTTCAGCGTCACTTGTGCCCATATGGCCAGTCCGAAAATTTTGAAACCACTTATAAATCGAAGGTGCAGAGTCACCATAATGTTTATCAAGCTTCTCTTTAGTCTCCTGAGGCGTTTTGCCTTTCATAAAGTAATGTTTAATCACCACACGAAATTCTTTTTCATCCATTTCTTGAAAATCACTCGACTTCCTTGATTCACACGAATGCCAAACACAAAGAAATAGACCAATATGGCTGAAACTTGGTGTGCGTTCATTCAAGAGATGTTACTAACTAAACATGACCTCGATACGCGCCGGTGGTGCCATCTCTCGGACTTTGCACGGACTTTTCAAACCAGCCTTGTATATATGTATATATATATATATATATATATATATATATATATATATATATATATATATATATATATATATATATATATATATTACTTTTAGAAATTGAGAAGCATGAACTAAAAATCCCACCCCTCCTTTTAATATCAAAAGGTAACAAATACAATAAAATACTAGATAAATACATATTTTAATAGTAAATAAGTAACATCATTCTATAAAATAATACACCTAAAAAAATGTTCTATATATATCTGTTGTTATCTTCTTTTCTTCCTGTAATTTTTAGTACTAATAACAATAACAATGCTATCTTACGTAACCAATTATGAATATTTATTAGAAGACTACCACTTATACCATCTATAACACAAGCCTAAACTTATTTCAAGAATGTTCTAAGTCACTTGACAATTATATGAAATTATACGATAATGAACAAGCTGTCAATGATATTTGCCTAGAAACAATAATATAAACACATTGCTGATTTAACTAATTCATTAATTTGTACCAAACAAAGAAAATATTAAATTGAAATCGGATTTATATCTATTGAGAACAAATTTGACACTGCAAGTTTGTCAAGAAAAAACAAGGTCTCTCATATTTATTAATTGCAGATTATAATATATATATATATATATATATATATATATATATATATATATATATATATATATATATATATATATATATATATATATATATATATATATATATATATATAATATATATATATATATATAATGACACATGAAATATATCAGTTGGATAATGATTTGAAACAATGTCAAAGTGATTTACAGCAACAATTAAAAGATCAAGCGAAAATTTTTGTACATCTTAAGGATTGTTTAGATCGAGAAGAAACACTTTTGGAAGATAAAGACAGATGGGTTATTTGATTTTCATCCTGTACAAAAAATAATAGAAAATTAAGAGAAGAAAAATATCTAATACCAATTCAAACGTAACTGTTTAATATTAGTAAACTTGTCTTATCATCATCATAAACTATTAATAGTTGACCATATACCATATAGTCATATATAATACTACCTATTTTTAGCAACTTGACACAATACGAATGTTATCTATTTATGTACTAGTTGTTGGAGAGAAACCAAATGTATTCCATATTCCGCACTTTCCATATTACGAATAGCATTACTTACTAGACATAATAATTCGATTCATCGCACTACATCGCGAAAAAGAATAATAGATATTTCTCCTAAATGTCGACGTAGAACAATTTTGTTTATAACAGAAGAATAAAAAACCTCAAAGTATATCGAACCATTATTTTAACAGAGAAAGAAAAACATTTAATACCAATTCAAACGCAACTGTTTAATATTAGTAAACTTGTCTTATCATCAGCATAAACTATTAATAGTCGACCAGCTACAGCCATTTATAAATATTACCTATTTTTAACAACTTGACACATTGTGAATGTTACCTGTTTATGTAATAAAGAAACAAAATGTATTCCGTTCTCCTCATTTCGCATATTTGAAATAGGGTTAAATACTAGACGTAAAAATTCTGTTCGTCAAATTACACTTCGAAAAACAATAATGGATATTTGTCCGTCTTAAATGTCAACGTACATAGAACAATTTGGCTTATAACAGAAAAATAATAAAAAAAAAAAAAAAAAAAGTATATAAAAGAATATAGAAGAATTATTTTAACAAAGAGAAAAAATAACTCGCTTACCTTTGATTATAGATTTATAATATATAACAGCCTTTTATTTGAATTAAATAAAATATATGTTACATTAAGATTTTTTACAAAAGTGAATATTATATGTCATGATTATTTTATTCTAAAATAATTTTTGGTTTACGTTCTATATTTTTTAAAAGTTCTCATAAATTGCATCATTATGGAATAATATTTTTAATATTTTATTTTCTATTTTATTCGCTTTCAGTTTAAAAATTAATTCCATCAAGACAGTAATAACTATACCTAGACTGAGTATACAATAGTTGGAAATGTATTTAGAAGAAATTAAAAAATATGTAAATTGATTACCTGAGTAGACTGTTAAAAAAAATGTAATATATTGTTTAATTTGTAAAATTAAAAAAGCAAATATTATAACTATTTGCTCCCTGTAATCATAGAAAAGTATGTTCAAATTGTTTTCACAATCGAATATTTTTATTGTGTCTCTCTTGTCATAAAGAAATACATTCAAATCAAACATTTGTTATAAATTAAATTGTTTAAATAATATCTATATGAGGATACAATTAGAATATTGTAAATATAATAAATAATTATGTATGTAAAAATAATATAATTTCTACGATTATAAGCTGGTGAATAAGAAACAATATATTTTTACAATTAAAACATCTATGTTATCTGTGTGTAATTTCAGTCATTTACCTACTAATTTTTACCCATAAGCTCCCTTGAATAACACCATTTTAACAAATTTTATTACAATTCCATGACTTTTGCATCAAGAAGATTTGTTAAATATCTAAATGTATATATTAAAGATATTAAACTTTAAATCAATTTCTACCTTATAGTTAAAAAGGGAAAAGAAAAACGACGTTAACATTTAATTTTTATATTTATTTTGATTTTATATATACAGTTAATATATTAAAAAAGGAAAAAAATGCTATATACAAATTAAAAGAGGTGTTAAAATGCAATGGTTATTTTTGTACCTAACATAGACATAAAATAATATAAGGTATAAAAATATTTACTTCTTTTTTCAATTTGTTTGTAGTTGAAGTTATCTTATACTTTCTAAAGCACTTAAAAATAATTTTTAACTTAGATTTTTCTAAAGTTTAAGTAACATAAAATATAACAGTCTAAGTCAAAAATAATATTATTAGGAATTAAATTGTCTTCGTTCTTTTAAACAAAAATTGCATATTTACATAATATTACATCAATTTTACGATATTTTTTTTTAAAACCATACTTTTATGGATACATATCATAATTGGTGGACAACTAAAGTACTAACATTAAAACATTATAAATATATTGGTGAATAAAATTATACCACTAATTTGTCAATTGTAAGTGTAATAAAAGAAATATTAATATGCAGTTCGATTCGGACGTAGGTGGCTTCAAATTCATGATCGGTGGAAGAAGTTCTTCTTCTTCTCCATCATTCCATGAATGATCAATTAGTTTATCAGGATCAGAAGGAGGTGTATATCCAGTGATTAGATGTGACGATAATGGCTTCCATGAATCATCCGTCGAAATTGAGACATTATCAAACCAATATTTTTCTTCGCTTTCTGCTTCTTCTTCCTCTTCTAGAAAATACCCCTCATCAGAAAAATAGTTATAGTCAATAACATCATAATCCACCAATTTTCTTCAAACCCCTCATCAACATAATTACGATTTTGTTTTTATTAATTTAAATAAACATTATTATCAGTAAAGACTTTAAAATGGATCTTAAGATAGACTACAACAAAACTATTTTGAATACCATCCTTGCTGATTAATTTAAAAATACAAAATCACGTCGCAAATGATTATTTAATTAATTATCACTTACCATATGCTAATTATTATTGTTTGCAAATTTTCCAATTTTAAAATTAATCTTTTGACTCCAGATAGTAATTATATTTTCTGTTAACTAATGGTATTTGATAAAAAAAATACAAGCCAAATTCGTAAACTAAAATTTTTCTTATAAAGAATTTAGAACTAATAAATTCTATCATTTTATTATAAGATATAAATGGCTGAGATATTAAAGGTGGTTTTATGAATAATAATTACAGAAAGTTAAATATTCAAACGTTTATTTAGTAAGTAGATTTTTATTAAAATGCTTTAAGGTAAATAAAGTCCTTTTGCTAACAAGATAACACCCTATTTAACTATTTTTTCTTATAAACCTCTACTTTTAATAACATCTTTTGACAAAAAATTTAGTTAAAATGCTTTATTTTATTCTACTACAATTAAATATATACATAAATTTTTATCCTAGTTATAATGCCTCTTTTAATCAGAAATATAAATAACTATGTTAATAAAATTTTTATTTCAAATTTATTTTTATTTATCAATTATATACAAATTGATATCATCTTTCTTATGTTTTAAAATTTCTAACAAAATTCTTATTATTAATATATTTACAATGAAGAACAATCATAAAAAAAACATTTCTAGCAACTTTTATAATTGTACAATAGTTTAACATTAGCCAATGCACAATGTCATTGATTTGTACTGTCCTTGGGGTCGGGAATTATTTGAAATTGACTCAATTTTGTGTCCAATCCTATCAGAATATTATGAATGCAATGTTCATCGAGGAATTTTCGTAAAAAATTATACTTATCAGTTCCTTTCACATGTAAAACGATATTAGAATTATAATTTTACCAATTGTATTTTATTTTTAATTAGATTCATTTAAATAAAAAACGTACAAAAAATGATAAATAAATTACTACGTTTTATCGAGGAAAATGTATATTTCTGTGCAAGGGATAAATATCCGAGGGGTCTAAAATCAACCAAAAAAATATTATGTAATATTTTTGTAACGAAAAGGATCTTATATTAAAGGGTCTTATTTGAAAAATAAAAATACCTAATGCTTATACTGTTAATTTTTATTGTAAACAATACGATGCGGATATTTAAATTTTTTAAAGAAATACCGCGAATTATAACATATATGAGCATATGCATGAGTCGTGATATCCAAATATTCATAAAATGACATAATATTATGTGAATATGCAATTTTTGTATAAAATAGCAAGAAAAATTTTATTTCTACGTAATTATTCTCTATACATTTAATTTTATACTCGTAGTTAAAGAAGTAATTTAAAGTTGTAATAAAAGCACAAAGAGTACCAAAAGTACTAATATTACTACTTTAGATTCTAGTAAGGTATGTATATACGAGTAGTACTTTTCGAAGGAGAAAAAATTTTAATTTTTCACTATTAAAAATTCTTATTTTAAACATCAATTATTTTATGTAGTAAAATGGGTGACAACTAATGCATTGACACTCAAAATTTTGAGGGACTCATTGTGTCTCATATAATTGTGAAGGAAACTTATCAAGCAAATATAATTATAGTTTATAACAATAAAAAATAATTAGTTTTTTTTTTTTAGTTTTATTTAGTAAAAATTAGCCCCAAGATCTTTAGAAATCAAAATATATTTTCTGCCTTGAAATATCGTCTATCGTGAAATTTGTATTATAATGATAAGACTGAAATAAATTACAAAAAAGATGATGAGATTGATTAAAATCAAAAAAAAAAATAGTTTAATTGATTTATTTTGATATATAATTGAAAAGTATTAAAATTTGAACAGAAAAATATAACTACATAGATAAACTACATATATATTAGTTGCAGATTAATAAAATATTTTAATTAAGATACTAATACTCGTAATAAATGATGCATATTTTAATTATAAATTTGTATGTTATTAATAAATAAAAACAAAATTTGGAATAAAAAATTATAGTATTATAATGTTGGGAATGTAGAATCTTTGACACAATGACACTACTCAGTACATATCACCACTTTATTTTCGCACTCGACGCGCGTTTCGCTAACCATGTTAACTTCATCAGGAGCGTTGATTGACTTAATCAAGTCATTGCTCCTGATGAAGCTAACATGGTTAGCGAAACGCGCGTCGAGTGTAAAAATAAAGTGTTTGGTGTAGTGGTGATATATACTGAGTAGTGAATAGTGTTATTAATACAATAAGTTTATATTTTGATTGAAAAATTATTATAATCAAAAATCTTGCAATAAGAAAAAATAATAATGGTATTGATATAATAATTTATACTTTGATTGAAAAATATTAAAATCAAAAATTTTGCAATAGGATGTAAAACAAAAATTACCCTACGTATATTTGCATAAAGTGACGTGACATTATGTAAACATGCAATTTCGAAATAAAATGGCAAAGATAATTTTATTTTAAACGTAGTATGAAAAAACTGCAAGTATTTTGCATAAAAAGTGTATTGTGTCAGTATAAAAATGTGTTTGAAAAGCACTTACGAGATACAGTAAAGTAAAGTGGAAAGAAAAAAACACATGATATGAACGATATTGACTTTTTATTATATCAATTAATAGAACATGATGCACTACGTGGACACTGCAACATATCAAGAATAGGTTAAAAAACATATCACAGTACGTTAATACATAGAGGTTTTGCTAATATAAACAAAAGATACACCTCAAAAACTATTATTGTATATGTACAAGGGATTCAAATATAATATGGAAATAGAGAAAAAAATTATATATATAGCTTCTTTAGATATGGTAGCAGCAGCTATGTGGGATTACAACGAAACGTGTGATTTCTGTTGCAAGAATTTCAATGTTACTATATATTATTTTCCTTTAGGAGAAGTATTATGTTACGATAATTATCGTAATATTACCTGTGTAACGTGGAAACAAAGAAATATGAGAAAAATGTCACAAGAAGGCCTAAAGATGGCTATTACTACTATGGCGATACCGAAATTTTTTGAAAGACTGGATGGCTTTACAGAAGATTTGCATAACACTTTACAAAAACATGTGATATACTACTATGAAAATTACCACCATCAGATGAAGTTATTTGAGGATAAGCCATATATTTTTTGTTTATTTTATTCCATTATAATCAAATATATATATATATATATATATATATATATATATATATATATATATATATATATATATATATATATATATATATATATATATATATATATGTGTGTAATTTTATCCATCTATTATTTTTTATTTATAACATTATGTTTTAAATTTTAATTTAAAATGTATCATTTTATCAAAAATCTATTTTAATTTAGCACATACTCATTTTAATTTTACCAGAGATCTATTTTAATTTTGTTTTTTGTTTATTAATTACATAAAAATTTCACTTACTTTATTTATGAATCAAATAAAAAATTTAAATCATTTTATATTTAAAATTTTAAAATAGATTTTTCAAAGTCTACTTTTTTGTTCTTTATATTTCTATTATTATAAATAAAAAATTAGAACACCTTATATTTAAAATTTTAAAATAATTTTTCAAAATCTATTTTTTAGTTCTTTACTTTCCTATTATTAATATATGGTTATGGCGACTGTCTTTTGGGATTCGCAAGGGATAATCCTCATCGACTATCTGGAAAAGGGTAAAACTATTACAGGTGAATATTATTCATCGTTATTGGACCGTCTGAAAACCGAGCTGCCAGAAAAACGCCCGCGATTGGCTCACAAGAAAGTCCTTTTCCATCACGACAACGCACCAGCACACACCTCAGTAGTTGTGGTCGGAAAATTAATGGAAATAGGATTCCAACTCGTTTCACATCCCCCCCATTCTCCAGACTTGGCTCCCTCGGACTACTATTTGTTCCCCAATTTGAAGAAATGGCTGGCGGGACAAAGATTTTATTCAAACGAGGAGGTGATTGCAGACACTAATGGATATTTTGCAGACTTGGACAAATCCTATTATTCGGAAGGGATCAACAAACTAGAACATCGTTGGACGAAGTGTATAAGCCTAAAAGGAGACTATGTCGAAAAATAAAAAGGGTTTACCCCAAACACATAAGTAGTTTTTATTTTTGCACGGACTTTTCAAACCAGCCTCGTATAGGTATAAAAAATGTATAATTTTACCAAAAAAATATAATTTACTATTAATTATATAAAAAATGTATATATCTTTATTTATGAATTAAATAAAAAAATTGTATCACCTTATCCTTAAAATTTTAAAATAATTTCTGAAAAAAATTCTTTACATATATCAGCAGAGAATGAGAGAAAGAATGGAATGAAAGTGAAAATGGGATATCAGAAAATCATATTCGAGGGAAGATAATATAAATGGGACACTGAGGAAGAAAAACTGAAGGAACAAGCAAAAAACACTACGACCATCAAGCCAAAAATCTGAGAAAAAGGAGAGAGATAGGTAGATCGATGACGACCCTGGCAAAGATAAAGGATACGGAGGAGAAGACTAATAAAAAAATAATAAGAGATAATCACAGAAATGGATAGAAAGAAAGAAATAGGAAATAATTACCGAGTTACTAGATTGGGAACACGGAACTTTAGGGGTATAAACGGAAAAGAGATTAGATTGGGAACGTGGAATGTTAGGGGCGTAAAAGGAAAAGAGGATGAACTGACAGAAGAACTAGAAAAACTACAAATGCACTATGTAGGAATCACAAAAACAAAGAGGAAAGTTAATCGATGTAAAAGATTACCTAATAGATATGGGATGTACTAGTCAGGAGTGAAAGAGGAAGAAAATGCAGGGGCAGAAGTGGCAATGTTGGTCAAAGAAGAGAAGATGAAAAATGTAAAAGAGGAAAGGTTTGCAGATGAAAGAATACTCTCGATAGCAATAAAAGCAGGTGGAGCGGACGAAGACTCCACTTTGATTGTGTGCTATGGACCAAATGACAATGCAAGAATTGAGGAAAAGGACAAATTTTTCAATGATTACAGGAAGAGATAGACAATACAAACAATAAGATAATAATAATGGGAGATATAAAGGGTGGGAAAAGAGAATGAGGGAATAGAGTGGTGTCTAGGAAAACAAGGAGAGACAGTGAGAAATGATAACGGCGAACGAATATTACAGATACGTTTGGAAAACGAATTAAAGATCGGTAATACACATTTCAAGAAAAGAGAAATTTACAAAATAACTAGACAAGTGATCTCGAAAAATGAAAAATCGATTATAGACTATTTTTTAATACATAGAGAAATTTAGGATAGCGTAAAGGATATTGAGGTATTAAAATTGGGAAAAGACAGTGTAAAAGAAAATGAACGCATACTAATAAATTTAAAAATTAAATGTTATAAATTAAGATATAGTGAAATAAGAGAAGAATACCAAAAAATGTGTGAAGAAAAAATGAATACAAATAAGAGAGGAATGGGAGTGGGGGAGGGGTGGAAAGAATTTAAAAATACTGTTTTAATAGCAGCGGAAAGTACCTGTGGCTCATCAAAAATAGTAAATAGAAACATTAAAAAGGCAAACTGGTGGACGAATGGAGTTAAGGAAGAGATTAAAGACAAAAAGAAAAAATGGAAAAAATATCTACAAACAAAAGATCCAACCGGTTATGAGGAATATAGACAACAAAGAACACAGGTTAAAAGAATAATACAGGAAGAAAAGAGAAAATCGTGGAAACAATTTGGAGAGCGAATGGAAACAGCCGGTATGATTAAGAAAATGAGAAGGAAAAAGGTAGAAACAATAACAAATATAAAAGACAAAGAAGGAAATGTTATAAAAGAAGAAGACAAAATTATGGAAAGATGGAGGGAATACTATAAAGAACTATTGGATGAGAGTGACATAGCATATAAAAATCAACATGGAAACATTATACCAGAACAAGATATAGAACTCACAAAAAAAGAAGAGAAGAATATAGAAGCAATAAAAGAGGCAATCGGCAAATTAAAATTAGGAAAGGCGCCCGGACATGATAAGATCACAGCAGATATGATAAAAGCGCTCCCTGAGGTAGCAATAGAAGAATTTAAAAATATAATGAACAACGTAATGAAGAATAATGTACCTACGGACTGGACAACAGGCATCATAACCCCAATATATAAGAAAGGAGACACTAAAAATTGTAATAACTACAGAGGGATAACCCTAACTAGCACCGTGTCAAAAAAAGTATATACTAGGATACTAGAAAAAAGACTAAGAAAGAAACTGAGCATACATTGGAAGAAACGCAGTTTGGCTTTCGGCCAGGTAGAGGGGTAAATGATGCAATGTTTATAGTGAGGCAGTTATGTGAAAAAGCAATAGGAGAAGATATAGAAATCCACTTGGATTTTATAGACCTACAAAAGGCTTTCGATAAGATTAAAATAGAAGACATATGGGAACATTGAGAAAAAGAGAAATACCAGAAATAATAATAAAAGGCGTACAGAGTTTATACAAAAAATCAACAGATTATATAAGAACAAGACAAGACAGACGATCTGATATATTTGAAACAACTATGCGCCTTAGACAGGGATGCATCCTGAGTCCCATACTTTTCTCAATAATTCTGGATGAACCAATAAAAGAAGCAAAGAAGAAGGGGGTAAGACCATACCAGATAGGCTAGTGGAAAATGAAAAAGATAGAAATATCAGACCTATGCTATGATGATGGTTATTATAGCAAAAGACGAGGAAACGCTTAATAAGAACATACGGATGTATAAAGAAGCATTGGAAAAAATAAACAAGAAAATTAATAAAGAAAAGACAAAGACTATGATAATAGGAAAACAAAAACGACAACATGAAATAAAGATAGGAGAGGAAAGGCTGGATTTGGGATCAACAATATCGGAGGATGGAAGAATGGAAGAGGAGATCAAGGAGAGAATAAGAACAGGAGGAAGATTATTTAATAGTATAAAGAATACATTCCTAGGAAAGAAAGAGGTACCAATAAATATTAAAGCCCAAGTATTCGAGAAGGTTGCAACACCAATACTTTTACATGGAGGAGAAACATGGACAATGACAGAACGACAGAAGAAAAAGATAACGGCTACAGAAATGAGATTCATAAGAAAAATAGAGGACAAAATAAAGATGGACAGGTTAGGAATATAGGAATTTGAACCTGAAACCAATGGTGGAAAAGGTTGAGGAAGCACAACTAAGATGGTATGGAGACGTTGAAAGGATGCCTGAACAAAGAACAGTTAGTGTTTAAAGCCAAAGTGAGCAAGAAAAGAATAAGAGGTTGACCTAGAAGGGCATGGTTGGGGGATATTAGAAAGGCAGTGGCCAGAAGAGGAATAGCATGGGAACAGGCAAGACGACCCACACAGGATAAAAAGAGGTAGAAGGAAATATGGAAAAAACAAATAGAGAATAACTCAACTCCACGGGCCTTACATCCCTAAAGGGTTAGAAAGCCATAAGGATTAAGTAATTAGGTAAATAAAAATTAATCACCACCACTAACAGTCACACGGGTAGTGAGTAAGCACACCTCTACGATCCCTGCAGGAATTAGGTTTACTTCAGGGCCGCGACCCTTCCCAAACGAGTCTTGATTCTATCTCACTCCCACTATCCGAGAGGAACTCATGTCTTATTCCCACCTCCATCAAACACTACATTATATCTTTCACCTCAGCCCAACCATTCACCAATACGCTCGGCCAGCGTGGTAAATTATGGCCAAATACCGTCCAAAGATTGAGCACATGAACATGTCGAATTTCGAAAACAATGTATCACAGGCAAGTAAATCCCCCAGCTCAGAATCTTGCACTGAGAAATCACGCTGTCTCAATTCGGAGTTTGGAGCAGGTAAAAATTCGACGAAGCAAGCTCGAAGAGAAAAATTTTAAAATCCCAATACAACAACGAACCACACCCAAAAAACGACACATGTATGAATGTGATAACAAGAAACTATACATAACCACTTACAACATAAGAATATTGAGATCAGAGGAACACCTAGAGAGATTGGAGGAAGAACTGAAGTACATAATATGAGACGTTTAGGGCAAAAGTGAAACTCGATTGAAAGGAGAAATGACTACCTCATTAACCTCGGGATATCTATTATATCAAAACAACACCGAATTAACCGATCATAAGGGAAGGGTTGCACAATAGTGCAACCCTTCCAAATAGATAAACAAACGCTTAAAACATCAAGTAACTAAAATGCAAGCTATATCAGAACGAGTAATTTATATAATACTGAAACCAGAAGATATAGTTTACAGATATATGCCCTAACCACTAATTCTAAAGACTCAGAAATAGAACTATATGAAGACATAACAACAGACATGAAACAGTCAAATACTTGGTACTAATGGGAGATTTTCAACTTTTGGTCTAAATGAACCTAATAATATCCTAAATATAGACAAATATGGACTAGGTAACAGAAACGCTAGGGGAGAAATTCAAAAAATCCCCGAAGAGAAGATGGACATGGAGAAGCCCAAATGGTACGATAATGAATGAAATAGACTAAATTATTACCAACGAGAAGACAACCTGACAAGATGTTACTGTCTTAAATATATCTTACAGCAATAGCGACCATCGATTAGTAAGAACAGCTACAGTAATCAACACTAAATATGAGCGAATAAGGCTACTAAAAAAAGCAATCTTTTCCAATATTCGAGCTTACAAACTGCAACAAAACATAAAGAAAAGAGTAGTAAAATTAGTAACAACACAAAAAAGTTCATAATAAGAAGAAGAGAATTACATCGAGATTCTGAAAACTATAAAGCACTTAACAAAGAAATAAACAGGAATATCGGAAAAGATCTACGAGAATACAGTACAGACCTTGTTAAGAACACCATTGAAACCAAAATTTGATGATTTTAAAAACAAAATTATTAAGAGGAAGAGCAAAAATAGCAAAATTTAAAGACAGACAAGGTATAACAATTACCAATAAAGACGAGATAGTAACTGTAGTCCAAGAGTTTTATGAACAACTATATAGCATAAAATTCCAGACACCAGATCTAAAATAAAAAATGTGGGTTTAGAGGAAATCCCTGAAATAGGTAACGACGAATTAACAACAGCCCTCCAGCACATGAAAACCAATAGAAGCCCGGGAGAAGATCGTATTACTGCAGAAATGTTAAAAACGGGAGGCGAGAATTTAAGAGAAAGTGTAAGAATATTACTAAACTAGTGTCTATTGCTGGGTAAAATAGCGAAAAATGGAGAAATGCTGATGTTGTTTTTATATGGAAAAAGGGCGATAAAGATAAAATAGAAAATTATCATCCAATTAGTCTACTGTCCTATTTATATAAATTACTACAAAAAGATTGACGCACAAGATGGATTTATATCAAACTCCTGAACAGGGTAGATTTCGAAAGAGATTCAGCACAATAGACCACCTACAGATATTACGTACGCTTATTGAGAAACCCACGGAATATAATATAGCCTTACACTTGACTTTCTAAAAATGTCGGCAGTTTTAAGAGCCCTAGATAACGCTAGGATAGACACCAGATA
The DNA here is from genome assembly GCA_019049505.1 of Pachyrhynchus sulphureomaculatus. Lineage (NCBI taxonomy): Eukaryota > Metazoa > Arthropoda > Insecta > Coleoptera > Curculionidae > Pachyrhynchus > Pachyrhynchus sulphureomaculatus. The sequence goes on from CM032456.1 coordinate 121,524,412, forward strand.
CGCGAGTCTTAATAAATATATCTATGACAATGCGTACATCTAAATACTAACATAGTAAATAAAGACACGAAAACCCTAAAAATACCGATAAAAAGAGGAGTATGTGAAGGAAATACGATCTTGTCAAAACTGTTGTGGCACTAGAGGACGTTTTTAAGACCTTAGTCTGGCAAAATAAGACGGAACACGACTTAATCATCTACGATTTGCGGACGATGTCTTTCTAATCGGTACTACAACCAATGAATTAACAACTGGGTTGGAAGAAGGAAGAACTGCATCATGCATTATTACGAGTTGCACTGGAAATGAACCTGAGCAAGATAATGAGCCCAGAGCAAATAACGAATAAAATCGAAAATCGGCGGCTAGAGAATATATCCTAATGTATATACCTCGGACAAAGAATACTACTAGGAAAGGAGAACCAAGCAGCAGAAATTTTTCGAAGAGTGAGTCTTGGTTGGGCAGCTTTTGGTAAGCTCGGGTTTATTTTCAGATTACGAGATATCCCTGTAAACCTCAAAAGGAAAACATACAAGTCGTGTGTACTGCCAGTTTTCACGTACGGTCTTAAAACCATGTCGCTAACATGTAAGTCGATGAACAGACTTCGAGAGGAGAGATAGAATCCCAAATGAGGAAATCCTGAGAACACGGCTGACGGATGCTCTGGAAAGAGCTGCTCAACTAAAGTGGAGATTGGCTGGCCACGTAGCGAGGGAGAACAATGACAGATGGGCCTACAAACTTAGAGTATGGCCCCAAGGGAGAGTAAGAGGAGTGTGGGATGACCTCAAAGTAGGTGGTGAGGCGAAATCCAGAATATCGCAGGAAAAAATTGGAACAGAACAGCTCTATACAGGGAAAAATGGAAATATTTGGAGGAGGCCTACATCCAGCAGTGCATAAGAGCAGGCTGAAAAAGAGGAAGAAGAAAAAGAACTAACAACCACTAGAAATGTAATAAAACTGCTTTATGTAGTTACAAGATAAGTATAAGTAAGTGTGAAATTTTTTACAATAGGATGTTAATTTTTAGTATAAATAGTTGCAAAGTTTAAATTAACGAAATACTGCGAATTATTCCAAGAATTCTTTATTGGTACATGTGTAAAAAAATGCAATGCAGATGTTTGAAATTTATTTTTTTATTTGTGAGTTATACGTAAATATTTAATTTATGTATAAAATAACAAAGACTGTGAAATATGACATGTATAATTATTCCAAGAATCCTTTATAGATACGTGTGTAAACAATGTAATGTAGATATTTAAAATACCGCGAATTATGATGTATATATGCAATTTCTGTATAAAATAGCAAATACTGTGAATGACTTGTATAATTATTCCAAGAATCCTTTATTGGTATGTGTGTAAACAATGTGGTGTAGATATTTAAATTATTCATAAAATTCTGCAAATTGTTACGTAAATACTCGTATGCAATTTCTGTTGAAAATAAAAAAAAATATTTCTACATTACTGTCCATATTATTAAATACCTTTCATAGTTAAAAACTGCAAAAAAGAATCTCCAAATCAGCAACAACATTTTCAACAATATTTTCAACAAGTCCTGCAACGTTATTCTTCTAATATTTTTAGAATGAATCTACTGGAAGCATTCATAGAAGGATAGAAAAGAGGGATAGAAGAAAACTATGGGAGTGGCAATAATGAAAGCATATGAAGATGGATGGGAGAGGTTTCATACATGGTTTACTTCTCTAGAGTCAGATCCTTCAAAAGAAGAATCATCATCAAGGGAAGGAGAAGAATCAAATTAAGATTGAAGAAAATATCAGTTTGAGAATTCTTTTTCGTTTTTAAAGTATATTAACTGTATACATAAAATCAAAAATAAATATAAAAATTAAATGTTTATCATTGTATTTTTTCTTTTTTAAATCATAAGTTAGGAATTGATAGAAACTTTAATATATAATAAACTTATTCATTAAAATTAATTTTAGTTCAGGTTAATAAAAATGCATTTTCCACAATTAAAATTTTTTATTTTAAACATTATCATAAGTAGCAAATGGGTGACAACTAAATTTAAAAATATTATAAATAAATCTAAGGGACTTTTTCGCTTACAATTGGTTAAAAATAATAAAAATTAATTTACGATGTATCCTTTCAAAAACTTAATTATTGATATCAAACACACAACTTGTGTCGTTAATAATTTGATTTTGTACACATTGTAATAATAAAAACAAAATCAACTAATAATTTATAAATGGATTTTTGCTTTGAAGATGAAGGTGACATCGTATTAAAATTAATCATTTATATATTTATTTTCTTGCAAAATATAAGTGGTTTAACTTTCCACTAATATATGAGTTGTAAGTACAAGATAAAAAATACATTAACTACGATATTATTATCAACAATGAAGGTTGTTTTTATTGATATTCAAGGATATAATTTTAGTTTTGGTTATGTGCCAATAGAACTGGCCATCTGCGATGGACATCGTTCCTCAAATTATCTCTTTAAACCACCTTTTGCAATAAATATGCTATCTAAAAAAGATGAATAAATTATTAAATAGTCAGAACGATATTATGGTTTAGAATGGCTTACTGGAAATGTGAACCCTAATGAAATTGAAAATATTTTAAAAAAATTATTCAATTATTACAAGTATTATTTTTCTAATATCATTTTACACGTGAACGGAACCGAAAAGTATAATTGTTTACGAAAATTCCTCGATGAACATTGCATTCATAGTATACCGCTTGGATTAGTACCAAAATTGAGTCGATTTCAAATAATTCCCTACTGTTTTTTTCCACAAGGGCAGTGTAAATACTTGGCATTGTACATTGGCTAATGTTAAACTATTACACAATTATAAAAGTTGCTGGAAAGGAATTTTTAAAGATTGTTCTTCATTGTAAATATATTAATAATAAGAATTTTGTTACAAATTTTAAAACATAGGAAAGATTATATAGATTTTTATATATTCGAAAAAATAAAAATAAATTTGAAATCAAAATCAAATAGCTTTATTAATATTAATAATTCATATTTTTGATTAAAAGAGAAATTTTCACTAGGCTAAATATGTATATATTTAATTGTAGTAGAATAAAATAAAACTTTTAACTAAATTTTTTTGTCAAAAGATGTTATTGAAAGGAGAGTTTTATAAGAAAACATGATTAAAAATGGTGTTATCTTTTTAGCAAAAGGACTTTATTTCCGTTATATTAAAGTATTTTGATAAAAATCCTGTTACTATGTAAACGTTTAAATATTTAACTTCCTGTAATTGTTGTTCATAAAACCATCTTTAATATATCAGCCATTTATATCATGTAATAAAATGACAGAATTTATTAGTTCTATATTCTTTATAAAAAAATTTTTAGTTTACCAATTTGGCTTGTATTTTATATCAAAAGCATCAGTTAATACAAAATGTAATTACTATCTGAAGTCATAAGATGAATTCTAAAATTGGAAATCTTGCAAACAATAATAATTAACATATCGTACGTAATAATTAATTAAATAATCATTTGCAACGTCATTTTGTATTTATAAATTGGATGGTATTTAAAACAGTGTTGTTATAGTATATCATAAGATCTATTTTAAAATCGTTCTCTCTAGTTATAATAAAGTATATTTAAATTAATAAAAACATAAATCGTGATTATGTTGATGAGGTGAATTTATCAGAATTATGATGTTATTGACTATAACTATTTTTCTGATGAGGGATCAGAAGAGGAAGAAGAACCAAAAAAAACGAAGAAGAATATTGGTTTGATAATGTTTTAGTTTCGACGGATGGTTCATGGGAGCAATCTAATCACTGGATATACACCTCCTCCTGATCGACTAACTGATCATTCATGAAATGGTGAAGAAGAACCTCTTTCACCGGTCATGAATTTGGAGCTACCTACGATGGAGCCACCTATGGATCCATCGATGATGGAGTCAGAGGATGACGATTCTTCTCTAACTAATCAATAAATTTTATGATTTGTAAAAAACACACAAACAACAGTCTTTTTCAATCTACTTTCACTCACAATATAAAATTATATTAACAAATAAATGAGTCATTTTTTTATTTTAACTTTTAGGCAACTGCTAAAATGGTTATGTCAAATTTGAAGAGTATACTTATAATTTTGATGTTATTCTCATCCTCACCCTAATCTCTAAAGGCGATTCAATTTATAAATTATTAATTATTTCTTCTTTTAAATTTGTGGTTAAGATAACTTTAACTACAAATAAAGTAAACAAAAGAGTAAATATTTTTGTACTTACTATTAGGTATAAAAATAATCATTGCATTTTAATATCTCTTTTAGTTCTCTTACAATTAATAACTTGGTGTTATAATTTTATTCAAGAACATACTTATAATGTTTTAGTGTTAGTACTTTAGTTGTCCACAAATATGCTCTATATGCATAAAAGTGTTGTTTTTAAAAAAATTGATATAATATTATGTAAATATGCAATTTTTTTTTAATATAACAAGGAAAATTTCTAATTATATCTAATTTAGAATGTTATATTTTAAATTACTTAAACTCTAAAAAATCTACTTTAACAATATTTATTTTATAATAAAACTTTAAAAATTCTCATGCAGATAAAAAGTTCACACCTTTTTCTTGATTATTAAGATGAATAAATAACGTCTTCTTGCAATTCATATTATTTTCATTAAAAATTAACATACTCATAGAGAGTTCGCACCTTGTGGATTACTAAAAATGAATAAATAAAAGAATCCTAGTGCAAAATCCTATTGTTTACGATATAAATTAACATCCTATTGCCGAGAAAAGTTCACACCTTTAACCGATTTTTTTATTGTCTTCATTTCAATTACTCATTTTAATTATATGGTCAGGTAGACTAATGGTATAGAATCTTTTCATAATACAAAGGTTTATTGTTTGCAACTGACTTGAAAATTATATAGGACTTTTTTTCCTTTAAATTAAATACTCTCAAAGTCTCACATATAAAACGGGACAATTTTGCTCTAAAAATTATATAGAAAAATGATATTTTTTTCCTTTTTTTAAACCATATGAAAACTATTCTTAAGGACTTTTTGACCACTTTTTTAATAAAAAAAGACTTACTTACCTACCTATCGGCCAAAAATACCTTTCCAGCCACCTCTGTAACAAAAAAAAAAACAAACAAGACCTTTTTGACCACTTTTTTAACAAAAAAAAACAACAATTACACAAAAAAACGTCTCCCTTTGATTCCTTTTTTACTTCTTTCCCACCAAAAAAACAACTACGTCACTAAAGCCTAATAGACACGCACCTCTCGACACCTCAGCCGCCTCGTCCACCCCCATCTCAGTCTCTGGTGGTATTACGTCAGTGACAATCATTTCTTGCACATAAATTCCAAGAAATCATCCTCAACTCAGCGCTCTCACCATTTAATGTCTTCTTCAACAACACACACTTCTTCACCTATTACGTCATCTCTTCAGTACCAGCTTCAACCATTCTTCAACACACAAACCGCGCTTTCACCATTTCATCTCATCTTCAAAATTTTTGAAACTACGTCACTTCTTCGCCGAAGAAACAACAACCGCACTCACCCTGATGGACATATGCCATCTGACGACTTTTTTAAAGGTCAAGGGGTCAAATTGTCACAGAATAATCATAGTATTACTACTAGCGCATATAACATATAAAACACAAGTGGAGAATTTCTGGAAAACCCGATTGTGACTGTGGTCATCCTGCCCAGACGATTCAGCATATTATATGTATATATATATAAATATATGTATATATATATATAAATATATATATATATATATATATATATATATATATATATATATATATATATATATTATATATATATATATATATATATATATATATATATATATATATATATATGTATATATATATATATATATATATATATATATATATATATGTATATATATATATATATATATATATATATATATATATATATATATATATATATATATATGTATATATATATATATATATATATATATATATATATATATATATATATATTATATATATATATATATATATATATATATATATATATATATATATATATATATATATATATATGTATATATATATATATATATATATATATTTATATATATATATATATATATATATATATATATATATATATATATATATATATATATATATATATATATGTATATATATATATATATATATATTATATATATATATATATATGTATATATATATATATATATATATATATATTCATATATATATATATATATATATATATATATATATATATATGTATATATATATATATATATATATATTATATATATATATATATATATATATTTATATATATATTATATATATATATATATATATATATATATATATATATATATATATATATATATTTATATATATATATATATATATATATATATATATATATATATATATATATATTATATATATATATATATATATATATATATATATATATATATATATATATATATATATATATATATATATATACATATATATATATATATATATATATATATATATTATATATATATATATATATATATATATATATATATATATATATATATATATATATATATATATATATATTATATATATATATATATATATATATATATATATATATATATATATATATATTTATATGTTTATATATTTTATATATATATATATATATATATATATATATATATATATATATATATATATATATATGTATATATATTCTTTAATAATCCAGACCTGCGTTTTTAGACATCTACTTAATTTAAACTACATGGGAAAATTGAAATCGATAGTAAGGGGATTCCCCTAACTTCCAGTCTAATACATCTGGGATTCACACAAACTGTAGGTGCCTTTGATTTGCCTACAACGCATCGCGTATCGTGTCTAAAGATTAAGGACTTTGTAGTTTGTTTATTGTCACAAGTACAACCTACCTACGTTCTATTTTACTTTATGTGGTTCATATAAGTATGTAAACGTTTTTTTACGTGTATGTACCTCCATATTAAAATGGCTTCTAAAAGAAAACATATTACACTAACAATAAAACAAAAGTCCGATATATTAGAAAGACTAGTTCTTGGTGAAAGCGGAAAAGTGTTGGCAATTCAATACGGAGTAGGAACATCCACAATTTCTGATATAAAAAAGAAGCAAGGGAAAATCAAAAGGTATGTATATATGATTTATTTTAAAGATAATTTTGGACACTCACTATGGACGTATAACTTCTTCTAGATTTATTTCCAAATGTGATTCCGGTCCTGGCGTCAGAAAAACCTTACGAAAAGCCGAATATCCAGAAATGGAAACTCGTTTGTATACATGGTTTTGTACGCAACGATCAAGGCACGTCCCAATTTCCTACGAAATTTTATCAGGCAAAGCAAAACAGTTTTACACTGAAACCTACGGAAATGATAATTTTAGAGCTAGCAGAGGCTGGATTTCTAACTTCAGAAAAAGACATGGTTTGGGTCCTTTAAAAGTTTGTGGCGAAAAAACTATCCAATGATGAAAGTGCCGTCGATCCTTTCCTAACTTTATTCGCAGATAAGATAAAAGAATTAAACCTTGGCCCTACTCAAATATACAATGCAGATGAATCAGCTCTGTATTGGAAAATGTTTCCTGAAAAAAACGCTGGTTCGTTCTCAGGAAAAGACCGCACCAGGTCGAAAAATAAACAAAGAACGCGTTACCTTTCTAGCATGTTGCAATGCTGATGAATCACAAAAATTAAAGTTGTTAGTAACAGGAGAGGCAAAAAATCCGAGGGCTTTTAAAAATGTGAACATACCTGTTGAGTACAAATCATCTGCCAATGCATGGATGACTACAGCAATTTTCTTAGACTGGTTTCATCATTCTTTTATTTGTCAAGTCGAAAGTCATTTAAGAAGTCTCAACTTGCCTGCTAATCGTTGATAACGCTTTGAGCCATGGAACTATAGAAGAGTTGACTAGTGAGGATGGACAGTTTACCACATTATTTCTTCCACCACATTGTACTGCACTTTTGCAGCCTATGGACCAGAATGCAATCAGACTGATAAAATTATTTTATCGGAAAAGTCTTTTAGCCCATATTTTATCAAATAATGAAGAGAACCTTGTCAGATTATTAAAAAGCATTAACCTAAAAGATGTTGTATGTCTACTAAGCATTTCATGGGAAAAAGTCTCCCCTGAAGTCTTGAAAAAGTGCTGGCACAAAATTATGGCTTATGTGGCAGATACTAACCCAGACACTGAATATGATGCTGAAGATCTGATTCCTCTGAGTGAATTGCGGCACAATTTGCTTTCCACGAATGAAGAAATGAAAGGTAAAGCCTGAAATTTTTCTTTTAGTATTTTTTTGGTTAATTCGTAAATACTTAACAGATGTTTCAGATATGCTGAATGTTCTCACTGAGCAGAATCTCACGAACGTCGAAATATGTAATTGGCTTGAAAATGATGAAGATTTCTTACCACTGAAAGGCATAGATGATACAGATGAACAACACGAGAGTGATAATGAAGGTTCAGAGTTAAATACTAATACAAACCAAACTGTTAAGAACACTGTGAAAAATGATGAGGCACTTAAAAGTTTCAATGTGTGCATGAGATGCGCAGAAGAAAATGATATCCCTCTAAGTGATGTTCTTGTACTTCAAAGATTAAAAGAAATTGCTTTTACGATGAACCAGAGAAGGGTCAAGCAAACAAAAATTAGAAATGTTTTTACAAAATAAGATAAAACTTGATAAAATATGCTTCTATTTTAAATATTATTCGATGTATGTACTATTTTTGAGTTGTTTCGTATAAAATGATTCGTTTTTTAATATAACTAATATCCTGCTTTAGTAATTCGAATTATTTACTAATTTGGATCACCGCGATTTTAATTAGTCCGGATTATCGAGGTCTAAATATATATATATATATATATATATATATATATATATATATATATATATATATATATATATATATATGTATATTTATATATATATATATATATATATATATATATATATATATATATATATATATATTACGGCGGAATTGAAACCTTTACTTAGTACTGATTCTTTGTGTTCTGTAAGAGGATGTGTTGAGAGGTTATGCACGACTTTTTTTGTTTCTAATTGTGGATCAGTGTGTCGCGTATTTTTTCCTCTGATGTTTTCTAGCTTCTTTTTTAATTTTTCGGTTTTAAAGGTGGTATCGGATTCTGCTTGTCAGAATAAAACTTTGTCAATATCAGACCATAGCAGTAGGTGTATGTGTTGCTCAGTTGTAGATGTAGGTAGAAGGTTTCTTTCTCTGTGATGGCAATCTGTCTTCGTTTTTCCTGGATTTGTTATCGCAGAAGCGCCTGGCTGGCTCTTTTTAAGATGGATGTTGCATTTTTTGTTTTAAGGTGGTATGATAATCTGGAACATGTTGGAAGGAGGTTGTCGTTCCGGCACCTAATCAGGAGGTTAGGTCACTGCAAAGTGTCGATACTCTAGAACGAAGTTTCTCAAAGCGTTTTACTGTCTTTAAAGTCTTCTCCCCGTAGAGGTAAGAAATGTTACAATAGAGGTTTTCACGGATGGTGGAAAGTAATACATTAAAATTCCAGGTTTTAATCCGTTCGTCTAACAATGAATTTGCACAATGTTTCGCCAAAATCTCATTTGGTAATTTCAAGTGCTTCCGCTGCTGCTGCTACTCGATACTGTGATCTTGCTGCTGCTGCCGCTCCAAACTAACTGAGAAACCGACGTGCCGTCGCCGTCTTTTATAGGTCGGCGTCTACGCAGATTGTAGGTGGGGGGGTCAGATATACAAACAAACAGATAGAACGCCCGTGGGATCTTCGCTTTCACCAGCAATAGCCAATCTGTATATGATGTATTTTGAAACAGAGGCCCTTAAAAACTCAACACTTAAACTCAAACTCTGAAAATGATATGTTTATGACATCTTTATAATTTGCCCCATGGACGAAACGAATTAGACAACTTCCTGACCTGTTTAAATAGAATCTACAACCACATCCTGGGTAACCTCAAGAACAAGAAAAAACTGGAAGGCCATGGAGTTGACGGCATCCCATGCGGAGACTGCCACAAATTGTACATAGAACAAACAAATAGAAGAATCTCCACCCGGATCCAAGAACATTAAATATGTATCAAAAACAAACAAACAACATCAGCTCTTTTTGAGCACCATCATGATACTGGTCACAACATCAATTTTGAGGGATCTATACATTTCACATTATAACACACAGCTAAATAAGCGAGATGATGCGCTAAATATCTCCACTACATGGAAGGATCTACTAGCTACACCAAACACCAACATCGAGAAGACAACAGTCAGTATAGCGCCGGAACCCGTAATTATCACCCAGCCGGCAAACACCGATGCTCGGACGAACGCTTTCGACTACCCCACCTAGAATCTGCGTAGACGCCGACCTATAAAAGACGGCGACCGCACGTCGGTTTCTCAGTTAGCTTCGAGCGGCAGCAGCAGCAAGATCATAGTATCGAGTAGTAGCAAAAGCGGGAACACTTGAAAATGCCAAATGAGATTTTGGCGAAACGTCGTTATTGTTAGACGAATGGATTAAAACCTGGAATTCTAATGTATTACATTCCACCATCTGTGAAAACGTCTATTGTAACATATATATATATATATATATATATATATATATATATATATATATATATATATATATATATTATGAGGTGAAAAGTATCGGGATAGCGGTCTATGTAGTAAAATTATTATTTTGTTGTTTAAAACTATATATGTCGCTAATCCTTCTCGGCTTCATCTGAAGTATTACTAAAATTAAAACCGTCATGCACACATAGGTCGCTAAAAACATATAACATGTACACAACTGGACTAACTATACATACTTCAGTCTAAGGTGTTTCTTTAGAACTAATATTAAATATTATTTTATTTACCTACCAATGGCTACCATTGTTCTAGACCATTTTCTAAACTCCGTGTTGCCTATGTTGCCATTTCATCTTCCATTCATTTATAAATATGTGGATGATATCTGCAGCTCACGTTGGATGATAGTGTTCCTTTTCAGGATACCAAAATCTTAAGAAGAAAAAGCAATAAAATTATATTGCTTCTGATAGGTTTATAAATTTCTTTTCAAATTATCCAGCGAGTCAAAAGTATAATACGGTGGTGGCAATGAGGAATAGAGTTGCTCACATGACTGACGATACTTTTTTACAAAACAATTTAAAAAACTGTTCCATATTTTTCGCAACAATGGTTATCCGAGGCATATTTTGAATAGATTAATTTTCAATTCTAACATCTTTGATGGTCTCACGGAAGGAGTAAGACATGTAGACCATCACAAAAAATTATCCTACATACGTGGTCTGACGGATAAGATAGTCTCGAACTTTAAAGATTACGCTGACATAAAAATAACAAGATATGGTATAATCAATTATGTAATGAAATTTATTTAGTCGTATAAAACAAAAGACGCCACTTATGTATAACAACAATGTAATATATAAAATGTCTTGCTTGGACTGCGAGGGCAGTTATATTGGACAAACATCACAATTGCTTAAACAAAGATTAACTCAACAGAAAACTGATTGCGCAACGGGAAAGAAATCTTGCTCTGCAGTGGATCATCATTTGAGAACAGGACACAAATTTGACTTTGATAATGTTATGATCCGAATACGAAAATAACTATAAAAAACGCTTGTTCCTTGAAATGTGTCAATCATAAAAGAAAAAAGCTCCATTAATTACGAAATGGACCCTAATAACAACATACACTGTGATATTCTAAATAATTATATTAATCGCTACACTTGACCACTGTACACACACCAATAATAAACAAAAAATAAAAGAAAGAATAATATTCAATATCAGTTCTAAAGAAACACCTTAGATCGAAGTGTGTATAGTTAGTCTAGTTGTGTGAAGTTCATGTTATATGTTTTTAGCAACCTATATGTGCATGACGGTTTTAATTTTAGTAATACTCCTGATGAAGCCGAGAAGGATTGGCGAAATATCAAGTTTTAAACAACAAAAGAATAATTTTACTACATAGACCGCTATCCCGATACTTTTCACCTCATAATCTTACGGTTAAGAAAAAGAAATACAATAAATATATATATATATATATATATATATATATATATATATATATATATATATATATATATATATATATATATATATATATATATATATATATATATATATATATATATATGTATATATATATATATATATATATATATATATATATATATATATATATATATATATATATATATATATATATATATATATATATATATATATATATATATATATATATATATAGAGCTTTGATTTCTTGAACCTTTAAGTAAATAAATCTTTTGTTATATCTTATGTTTAGGTTCATTCAATGAACATTCAACATTTGAATTATTTTGCAAGTATTCTTATTATTATTTTGACGTTTCGACCATTTTGAGCATTTTCAATAAATACTAAGTCTGGAAATTAAAATTAAATATGCAATGTAAACTATATGCAAGAAACAATTGGTTTAAAATTACACGTAACTTAAAAGTTTAAAATTAATTTATTATTTACATATTTTATATTATTTGTTCCTCGAAAATAAGCGAACTGGATTAATATATTTCAGTCAAAGGCTAACGTTAAGACTGGCGAACAACATATGTGTATAGGTGGCGGAACGAACTATATTTTGTATGATTTTATTTTTGTTGGTCTTTTTTTGTTAATTTATTTTTGATATGTTTTTAATTATTTATTTTTTTGTTTTAAGTTAATTAGGTAATATGTTATTGTAAATTAAACTTAGGTCCTTAGTGTCAGTTCTGTCGTTCACTCCGTTTTTTTTTTCCTTTTTTATTTCTATCACTTCTTTAATTATTACTATTTTTTTTAATTTTATTTTTTTTATGGGTCTAGCACACGTGCTACAGGGAAGTCCCTAAAGCGCTACAGGAGCGACATGTGTGCGGCGAAAAAGCGATTTACGTTGTTCTTGAATCGCTGTAGATTGTACTCGGTGGGAAACACAGTCCTTGGCAAATTATTCCAAAGGGATGATTTTCCCCATATAAAAGACTGCTTGAAAAGCGTTGTACGAGGAGTAACAAGCTGAACCTCATATGGATGTGAAGAATTAGCGCGACGTGTACTTCTAACATGTACCGCTCTGGGAGAAATTAAGCGGGCCACATCCTTCGAACATTTTCCATGAAAGTACTTGTAGAATAGGCTCAAATCGCCAACCGTTCTTCGATGTTCCAGCGAATCAAGGCCGTCGGTGTCAGTTCCGGGTAAAGCTTTCTGGTTCGAAATAATATTCCCAACTTTTCAGAAGCTCTCCTTGCTATGCCTGCAACACGTTCATGCTAGGACATATTTGCTCTCAAATTAACGCCCAACAAATTGAGTGACGATGTTAGAGGAATGGAGTGCCCCGACATAATTATATCGGGTTCAGCAACGTTAACTTTTTTAGAAAAAACTGCCGCCTGAGTTTTTGTAGCGTTAAATTCCACTTGGTTACTGTCACCCCAAGATAGAATTTCTTCCAGGTCTTTGTTAAATTGAATGACTTCCTGCTGTCTGCGGATATTCGTCTGAGTAGCCGATGTACGAGCGTTCAAAGTGAATGAAGAGATAAGGGTACTGTGGTCTGCAAAGCTGTAGATTGGATTCTCGGTCTTTTCCCGCAGATCGTTAATGTAAATGAGAAAGAGAGTAGGAGACAGTATGGAGCCTTGGGGTACACCGGCGTTGATAGTGAAAGTGTCGTCGACTGCCACTCGTAAAGAACGCTCACTGAGGAAACATGAGAGCCACAAACAGAACCTTTCAGACATACCATAACCGAATGCCTTGGATATGTCAAGAGCAACCGCTCGAGATTCTCCGAAGTGTTCAATTGCGTTGTTTCAAACATGTGTTACATAAGTCAGCATATCTCCTATTGATCTATTTTTACGAAAGCCATATTGGTGATCGCTAATAATGTTGAATCCTTGAAGATATTTTAGAAGATGCTGATTGGTAGCCTTTTCCATGACTTTCGATATTATTGAAAGCAGTGCGATTGGTCGGTAGTTATTTGGCAAGGTCTTCTTGCCTTTTTTAGGTATCGGCTGAACTGAAGCACATTTCCGGCAGGAAGGAAATATTCCCTTTCTGTAGGATAGGTTGAAAAGTCTACAGAAAACTGGTGTTAGTTCCCTCGCACAGTTTTTAAGAACTATGGCAGGTATTTCGTCAGCGCCAGAAGCCTTTTTGGTGTCTAGCTTCATCAGAATACGCTTTATGATACGCTGTCTGAATACAACATCGGGCATCCTTGACTGCACTCTGGGAATAGTAGGTGGTGTTTTTCCTTGGAAATCGACAGTAGAATGTGAAGCAAAGAGTTCAGCCAACAGGTGTCGTTGCAATAGAATTATCTGGCAGTGTGAGTGGTGGTATGGTGGATTTGGTGAAATTTTGACTAACTGCCTTAGCGACCGACCAAAAGGACCTGGAATTGTCGGAACAAGCGAGGAGTTTGTTTCTAATCCGTTGGTTGTGTACCTCCTTGGTTTCGTCGATAATTTCTTTGCATCTGTTCCTGGCACGAACAAATGTGTTACGATTTAGGGTGTTAGGATTTTCATGCCATTGTCGATGTGCAAGGTGTTTAGAAGCAAAAGGTGTTTAGAAGCAACAGTATTAATCGTGGTGGGGGTTACGTTAGTCTTTGGTTATGGGTGTTTTACTTTTAGCTTAATGAACAGGGAATTTAACTTGTTATACGATTTGTGGCAGTTATGTCATATTTGTTTATTGTGTATATTAGTTTTTCAGCTAGGTCTTTTATATACGGTAATGCAATGTATTTTTTTTTGGATTTGGTTGTTTGGATTTGGTTTTGTGTTATTGTGTTTCGTATTGTTATAGAGTTCATAGGTGCGTTTTTTTTTAAGATCACAATTACCATAAATTAATAATTAAAGAAATGATAGAAATAAAAAAGGAACAAAAAGACATAATGAACGACAGAACTGACATTATACAGTTTAACTTATAAAAACATCTTGCCTAATTAGTGTCATTCACTTAAAACTTAAAAATATAAGTAAAAAAATAAGTAAATAAAAAAATTTCGAAAATAAATTAACATAACAAAATAAAATCATACAAAAAATAGTTCGTTCCACTACCTACACACTTAACGTTGTTCGCCACTCTTAACGTTAGCCTTTGACTGAAATATATCAATCCAGTACGCTTATATTCGAGGTACAAATAATATAAAGTATTCAAATAATAAGTTGATTTTAAACTAAGTTATGTATAACTTTAAACTAATTGTTTCTTGTATATAACAAATGTTTTGAAATTCACTGCATATATTGGAACTGGAGGATCTCAATAATAAAGGAAAAAACCGACCCACAAGAAATGATGTCATGAATATTTTTTCACGGCGTCACTTTTCAACCCTAGAACTCCCCAATATCGAAAATTGTTAGTCAGACGTAAGATTGAGATTTGAGTCGGCCTTTCTGAAATAAATTTATTAAAGAAAAATATTAAAATATTTTTATTATTTTATTTTTGTAAAATCGATAAAGGATTTCTAGCCAAACTTTAAATTCAGGTTTAATTTATTTGCTTTTTTATCGGCGAATGTTTACAAATTTTGTAATATGTTGTGGATAATGCGAGGTACTTTATCAATGTTATTACAAATTTTTTTTAAAGATGTGTCTGTTAATTTTTTTAAAGATGTGTGTATAAATTTGTAGAAAGTGTCATCAGCAAGTGTGATAAATTGTCATTCCATACAGTTATAAATGTGTCACTGACAGCTTAGGATATGTTATACGGGGATCGATGATTGCACAGTTAAGGTACATTTATTTATTTTGTATGGATGTACATTGCACACAGCACACTTGAAGTTGAATAAAATTACTTAAATGAATTACACCTAAATAGTAGTAATGATATAAGATTTCAACAATAAGATGCAAACTTAAGGTAGATAAAACTAATACGTTTTTTCACTTGAAAATAAAAAAATCTTACTTTTCTTATAAGAAAATTGTTCACTTTAAGACATCTTCTCACAAGTAATCGTTTACCATTTCGGAAAGTTTAAGAGAAAAACTTATTCGAAATTCTGTTTTTATTTTGCCCAAACTCAAACAGCTGTTTATCCTTTCATGATTAGTATTATTTGTATTTTTTTCTATGAAGGCACTTTGGCTATTGTTGTTAAAATTAGAGTAATTTTTTAATTTACACTGCTGGGAAAATTATATTATTATATTATTTTTTTTTCTAATAATACAAATTTTAACACATGGAATTTACTAAAATTTTATTTGCGGGATTATATAAAAAATATTCATAAATAAATTGTTGACCTAAGTCAAAAGAGTTGTTCACCTTTTGTTGTCAATAAAAAAAGCTTTTTTTTATTAACGGCGGCGCAGTGAAGCTTGAAAGCATTTTCTTGGATGTCAGCTGAGTGTGGTTTGTGGGGGAGTTTATGTTCATTATCGCAATTATTTTTGTGATTGATGGTGACTTTCTTTTTCTTTTCTTGTAATTTCCATAGTTTTTTGTACAGTATTTTTTATAGTATTGGCCATAAAGATTTTACATTCTTTTGAAGCTTTAGCGTTAAATCCCGAAGTAGATGGTTCACTATTTAAATATGTTTTAATAGTACTAGAAGCTTCTTGTAAGACTGATTTGCTTTCATTACTTGAGTTTGTTTGAGAAAAAGAACATTTATATTTTCATCGGCTTTAAACAAATGTTTGGAAAAGACGTTTTTTGTCCACGGCCTAAACTCCAGCCGCTTTAAATTTGTTCACAATGGTGCCAATGATAGCAGCTCTTTGGTAAGCTTCAGCAAATAAACTTGCATCTTATTATTGCGTTACTTAACGATCTAGATTTGTCCTCAACCATTTTTTGAATATAATAATTGTTCATAGGTTTAAAAAAAAAAGCCTGGCAGTTGTAACATTAGGCTTTGCTATGGTTAACGCTTCCAGGTTCTTAGAATGCGTTGTATTTCCATCAAGCAGAAGTAACATTATATTTTCATCATCCATTTTACAAATAAGTTTCAGTTAATAGAGCCAGTTTCTGGAATGGTGACAACACTCCCAGAAGGTGGGCCACTCCTCAATTCAAATCTTTGTCTCATTCTTTTGAATACAATCATTCGTGACCCAAACTGTCCAGGCACACTGGCACAAGACAAGGCCTCTTTCTTCGCTCTAAAACTTTTTGCATTTTTTTTTCTGAACGAAAATAAACTTTTAATCTATCACTTCTTATTAGGGTCGATTTTCCCTACTCTACTCTACTTGAAAATCGGCTGTCGACGAGCAATGATTGAGTTATTCTTCGGCCTTCCGAGGAATTATTTCTTTTCAATGTCACCATTTCATGGGCGGAGTTTTCAAAAATTTTCGAATTTAAAAAAAAATGTATTAAATGTGCTTCTACATGGCCCCACGAGTCACCTATTTCAATATATGCAGTGAATTTCATAACACCCTGTATATAAAAAAAAATTAAAGTTATTGTTATATTTTAAATCAAGACTGTAATTACATGTTTAATTTTAATTTACAGGCATTATGTTTTAATAGAATATCTGCAGATATTCAATCAATTGGGGTTTTGAAAAAACAATTTTTTTGTCGTAAATGGCAAGATCATTTAGATCAATACCAAATACATTATTTTTATCAGAAAATGGTCAAAAATAGAAAAAAAAATATTATGAGCAGTTTTTTATTGTTTCTAAACGTTCAGAAATATCACGTGATAACAAACAGAGGTTGATGCCGTCACCTATTCTTCAACTGCCTGCATTTTTATGTTTTCATAGAATATCTGCAGATATTCGATCAATTGGGGTTTTGAAACAACAATTTTTTTGTCGTAATTGGCATATATAAGTTTTATAACAAAACTTTTTTTTTTCGTTATAACTAAAAAGTTATATCAAATTGAAAGTAAATTTTTAAACTTATCACCGATGACGCGCCGAAAAAATCCGTATGGTGTCACAATGTTTTAATTTTCAATCAATTTATTCTTGTTATTATCATCGATGTATTGATAAATTTATTCCTGTTTCGTACCATTTTGTTCGAATACTATAAAACAACTCCTGCAAATATGTTTTTGAATGTGCCACAAGATGTTAAACGTCGAAATCAATAGTTCCAAGCAGCACGACGTATTAATCCTAAAACAACATCCCATTTTCTCTGTTGTGAAGATCATTTCAATGTAAGAATTTTAATAAAATAGCCAAGTGGAAGTCGGACTTGCGCAATTAGTGTTCCGTACGTTGATTGCTTTTAAAATAAAAATTTTTGTTACGGAAGTATAAAATGATCAATGACTTCACAAAACACACCCCAAATGAGTTTTCAACAAAGTTTTTTTCTTTACTAAAAACTGATGACCTTGAGATTTTAGTTTTCCTATATATACCAGATAAAGTATTAAAGGTGATAATTTTCGTTCAATCTACACCCTGTGGAAAATATTCCAGAATTTTTTCTAAATTTCTTGATGACTACATTCCGAAATAAGAGGGGGTTAGCGATTTTTCGCAATTTTTTAAAAATAATACAAAGAAAAGTGTGCACAAGTATTGCATTATATATATTTTTGAACTCGTGTTTTTACAAGCTTTCATTTGACACCCTACTCGACAACCTGGTAAAATATTTTTTTTTTAGCTCCGATTTAACTCCCCAAAACTAACCCCTTAAGTCAAAATTTAAGTTTCAAACCTACACGGCTCCGATGAGGCTATCAATTCCTATATTAGTGCTAAATTTCAACTTTCTATGTTAAATAGTTTTGGAGAAAATCGAGTGTGACAGACAGACGGACGGACGGACGGACAGTCACCAAAGTGATTTTATAAGTGTTCCGTATGGAACACTACTAATAATAATCATTTTTGCGTTGAAGTTGAACATAACCTATAGCCTTGTCATTCTAACTTTCGCATGACACCCTACAAATAATTTAATTATATTTAATAAAAATATTTTGTTTCTTATTTACATTTACATATGTTATTTAACAAATATAACAAAATATAGCATACTTCAATAATTTGGACAGTATATAGACAGGTAGAAGTTGTTGACAATACTTAGGTGAAAACACTTTGACATAATGATGTCACAAACATGGCAGCCAATCATAGTAATTAATTTATAATTATTTAAAAAATTTTAATAAGTATTTTAAAAAGTTTTTCTTATCGATTATCAATATTATTTATGATAAAGTTTTAAAATAAAGTAAAAATAACTGATAATTATCTTTTATTCAAAAACCTAATTGTGTACAAAAAATACTATATTTATTTATTTCAATAAGCAAGCCTTAGCAAATTATTATGTCTCTATCTTCTTACTTTAAAATTAAAAATGTCCTCATAAATCTTAACTATTATTTTTTATTTTAAGAATTAAATAAATATAAGTACAAGACATAACATACTTATATTAATCAAACTCAAAACCAAACGTAAATGCATTCTGAAACTCTGAACTGTGGAGTTTTCTTTCAAATAATTAGAATACTCAGTAAACATTTCACAAAAAGAAATACCCCAAAATTTTAAATAACCGGTCAAGTGCAAGTTGAACTTGCGCAATTAGTGTTCCGTACGTTGATTGTGTTGAATTAAAAATTTTTGTTACGGAGGTATAAAATGATCAGTGACTTCACAAAAAACACCCCAAATGAGTTTTAAAACAAAGTTTGTTTCCGATCTTTACTAAAAACTGATGACCTTGACATTTTTTTACATGCATATATATATATATATATATATATATATATATATATATATATATATATATATATATATATATATGTATATATATATATATATATATATATATATATATATATATATATATGTATATATATATATATATATATATATATATATATATATATATATATATATATATATATATATATATATATATATATATATATATATATATATATATATATATATATATATATATATATATATATATATATATTTATATATTATAATTTTTGTTACGGAGGTATAAAATGATCAGTGACTTCACAAAAAACACCCAAATGAGTTTTAAACAAAGTTTGTTTCCGATCTTTACTAAAAACTGATGACCTTGACATTTTTTTTACATATATATATATATATATATATATATATATATATATATATATATAATATATATATATATATATATATATATATATATATATATATATATATATGTATATATATATATATATATATATATATATATATATATATATATATATATATATATATATATATATATATATATAGGTTAAACTATTCTTTAAAGTACATGACATGATTAGATATATTTAGTTAAATTACGAGCATAATAAAGCCTCTTGAAGATATTTAGATTTTCCTCTCTCGCCAGTAAATTTGAAGTATGCTAGCTAATTTGGATGATCATACAAATTCTTGTTAATTTCAAAGTTACGCTTACATTCCTCTTTTTTTTTGAAAAATATTATTTTGTCGTTGATTCCAGAAATAATTGCTTTCTAATCAGTTTTTTATACCGAAAATTATCTTTCATCTACTAGTGCCAAAGATAAATTTTTCGATATAATTTAGGCATGCTGAGTCATTAGAAACGCTTTATCAAATGAACCAAATATTTTGGAAATATTTCATATTTGTCATACTAATTCTGATATTTTTATTATTAATTTATAGGAATTCATAACTAATTGTGTGCCCGTCACGTTCAGAAAGTGCCAGTATTATTACAATACACGTAAACTTTCTGTCTAATGCATAGATTTCCAACGGGGGCGGTACTGTTCCCAGTGGACGCTGGAGCCTTCCATGGGGGCGGTAGCGGGTCCACAAGTGGGGGGGGGGGCTTTAAGACAGTCAAGGGGGAGCCGTGGCGTACCTATCTTTTTAGGAAATTATTATAATAAAATATTTTGAAAATACCTACTGTTTTCACAAATAAATATTTTATCTAGCTATCTAAAATTTTTATCTTATTGTCATTGTGTAAATAAGCATTAAAAAATTTAAATTAGGATTAAGTATACGTATACCTAATTCGGTTTAGTATTCTCGATGACAAGTCTTTGCAAGTTGATAAGCAAAGACGCGATTCATGCGATCAAGCATGTTCCGACACAAATAACGGAGCTTGTAATGATTTGTTTACAGAGCAAGTGCACCGGCATCGTAAACAAGCAAAAGATACGAATTGATGCGACTGTAAAATCAAATCTATAAAAGGCAGGATAGCTCTAAGAATGTCTTATTATTTTTGTGTACTTCGCAATAACCCATATTCGCTAGTAGAAGTCATTATAGCCATTATTTTTATAACCATCTATAAATCTGTTGAAAAATTAATTTATTTAAACCGTAGCAAATTTTGTATTTCAAAATATTTAAATCTAAGAAGAAATGTCGGCAGTACAGTACTAAGTATTTGAAATTTGGATTTACGCACTTTGCTACAAACCAATCATTACATATGTGTTCAATTTGCCAAAAAGTTTTTCAAATGAAGCCATGAGGGCTTCTAGGCTACAAGAGCAGCGGGAAAACCACATACAATTGGCAAGGAATTAATCTTGCCGGCAATCAAAGAGGTAATAAAAACTACTCTTCATCATAAGACACTATCAGATATCATCAGAAAAATTCCTCTCAAGTTTTTCCAAGAGAAAGAAATTCCTATTCGTTATATTTTGTCAGCTGCTACTGATGATGCTCCAGCAATGACAGGGCGTCATAAGGGTTTTATAGCGCATTTGAAACAAGCAGTACCAAATATACTTGCTGTACATTTTGTTATTCGCCGTCAGCATTTGGTTGAAAAAAATCTTAATAAATGCCTGCATACGTCGCTTCATTAAGTTTTTAGAGCAGTGAATAAGATTAGAACCAATTCATTGCATGACATATTATTTGGCCAACTTTGCAGTGAAAATGATGAAGATTACAATCGCTTGCTGCTGTCGTTGGCTCCCAAAAGGCATTTATTTATTTATTTATTTATTTACGGGCAGACCCATTTTGTACATAGTAATTACAGAATAATTTCAATAATATAGTAAAGTTATAACAATACAATAACAACACCAGTAATTATCATTTCAAAAACTCAGTGGACTGTCAACAGTTTTTCTTTTAAACGTTTTAAAGAGAGATTAAAAAAATCAAGATCCGCTTCACTGGCACCATTAGTGATTCTAGTGATCGGCGAGAATAGGCCATAGTTACATCTGTGGTACCTCAGGGCAAAGAGTACGTGGTCCCTTGTTGATCTTGGTGGAACATTAAAATTTATCAGACTCCAGAGATCAGAGCAGTCTATATGACTATTTACAAGTCGAAATAAGAAACATATATCAGCAACTTTCCTACGTCTTGAAAGTGATTGCAGCTGAAGTCTTCGTAGCTGGTCCCCATAGGCAGTGATGTTCCACTTAAATTTGCAAGAGACATATCTAGCATACTTCCTCTGTAACCTTTCAACACCCTCAATATGCACCGCATACGATGGCGACCACACACATGACAGATACTCCAAAGAAGATCTCACCAAGGCCTTGTACAAAATATTCACGCTATCTACGGTCTGGAAATCCCTAGTATTCCTACAGACGAAGCCAAGGAGTTTAATACATTTGTTAGTAATAAAGTCATAATGAACATGAAAATCAAGCTTAGTGTCCAAATAAATACCCAAGTCACACAATGAGGAGACTCTTTCGAGAAGACAATTATTAATACTGTAGTCATACAAAAGCGGAACTTTCACTCGAAAGAACGACATAATCTTACATTTTTTAATATTTACTTTCATTTTGTTTCTCCTGCACCACTCACTCACCATATCCAAGTCTCCCTGCAGTCTCACAGCATCGTCAACAGAATGAATTGCCATAGACAATTTTAAGTCATCTGCAAAAAACAAGGGCCTTGGAAATAGAATCATCTTTCGTAGGTCGTTAATAAATATATTAAACAGCAACGGGCCCAGGTGGCTACCCTGCGGCACACCCGATGCAACAGATACCTCACTCGACACAAAGCCATTTACTTTAACAAACTGTTTCCTGTATGTAAGGTAGCAGGTCAAGCAATTCAGTAGTGATCCACAAAACCCATAACCTCTTAACTTCCCTATCAGGATATCGTGGTTGACTGTGTCGAAGGCCTTGCTGAAATCCGTATAAACCACGTCAACCTGACCACCCGCCTCCATTACATCAATAGTACTTTGAACCAACAGGATTAAGTTTGTAGTCGTCGATCTGCCACCAACGAAACCGTGCTGTTCCGGAACCAAAAAAGGTTTTATGAATGGTTTTAATTTGTCGCAAACAATTTTTTCGAATACTTTTGGAATAGAACTTAGAATGGAAATAGGTCGATAATTTTTAGCGTCTGATCTGTCGCCGGACTTAAATACTGGAGGAATGAAACTATATTTCCATTGGTCAGGAAAAACACCGCTCTCTAGGGGCATTTTAAAAAGCATATGGAGCGGTTTGGCCAAAGCATAGACACGGTCAACTAAAAATCTGGGAGATATACCATCAGGACCCGGTCCCTTATTTGTGTCAAGCTTGGACACATAGGCAAACACCTCCCCCAGGGAGATCTCAACAGAGGAGAATGATCCACCACTATCCCCACCATCCTCAAGCCCAGGCTCACCACCGTCAGTATCCGACCTATAAACACCCTGAAAATGAGACTTAAAAATTTCCACAATGGTCTGTCCATCCGTCCCTGTTAGCTCGTCTAGATTTATTAAGGTAGGGGTGGACTTGTCCCCCTTTTTACTGTTAATGAAATTCCAAAATTGTTGGTGTTATGCTTTAAATTTGTCTCAATATTTTTAACATACTGCAAGTAGCAGTTGCTCTTTAAGATATTGGATTGGGTTCTTAACTCCGAAAACTTCTGATAAGTTTCCCACCGACGGGTTTTTTTTGTATTTTTTGTGACACAACTTCTTTTTTAAGATAAGATCTTTAAGTTCATCAGAAAACCACTTCGGGAACTTTTTGGAACGATCTGAATCTTTTTTTCAATCTATTTGACTCAGTACTGAACTTCCTTGAAAATAGAGACGAAAAACTGCACGAGAACCTGATTTGACAGACCTGTTTAAAATATTTAATGACGTCAATTTATAATTGCAAGGTGATGAGTTGAATTTATTTAAAAAAAAATGTCATAGCTGCTTTTGTGGGAAAACTTCTTCTGTTCAAACGAAATCTAAGTAGAGGTGAATATACCCACTTTCCCACATTATCAGCAGTCTCTGCAAAACAGAAAGATTTACTTACTTACTGCCAACATTTAGACGTACAGAAATTTTTAATTGCTAATTGACTGTCTAAGAAAAGGAACATACTACACATCACTGAACGTGGCAATTTGCGACTGATGTTAACGAAATTGGAATCCGACATTAACAAATTGTCAAAACTCCACCAGCCTCAACCATCTCATAAATTTTTTGTAATTCTTATTGATTTTGTGTTTATTTTTAAATTTTGAATAAACAGTTTTTTTACTACATTCGATGGTCGTTTTAATTAATTTCTACTTTGTGATTCTTAATAGATAGATAGACAGATAAAAAAGGTATAGATAATATGCAACAATATTTTAATATTTGGTATAATTAACGCTGGATTTTGTTTTCTTGTAAAGGGGGCAGTGGTCCAGAAAAAGTTGGGAACTGAGTCTAATGCATCATTATAAAACCTACTTACTGGTTCTACAAAGTACGTACCACTTTACCCACTTGACACATAAGTAAATAATAATACACCCAACAAGTGGCGCTTAAATGCTAACTATGAACAATAAGACACCTTTTTAGTGTTCCGTACGGAACACTTATAAGATCACTTCGGTTTCTGTCCGTCTGTCTGTCCTTCTGTCTGTCCGTCTGTCACACCCGGTTTTCTCCGAAACTATTTGACATACAAAGTTGAAATGTGGTACTAATATAGGAATTGACGGCCTCATCAGAGCTCTGTAGTTTTGAAAGTTAAATTTTGATTTAAGAGTTGAGTTTTGGGGGGGTGAAATCGGAAAAAAAAAAAAAAATTACCAGGTCATCAAGTGGGGTGTCAAATGAAAGCTTGTAAAAACACGAGTTCAAAAATATATATAATGTAATACTTACGCATACTTTTCTTTGTGTTATTTTTAAAAAATCGCAAAATATCGTTATTCCCCCCCATCTCCAAAACTACTGATCAAAAAATTTGAAAAAAAATTCTGGAATATTCTCCACAGGATGTAGATTGAACGAAAATTATCACTACAAAATTATCATTATCTTTAATAATTTATCTGGTATATAAAAAAAAACAAAAATGTCAAGGTCATCAGTTTTCAGTAAAGATCGGAAACAAACTTTGTTGAAAACTCATTTGGGGTGTTTTTTGTGAAGTCACTGATCATTTTATACCTCCGTAACAAAAATTTTTAATTTAAAAGCAATCAACGTACGGAACACTAATTGCGCAAGTTCAACTTGCACTTGACCGGTTATTTAAAATTTTGGAGTATTTCTTTTTGTGAAATGTTTACTGAGTATTGTAATTATTTAAAAGAAAACTCCAGTTCAGAGTTTCAGAATGCATTTACATTTGATTTTGAGTTTGATTAATATAAGGGAACTATCTTGTACTCATATTTATTTAATTTTTAAAATTTTTTGAAAGAAAAAGAATAGTTAAGATTTATGAGGACATTTTTAATTTTAAAGTAAGAAGATAGAGACATAATAATTTGCTAAAGCTTGCTTATTGAAATAAATAAATATAGTATTTTTTGTACACAATTAGGTTTTTGAATAAAAGATAATTATCAGTTATTTTTACTTTATTTTAAAACTTTATCATAAATAATATTGATAATCGATAAGAAAAACTTTTTAAAAAAATTATAAATTAATTACCACGATTGGCTGCTATGTTTGTGACATCATTATGTCAAAGTGTTTTCACCTAAATATTGTCAACAACTTCTACCTGTGTATATACTGTCCAAATTATTGAAGTATGCTATATTTTGTTATATTTGTTAAATATGTAAATATAAATAAGAAACAAAATATTTTTATTAAATATAATTAAATTATTTGTAGGGTGTCATGCGAAAGTTAGAATGACAACGTTATAGGTTATGTTCAACTTCAACGCAAAAATGATTATTATTATTAGTGTTCCATACGGAACACTTATAAAATCACTTTGGTGACTGTCCGTCCGTCCGTCTGTCTGTCACACCCGATTTTCTCCAAAACTATTTAACATAGAAAGTTGAAATTTAGCACTAATATAGGAATTGATAGCCTCATCGGAGCCGTGTAGGTTTGAAACTTAAATTTTGACTTAAGGGGTTAGTTTTGAGGAGTTAAATCGGAGCTAAAAAAAAATATTTTACCAGGTTGTCGAGTAGGGTGTCAAATGAAAGCTTGTAAAAACACGACTTCAAAAATATATATAATGTAATACTTGTGCACACTTTTCTTTGTATTATTTTTAAAAAATTGCGAAAAATCGCTATTCCCCCCTTATTTCGGAATGTAGTCATCAAAAAATTTTGAAAAAATTCTGGAATATTTTCCACAGGGTGTGAACGAAAATTATCACCTTTAATACTTTATCTGGTATATATAAAAAACTAAAATCTCAAGGTCATCAGTTTTTAGTAAAGAAAAAAACTTTGTGGAAAACTCATTTGGGGTGTTTTGTGAAGTCATTGATCATTTTATACTTCCGTAACAAAAATTTTTATTTTAAAAGCAATCAACGTACGGAACACTAATTGCGCAAGTCCGACTTCCACTTGGCTATTTTATTAAAATTCTTACATTGAAATGATCTTCACAACAGAAAAAATGTGATGTTGTTTTAGATTAATACGTCGTGCTGCTTGGAACTATTGATTTCGACGTTTAACATCTTGTGGCACAATTAAAAACATATTTTCAGGAGTTGTTTTATAGTATTCGAACAAAATGGTAGGAAACAGGAATAAATTTATCAATACGTCGATGATAATAACAAGAATAAATTGATTGAAAACTAAAACATTGTGACACCATACGGATTTTTTCGGCGCGTCATCGGTGATAAGTTTAAAAATTTACTTTCAATTTGTTATAACTTTTTAGTTATAACGAAAAAAAAAAGTTTTGTTATAAAACTTATATATGATCTTGCCATTTACGACAAAAAAATTGTTTTTTCAAAACCCCAATTGATCGAATATCTGCAGATATTCTATGAAAACATAAAAATGCAGGCAGTTGAAGAATAGGTGACGGCATCAA
This sequence comes from Pachyrhynchus sulphureomaculatus, assembly GCA_019049505.1. NCBI lineage: Eukaryota > Metazoa > Arthropoda > Insecta > Coleoptera > Curculionidae > Pachyrhynchus > Pachyrhynchus sulphureomaculatus. Next base: position 121,552,045 of record CM032456.1, read on the forward strand.
CCTCTGTTTGTTATCACGTGATATTTCTGAACGTTTAGAAACAATAAAAAACTGCTCATAATATTTTTTTTTCTATTTTTGACCATTTTCTGATAAAAATAATGTGTTTGGTATTGATCTAAATGATCAACTAGTTAGTACCTGTGTTCATTTTTAAAAGTTTTCAAAAAGTATTCAATATTGAAAGAGCCGTTTCCGTCGAAATGTGTGGTCGAGTCATCAAAAATTGGGTTCAACGAATCGACCGCTGCAAACGTGCCCGTGGTGGACATATGAATGAAGTCGAATTCCATACATAAATGTTTTGATTGTACTTCAAGCCGATACTAAAATTTTCGAAATGTCTCAAATGGGTTGCGTTTTATTTCAAAAAAAGTTGTCAAGTCCTTAATGGAAGACCCGATATATATATATATATATATATATATATATATATATATATATATATATATATATATATATATATATATATATATATATATACATATATATAAATATATATATATATATATATATATATATATATATATATATATATATATATATATATATATATATATATATATATATATAGATATATATATATATATATATATATATATATATATATATATATATATATATATATATATATATATATATATATATATATATATATATATATATGTATATACACATTTATATACAATATTTATATATAAGATGGTTCTATACGTCACACATTTTTTGTTCACATTATCATTATCATCAGATTTATTGACGATGAAAAATTTTTTCAATAATTCTAGGACCAATTACATATTCGATACCAAAAAAACTTAATAAAACTAACAACTTTAAATAAATAAAAAATTTATTTGGTTTTCTCTGGATATGCTCATTACTCAGAAATATATCTTTCTGAGATATTTATCTTGCTTCTGGACAGTTCAATTTCGCTCCACTTTTTTTTAATTAATATCAGTGAATTAACCTTACCTAAGCTAGCAGGTAATATGGGAGCTTTTGGTAATTCCAAATCTTGTACAGGACATTTCTGAACAGCTTGAATAACACTACTGCAATCGCAATCTTCATGACCGCAGATACAGTCCAACATAACTGACATTACTTGCTTTTCTTTTACTTTGTCATCTATTCCACGCTTTAATTTTAATATGCTCTTCTTAGCCGGCAAATTGATGGAACATGGAAGGTGTTTGTAAGAAGTAACATCAGAATCTATAAAGGGTAAAATGAAAAATACACCACATTTTTCTCAATAAGATTTTGTACACACCATTTCCTGTTGAATTTACCATAAAAAGGTGTACATATGATAAGAACAGAGAGGAAACTATTAGAAAGATGTGCTCCTCCTCGAGTGTGAGCTAGTAAGAGAATCAGGGAAAGTGCCATCATTGTTAAGCACTTCTACACCAGTATTTTTAAAAAATATCACATAAAATTACACTTTTGAATATCATTTTTATCATTAATTTCATTAAGTCTTTGGACTATTTTTATTAAAGTATTCTAAAAGACATCAGTTACCTATAAAATACTATAGTTAGTCTAATATATGTACTATTGAAAAACATCCAGTTTAAGTTTAAGCTACAAATTATTATTAATTCTCAGAAGTAAGTGTAAATTATTACTAATTCAAAGGTTTAACTTTAAATTAAGATAAATTCACAGAATAAACTACAAATTAGCACTAATATAATAGTGCCAACTGTAAATTAAGACCAATTCATAGGAAAAATATTAAATAACCTCCAGTTTATAGTTTAAACTGTAAATAAGTTTAAAAAATCTAAAGTTGGCTTGATTTAATAGATATTTACATTTAAAACTGCAATTAAAGACTAATTCATAGAGTACACTGTAAATTAGTGTTAATTTACAGTTTAGACTATAAATTATTATTGAGTTAGCAAAAGTGCTGAATGATAAAAAAAATCTTAATGGGCCGGAATATGGTTCAAAATTTTAGTAGAAAAGGTCGGTCAAGTGCAAGGTGCAATTAGTATTCCGTACCGTCATTGCTTAAAATAAAGTAAAATCTTTACTTAGGCTAAGTTAATTAGGCCCCTGGCATCTTAAGTTCCAATATATATTTTCACGCTTTTACTTAGACAATAAATCAATTTAGCTCAATCTAACATCTAGTAATAAAAGTGTAAAACAAGTATTTACTAACTAAATATTTATTTAATTGTAAACAAATAAAATAAAATAATGTCTGGGTACAGGAACGATTTCTTGAAGTGCCATATTCAATATGGACGTAAGCGACCCTATGGCCTTTGCCTGTAGTTGATGTTTTTTTAAAACCCTCTACGATAATGTCAAGAGGCATAGTTTCCATAGCTTTATTTACTAGATAAATTTTCAAACGTAATGTACTCCTTATAATCTCCTCAGTCTACACTTTAGGGAGACTATTCTAAAAATTTTTCAAAATTTGTTGATCAGTACTTTTCGAGATAGGGTGGATGGACAGGGGTTTTTGCCAATTTTTAAAAATAATAGAAAGATGTGCGTAAATATTAAATCATATATATTTTTGAAGTCGTGTTTTTCACAAGCTGTCATATGACACCCTACTCGATGACCTGGTAAAATGTTTTTTCACTTCCTGTTTCACCGCCCCAAAACTAACACCATAAATCAAAATTTAACTTTGAAAACTACAGCGCTTTGATCGGGCCATCAATTTTTATATTGGTGCCAAATTTCAACTTTCTACGTCAAAGTTATTTCAGCACTTGGGCAACGTTGACGGGTATTACTACATCCTCGCCGGTATCCTCAGGATATGAAAAAGGGTAAAATCCCTACTCAGGCGGGGAGATGAACGATAAAAAAAAAGAGTTTTGGAGACAATCGGGTGTGACAAACAGAGCGTACGGAACACTAAAAACGATGGTCTTTTTTATCGTTCTCCTTTCTGCCTCGATAGGGACTTTTACCCTTTGTACTATATATCTACTCAGATATATTGACGGGGATGTTATAATATCTGTCAATGTTGCCCAGGTTCCCAAGCATACATTTGTGTTTCACATCACTTCTAAGATAACGCGGTAGTGCTACTATAGGCGTTATTAGGTTTGTTTTTGCAGAGAGTTTCTGATTATTTGAGAATCGTAAGTAGTGCGCATGTGCAGTTTTAAACAGTTCGTTCGAACGCATTCGTCAACCCCCTAACCTAATTGTAATGACGTCCTTCTTGATTTATTGCTAAGACATATAATTTTTTGAATGAATTTCCTGCTGTCTACTGGTATTTTTATTTTCCTGTAGTAACAAAATTTTTTAGAATGGTGAAAACTGAAGATAATTATGAAGTGTATAAAATTAATGCAAAGTTTGTGCATATAAATAAAGCGAAAAGGGTCTGTTTGGCTAGTTATCTTTTTTTATGTTTTTAATTTTAAAAAATATATTACAGTTATCAACATCTCTTTAAGAATCACAAACAGACACTTACATAATAGACTCGTATTAAAACTATCAAAACAAAGTAGGTTTCGCAAATCAACAGGCAGAAAATCGTTAGAGGTCTGGCTGAAGAAATGAATAAAATTTTTGGAAAGAAGACGAATATTAATTCTGATCTGATTAGCTGACACAATTATTAATGATACACAAACTTCTGAATCAAAAAATCGACTCATTTTTAGATAAAAATAAAACTGAAGACAATAATGGCAATAACATGACCTAAAAGACTGAATTAGTTACATCTATAAGAAAAAACATAAACAAGCCAGACTATATTCTTGAAATAAAAAAAAAGTTCTGAAGCTTATATAAAAAGAGAAAAAAGAACATTTTATTAAAACCTTATTTAAGAACACCAAGATATGAAGATAAAAAATAAAGAAAATATGAATATTAAAGAAATTACATTAGAACAAAGAACTAATGATTTTTAAGGAGAGAGAAATGAAATTTAAATAAATACTTGAAGTTAAACGTACATTTGCTTACTGGTACATGTTAATGAAAAGTAATTTATCTTACTATGTTAAGTTATGCTAGAAAATTTTCCATATGATAAGCCTAATAGGTTAAAGAATGGTAATATTACAGTATCTGTAGCATACTATGTTGCAAATGAGGAATCTTTGGCACAATGATAGTACAGTATATATCACTCCACCAAACACTTTATTTTTGCACTTGACGCGCGTTTAGCTAACCATGTTAGCTTCATCAGGAGCGATGATTGACTGAAGCTAAACTACAAATCTACCCTATTTATACTTAGCCTAACACCTGAATTACTCAGGCGGAGCTAATGGCGTAGGAGAAGCCATCATTTCGAGACAAGTAACCAGTAGAGAGGACTATAAGAAATAGGCCATCTGTCTTTATTTAAACTACTTTTACATTTTATAATTTCCATACTTTCGTATGTGTTTAACAATCTCCTCTCAGATACATTTTTAATTAATCTTAGATTATCTAATGTTACAGTATGATCGGCTTCAAGAGCATATTCGGCAATGCTTTTCTATTCTACTGTATTTTAAATGTGCTAAATGTTTTTTAAATCGTTTTTTAATTGGCCTTTTAGTTTACTCAACATACTTTTTGTTGAAATTATAACAATTAATTTCATAAATTCCACTTTTCTCACAATTAGGAATCTTGTCTTTGGGATTTCCTAACATATTCCTCAAATTGTTTGATGATTTATAGACTAAGGTGAGTGATCAATTTATTCATGAGTAAGTTTGAAACCGAAGCCAGTCAAGAATTTGATATTTCCCAAGGGTATGGTATAGGTATGTTAGTAGTATCTGTAATATAGTTTGTTTCGTACTTTCAGGACTCCAAAATAAAAAGCGTTTCTAAGAACTGAACGCTCAAAAATTTAAAAAAAAATAAAAAAAATTAGTTTTGATTATCATTGTCATACATTACGTAACTTCTTGAATAGATGTATATTATTATTTTCACTACCAAAAAATGTGTATGCACTACTACAGACATATGTGCTGCAATTTTTTCCGATGATTGTGTAGGCTGAGTGATTAAGTATGTGAGATAACCAACAATTGCTTGGGTAAAATGTTTTTAAAAGTTCGCATTAGCTTGGTTATACACAAAAATAAGATCTTAAAGATATTAGAATTAGTATTTTTTAATTTAACATTTTACAAATATATTCTTAAATAAGAACTATTAAAATCACTTGAAATAAAATATTTTTGTGGTGACATAAACTTCGCCGATAATAGATATTCAATGGGCAAAAGATTGTTTATTTATTTTGTTTCTTATTTCATTTACTGAGTTAGCCGTTACCTAATGGAAATTCATTGTAAATTAACAAAATTAAACACTAATATGTTTCACAATTTATATTTTTCCGTTACAGTTGTTTCAACACGACAGTGTCTTTATCAGACTGAAAATATTCTAATTGAGGTATATTTAATTTAAATTATAAACATAGATTAAGGGGAGTTATTAGTTTCTAATTGTTGATTTATTTATAAATATAAAATATCAGATATATTATTAAATCAACAATTAGAAACTGATATCTCTGCATTATTGAACTTTAATTTATATTCAGGAATAACCCAGTTAAATGTATCTGGAATTTTAGTAAATAGATAAGTCCAAAAGTCCAAATATTTATAATTTAAATTACATGCACCTCAATTAGACTAAACAGTTAGACTCAAATACATATATAAAGAAACAATGTCAATTTAGCATTAGTTTGGAATACCTTCCGTCTGATTACACTGTCTTGTTGAAACAATTGTAACGGAAAAAATAATAAAGTGGAAATTGTGAAACATATTAGTATTTAATTTTGTTTCTTATTTATTTTTTTATTCTTATATTTAATAGTTGCCATCTATGCAGTTTCAACTATATACGAGTAATATATGTGTCTTTTTTATATTATGTACAAAAATTTGATATTAAATAAATCCTGTTTATATCGTAATATTTAGTTAAAAAGAAAATTTAAACAAATATGTAAGACTGCTGGCGAAACTCTAATTTTATTATAACTAATCTTCGTTAGTTATTTGGTAAAATGAGATAATTTTAATGATAGATCAGAAAATATAAAATATCTACATAATTTAAATCATAAGTCTTTTTTATTTTGATCATTATTTTGATATAGATTTGAGATAGATTAAAAATCGGTAAAGTGATTTACGTTCCTAGCAAAGATGTATTTTGATTTTTTTTTATTTATTTTGTTTTAGGGCGCGTCAACTGCAAGGTTATTTAGCGCCCATGAGGGTGAGATGAGAAAGAATTAGTTTATTGAAGAATTATTGTTTTTTTTTTTTTTTTTTTTTTATATAGTTATATTTAGTTCCTTTAAGAAGTTAGTGATGTTGTTATAATTTATTTTGAAGGAGGTTAGGGTTAGTTTGAGGGAATGCGGGAGATTGTACTTAGTTCTGGTGTGAAGGAAGTGGGGAGATTCAAATAAATGCTTAACAGAGAGGGGGATGTTGCAGTTTGGGTAGGTGGGAGCTCTTTCATTTTTCAAGAGGTGGGAGTGAGTGTGATATAAATGGCCTATGGCAAGTCTTCTTAGAGTGACATTAGCTTTTCTGTTCATATTTGCGAGATGGAGGGGGGGGTGGGTGTCGGGGTTTATGGCCCATAAATTATTATTAGGATCCTCGAGGTCCCATTGGAGTTGGAAGATTTTTAGGAATAGTGAGTTTAAGAGTTTTTTGTAATCTCGTTGGTGGTTTTCGCCTTGGGAAGGGGAACCCGTTAAAGCCGCTTGTTTTGCTTTTTTGTCAGCTATATCATGGCCTGTTATTCCTATGTGACTGGGAAGCCACATAAGAGAGAAGGACTTCTTTCTGAGGTGGGCAACATATGTTAGGTCTAGTATTTGGCGGATGAATGCAAAGTTTAAGTTTCTGGATTTTATTGATTGGAGGGCACTAAGTGAGTCCGATACTATGAGAAAATGAAGTGGGGAAGGAATGGTCAGTATGTATCTTAAAGCTTCCTTAATAGCAAGGAGTTCTGCAGTAAATATTGTCGAATGGTTTGGGAGTTTAAAAGATTTAGTAGCATGGGTTTTGGAGTCATAGAAGGCGGCTCCCACTCCATTTATGTTTTTGGAGCCATCGGTGAAGATGATCCAAGAGTTACAGTGTTTGTTATGGAGATGTATATACAGGGTGAGTTAACGATAGAGTAAAGTTCATTATCTCATTTGTTTCGGGAATGACGAAAAAATTTTAAATGCAATAGTTTTAGGAAGTATTAAGGTGCACAGTTTAAAATTATTTTTGAGTATACAGGGTACGTCAAAAAAGTGTGGCCGATATAACATAGGTTTTTTTAAATGGAAATGTAATACCTAAACCTAGTAGTTTTTCTAATATGTCAAATGTTTTAAAAAAATACTAGTTTTCAATTTTGTAAAAAATTGTCAGTAGCGCCATTGTTTCTAAAGGTGGAATACTCATAATTGGTACGAGCGTTCTATAGAGATGAAAAAAAGATATATGTAAAGAAATTTGAGTTAGATGCTACAGAGTGCCTAAAATAAATTTATGCATTTCGACTATTTTAAATTGAAAAATCGCAAATTTTTTTAAAGGCAGGGTGTGCTTTTTAAAAAAACCATTGGTCGCTTAATGTATGATGTGGAATATTAAATTTTCGAATTATTGGTCCATATTTTTTCCACGAAACGCTTAACGGACCTAGATATCTAAATTTTTTGCAAAACGAATTACCCCAGCTTCTTGAAGAAGTTGATAACTTTGAAAGGGGACAAACAAGATGGAGCTCCTGCTCATTACCACTGGGAAGGTCGGGAATTTTTAAACGCTCGTTACCCACAAAAATGGATCGGTAGGGATGGATTCATTCAGTAGCCCCCTTGATCATGTGACTTTTAGACTTCTTTTGTGGGGCTACATTAAAGATCGTGTTTATATGAATCCCCGTACAACACCAGTAGATGTGGAAAATAGGATACGGGATGCGTGCAGGACAATAACGCCCTTTATGCTAAGGAGAGTAAAGGAAAATATAGTAAAACGACTAAACATGTGTATTTAAGTAGACGGGCATATTTTTGAACATTTATTACGTCATAGTAATTAATCATTAGATAAGTTAAACTATATTAAAATTATTATTAACTATTTGTTTATGTTTTCTCAATGGCGTAAGTATATTAAAAACAAGGGTAAAAATTGAAAATAAATCGAAAACTATTAGAAATAGGTATATGACATACTTAATAAAAGTTGGAGGGTTTTGTCAAATCTATCAGAAAAAATAATAATATACAGGATGTGCCATTTAAAAAATTTGAGATTTTTCAATTTATAGTCGAAATGCTTAAATTTATTTTGAACACGCTGTAGCATCTAACTCAAATTTCTTTACATATATATTTTTTCCATCTCTATAGAACGCTCATACCAACTACGAGTATTCCACCTTCAGAAAAAATGGCGCTACTGGCAATTTTTTACAAAACTGGAAACTAGTATTTTTTTAAAAAAATTGAAATATTAGAAAAACTATTAGGTTTAGGTATATAACATTATTAATAAAAAAGTTATAAAATTTTACGCAGAATTTAAAAATAAATTAGAAAATAGGATGTTCTAATTAAAAAAAACATATTTTTATCGGCCATACTTTTTTGAAGTAGCCTGTATACACAAAAATAATTTTAAACTGTGCACCTTAACATTCCTTAAGACTATTGTATTTAACATTTTTTCGTCATTCCCGAAACAAATGAGATAATGAACTTTACTCAATCGCTAACTCACCCTGTACTACTAAAATAAGCCCTGAATGTCACTGTTTCAAGGTAAGGAGTAACTTAATCCAAGCATCACCATATATATATATATATATATATATATATATATATATATATATATATATATATATATATATATATATATAACCAACGGATTCCTTCGAGGGCTGATAGGCCAGCTCATAAATCACCAGAATATGTATATGTAAAAAAATCATTAGATATTTTTATGAATTTTGTGAAAATCTACTCCTTAGATTAGTTTATCGCAACTACACTTCCGTATTCAACATAAAACTAATGTTGCTAAGCATGTGGGGAAAAAATAGTTTTGCCTGTATTAGTTATTTTTTTAAAAAAAAATTGCTAATTTAGTGTAATTTCTAAAATCTTATTACATTTGCTATGTTTTACTTTTTGTTGTCAGTATGTTACGCAATTTCGCTTGCTGTACATCTTTTCACGTTCGTATTGTTCTATATTCTAACGGTTTTTGCTTTTTTATCCAACCTTTTGTTGCCTAATGACTTGGACTTAGTGTACTGTAGATAATAACTACCTGGTCTGCACTCTGTCTTTGTGTTAAGCGTTTGAAGTTAAATACCACCCAATATGCCGCACCGGTGTACTCTACAAGAATATGCTAACCTGCATTTTATTTATGGGGAGTACATAGGCCATGGAGCTGCTGCAGCTAATCTGTACTGCGAAAGATACCCGAATGCGTTGAGCATCCTGAGCTTCGCGTATTTATTAATGTCCATCAAGCCTATTCGCAAGGCAAAATACCTGGCAATCGTGGTGGTGGAAGACTACGTATGAATTATCATGAAGAAGTTTTACAAGAGAGAATGTGAGTAGTGTATTTGTAGGAATGCGGGGAAGAGACGGAGGAGGAGGCACAAATTTACCTCTGGAAGGAAAAAATTTGCCTCCGAAGAGGCAAAATTTTGCTTCCTCTGCCTCCCATTGACGTTCCCACAAACCCTATGATTATATGATTATAAAAATAAAATTTGCAAATCTTCTCTGTGATTCCACCTCCTAAAAGACAAAAATTTTTCCTCCCAAGAGCTAAAATATGATGGAAGTAGGGGAATAGAATTTCGAACTATAAGAAGAACTACAACTTAAAATTATATTCACTTTTCTACAAATAATGTCTACAGAGAAATCTGTTACTGATTTAAATCAACAAGTTGAAAAATTGTATAACACATTTTGTGATTTGGTTGATGAACAGATTTTTTACGCTATGCATAGTCGTCCAGAACAAATCCGTTTATATAATGATATGATTGATTATTATTCACAAGGTATAGATGCTTGTGCAAAATATTTCAAAACTCTAAATATTTTAGAATTTGTGAAGGAATTGGACAAAGGGGGTTTTCATAAAGAAATTGTAACTTTAAAAGACTATGTATAAGATCCTACAACATTAAATCATATTAGAGAAGCAGAAGAAGAACTTTGAGAATTTGAATTAATTTTTCAAGATGAAGGAAATAGTGTAGGAAATATATGAAGAGTTTATTATGTCAGAGGCTTGTTCTCGTTACTATCGAGATGTAGGAGGTAATCATGAAGCACAAGATTTGAAATCATATTTTGAACTTACAGATCATATTAAGTTTTGTCAAAATGTCGCTCAAGTATGTCTTAACTTTCTGAAAACAAAAGACTTAAAAAATTATTGCTAGAATTTAGATTCTTAGAATTATATGAAAATATTATGTTAATTGAAAATCGTTTAAATGAATGGGAGAGAGGATTAGGGTTATAAAATGCCCCAAATCATTAAACATGTTTAGTTATACCAAAATTACTATGGAAAAAACAACTAAATCAAATCATTTGTCTGAAACAGTAGAAGAGACGGAGAAAGCATCAGAATTGGAAAAAATGGTTGGAAGTATATGTAGAATATGTTTAGGGAATTTAGAATTTGGTTATTCAACATATTATTTATTGATGATTGTTGCTAGAAGAGAACCTATAGTTCAAGAATTCAACATTAATTTAAGTAAATATATTAGGAAGATGGAAAGTGTGATTGAAGCATCTAGAGACTTTTTAAAAACAAATGATATAAGCAAACTAATCTCTGTGCTAAATATGTTAAAATTAAATAAAACAGTTGCAAACTATTGAAAAATGTTTAGAAAAATGAAATATAACAATATATACTATAATTTAAATAAAACGATAATTGTTTTATATTTAAGTTGTTTTATTCATTCATAAAAAAAAACACATTTGATAAAGCGCAGATAGATAGTGATTTTGAGTGATAAAAACATTTTGGTGTTAAAGCTTGAATAGAGGGCTCGTCATCTATTTCAATTACTGGATTGGATGAATATTTCTTAATATATTCTGCTTTTTCGTTTCCTTTAACATAAACAAATTGGACGTCCTTAGCGAGTTGCTTGATAATATTAGCGAAACAATAAAGAGGGGTGTATCCTTCATTCCAGTTAATGCAATGATGAAATTTCAATAACCAAACAGCTTGTTTATGTAATTCTGGAGAAAGCAAATGTAATGCAAATGGTTGTTTAAATATGTAGTGGCATATCTTATTTCCATCATAAGCTGCTAATTCTTTAGGAATACATTTATTTTTCACATCTTTAAAACCTTGTATTTCCAGAATTAGTCTTCCAACCATAATTTTAAGAATTTTAATTAATTTTTAAATTAGAAAATATTGTCTATTAGAAGGTGTTATCCTTTGTGTGTTTGATTTATTACTAAATAAAATATGTTTGCTTCCTTTCTTTATAAGCTTTTTATATTCGACTTTGTAAGCATATTAATGTTGTTTTTTGTGATAGAGGATTACTATTGTTCATGAAATTTTTTTAAGATGTAGCCTTAACGTTAGTACTTCTCCTCTAAAATTAACAAGTTCACCTCCTTGATCTATTATTTTAGTAGTAATTTTATCTATGGTTTTTACAGTTACTGGAAAATATATGACGTTTTGTGGTGATTCTATTATTTTAAAACCAGGAGCGACATTGGGAAAAAACTGATGTATTATATGAACAGGTTTACCGTTAAGATATGATCCTTCAGCAATACTACAATCGATATTTATAGAATTTATTTTAATAATGTCCGCAGGATTGTCTGATATGTGTTCTGCATTCGGCTCTAATCTTTTATTTGTAAAACCTAATAATTTACCAATTGTTGCATCATTAAATATTACACCCACTGACGACACAAGATGTGTGTGTAAAGTGTTATTATTTGCGAATATGTTAAATTGAATACCTCTTTTACTACACTTGTCACGTATATATTTATTTAGATCATCCAATCCATACCTTCCTTCCGGTATCAAAAACACATAATTATTATCGAAAATCATTCTATTATTAAACGCGTCAATATTTGGTATTGCATTAAATGTTTCAAAATTTACTAGTTTAAATTCTACCGTTAAACTAGGAGAATTACCAGTAATAACCAAACTATATGACTTATTCCTTTAATATTCTTGTAGAGACTGAAGTAAGATTATTAATTATATGTTATTATAAAGAAATTTTAAACAAAGTTGACCACAATTTGTTTGCTTAAAAGTTTGATGTTTGTTATAATTGTATGTTATAATATTTTTATTATTGTCACTATAAAAATATGAATTTAACTCAGATGGGGGGCGTAAATTACCGTAACTATCAAAGTAAATTATTTTTTTTCCTTTTTTTTTATATGCTGTCCAATGAGTACATTTACCACTATAGCTATCCAGATTAACAATGCCACATTCATGTGTCTTAATCCTTTTAGGTAATTTATTCCTCATAAATACACCTCGAAAATATGGAATTTGTAAAACTTTGGCATACTTTATTAAATCATAATTTGTAAGCAGATTCCGAGGCATTTAGCAGTTTTTTGAATATGGTTTTAAAAACAATCCGCATCCTGTTTTATAAGGTTTTAGAAACAAACCAAAACTTTTTCCAATTGCAATAGATTCCATCATTTGATTATGTCGTTTAGCGTCAGATAATTTTTCTTTGGCTGATCTCGCATCATTTACAGCTTTTGCAATACCAACCGCTCCTCCTCCAAGTGCGCCCAAAGCAGACAAACCAGCAAATATGGGTATAAGAGGTAAAAATCTCCCTGTCTTGGGAATGGGTATTACCCTTGTCTTAGAATTTACAAGCTTCCCTCTCTTTCCTATTGACTTAAGAGCTGTTTTGATACTATCATTTAAACTTTGAAATTGTTTTCCCATAATTCCCTTTCTAGCTTTCGATATAGCTTTAGATAATGACATTCCTCGTCCTGCACGATATTTTTTTTTGTTGTTTTTCTCTTTTTTTTTTAAGTCCCATTCCTAATTTTCTCTTTACTTTCATTGCTGTTGCTATTCTTAGAGCAGAAGTTTTTTCTCCAAAACTTGAATCAGCAGCTTCAAACCTCGCCAATTGGAAGTAAGAAATATCATGCTCTTTGCAGGCTTCGTCTAATAGATTAATTCCTTTATCACCCCTTATAAGTCTTTTTTCTAAATTTCTCCCCGGTCCACAAAAATTATAACCCGATAAGTGTAGTTCAAGTGGTAATTTATTTATTAAAGTGTTTAAAAACCATCTCCTCTTTTTTCTCGTTTTGTTTTATAAACATGTTGTTTACGATGTGATTTAAACATTATATATTACGAAGGTGTAGACACAAATGACTAGTGTTGTCGAAAAAGTCAAATATATATGATGAGAATTGAAAAACAAAAATTTTCTTTAAAAATTAAAAATTTCGATTCTTTATCAAATAATTTTAGAAAACATGGAAAATTGTATGAAGGAAACAGTAAAAGAGGATTAATAGTAGGTCCTTCGGGATGTGGTAAAATCAATGTCATAATTAGCCTAATTGAAGATCCTAATGGTTTACGTTTTGAGAATTTATATATTTATTCTAAGTCTTTATATCAACCTAAATATGAATATTTAAACACACTTTTAAATCTTTAAAAGAAATTGGTTTCTCAACGTCAGACAGTGAAGAAAATATTATTTGACCACAAGACATAAAATCAAACTCTGTAGTAATATTTGATGACATAGTTTGTTGTAACCAAACCATAGTAAAGGATTATTTTTGTTTTGGAAGGCATAAGAATACCGACTGTTTTTATTTATGTCAAACATACTCATCTATTCCGAAACAGTTGATACGGGATAATGCAAAGTTAATTATTATATTTCAGCAAGACAACACAAATTTAAAACATATTTATGATGATCATGTTAATGTCGATATGTCGTTTAATAAATTTAAAGAATTATGGTTATTATGTTGGAAAGATAAATTTGGATTTCTAGTAATAGACAAAAATTCTAATATGATGATGAAGGATTCGATTCGTATATTTATTTATAAAAATAGATTAAAACTTGGCAACATTTCAATTATGAATGAACAATTGGCGAGAGAACTTGTTAAATCAAGAAAGGCTGTTAAACAAAAATATCAAAGTTTAAAAAATGCTGAATCTGAGACGCAAGCTAAACTGGAAGAAACATGTAAACCAATTACAGAACCACTACAAAAACTAGTGTCAACACTTGGGAAAAGTGAACTAAGATATATTAGTGAAAAGTTTCAATCTCCAATTAAAAAATTTTATGAATCTTCAACACCGCCAAAACATTCGTTCGCTGACATATTAACACCAGGGAGAAATATCTTTGCTAGCACATCAATTTCATAAAAGGGCAAAAAAACGGAAAAACTCCAAATCTTCTATATGGAACTCCATCATTTTTTCATAGTGATCTAACTACAACTCAAGGACCATCTTTTCTTCGAACACGCACTGTAGCAGAAACAACAAAATCTTCACAAGGATCTGAGACAACACCTCACAATCTCTCTAATATATTAGAACAAACTAAATAAACAATAAATACTTTCATTAATACAGAAGCATACACTACCTGGTTGGATCAATTTGATAAACTTCCTCGACAGTATATTGATGGTGGTGTAAGGAACACAGAACACAAATTTGATCATCAATACGGAATAATTCACGATTATGGAAATGAAAAATTTTATCTAAGTTTAACACAAGTACCTGTTCAGATTATTGGTAAAGATATACAAGCGGCTGGAGTAAAATGTCCTGGAACAACCGGATTATATGAATTGTTATTTAAAAAAGAACCTAGAGGCTACACTCAAAAAGATCTCGATAATTATATGGATATTTTAAAAAGAACTAGCGCATATCGTAGAAATTAAAATCCTGATGAGCAGGTTCAAGGAAACGCTTCACACAAGTATATTACAATAATAGGACCATATTTACAAAGAAAAGGCATCACAAAAACTAGAACTATTAATCCCCTTCAGAATTTGTTTCAAGGTGTGCTTGCAACTAATCCTAGACAAACCAGATCTAATAAACCAACCACACAAGGTGGTAGTTTAAGTTTAAAAATTAATAAACCTAATACAGACTACGTATATTGGAATGATGTTAATTGATTGATAGATTGCGTTTATTAGTATCATCTATGTTTGCAGGTCACACAGGACACTATAATGAAATTATTTCCATTATAGAAGAACTCAAAGAAGCTGATGTTATCATATAAATACACGTTTCAAAATAATTAATGTATTTATAACATGGTGGTTCATAAGTTTAGATCTCACAGTTCAAAACATTACATTTACTCTTTTATTCCTTCTATTAATAAATCAATAAGTTCAAATATTGAAAGTAAAATATTTAAAAATTTTAAGAGTGATACAAAATATGTTGAAAACAAAATAATTGAAATTTTGTAATCCGATTTAAAAACAGACGTCAAAAATCTTGATAAGAGAGTTAGCGACAATAATGAGGATATACAGAATGTTGAAAAAAGATGAAAATATTCGAAGATAAAACTATTCCGGAACATCTACGCCAAATTATAAAAATTTCAAAACATGAAGACTACATAAAAATAATTAAACAGAAATATAAGGCGTTGGATAGTTCAGGATAAGAATTGAAAAATGAAATAATTAGGGTTACATCGGAAAAAGTAGAAAAGGTATTAATAAAAATTTGGTTAAGAAATTTTAAACTTTTACTGATATGCTCAATAATAGAGTTTCACAGGAAGTTGAAAATTTTACGAAGGTGCATGATGATATGAATAAAAATATTGAGAAAGTTGATAGATCTTTAAAACTTCATTTTATTGTTCATAAAAATATTACCGAAAATATTAAGTCGTTGGAACAAAAAATTAACGAAACTTATAAAAAAACAAATGATGATTTCTCAAAAAAAATAATATCATCGACGGAACAAATCAGAAATATAGAGCAAATTTCAAATAAACAACAATTTGATAATATCACAAAAAATAGTGAAAAAATTGAAGAAGTTTTGACAAAATTACATAATTTAGAATTAGAATATAAAACCAATGTAGACGGTAAAGTTTCAACGGAGATACAAAATTTAAATATGAAATTGCAAACTATAGTTGAGGAACGCAAAACAGAAAATTTGAATGTTGAAAAAATCGATGATATATTAAACCAGTTAAAAAATCTTGAAAAAGAATTGAAAGCTAGAATAGAGGAGGAAATATCGACAATAAAAAATGATCTGGTAGAAACAATAACCAATATTGTAACGAATGCAGACGAAAAGTTTAAAGATTTTAAAAATAAAATCAAAGAACTTGACAAAGCTGTTGAAGATCTTATAGACTATAAGTTCAAGGAATCTGACGAAACAAATAAAGATGAGTTCGCTGCTATAAAATCTGTTGTTAATGATATAAAAGTAAAGATTTCAGAAAATTCGACAGCTTTAAAAAAATTAGGAGAGGATTTCGCAAAGGTTGACGATAATGTTAAAATAATCAAAGATATAGCGGATAAAATTAAAAGCTGAAAAAATAATTAATTGTTATTTAAGTAAGATATTTAGCAAAATGGATTAGTAAAGTAACATGAAGGAAAATAAAAGAAACTATTGTTGAAGAATTACATAAACCTGCTAGAAAAAATTATCAGAGAAAAAGAACGATTGTAAAGGGTTTAGACTACTTGTGGCAAGGTGATTTAGTTGAAATGCAGCCTTATGCTAGATTTAATAAATCAATTAGTTGTAATAAATGCTTTTACAAAATATGTTTGGGCCACACCACTAAAAACCAAAAATGGGAAAGATGTAACAACAGCCATGAAAAAATTTTTAGATAAAACCACAAAACCTGTCAATTTGCAAACCGATCTGGGAAAAGAATTTTACAACAGACTTTCAAAAACTAATGAATGATTATAACATTAATCATTATAGTAGTTTTTCCAATTTAAAGTCTAGTATTGTGGAGCGGCTAATCGAACTTTAAAAAACATTATGTGGAAATATTTTAGTAATCAGGGAAATTATAAGTGGTATAACATTGTACCCATTATAGTTGAAAAATACAATAACACCTTTCACAGAACTACAAGGCACAAACCTAGCGAAATTAATAGGAAAAATGAAGAAAAAATATTATTAAGTTCGTTTACTTATAAGAAAACTATTGACTTTAAGTACACCAAGCTTAAAGAAAACGACTTTGTTAGAATATCAAAGTAAAGAGAAGCGTTCGATAAAAGATATACTCCGAATTGGTCTACAGAAATCTTTCAAATAAGAAAAGTACAACTAAGTTGGGAATGTGGAATCTTGGCACAATGATACTACTCAGTATATATCACTACTACACCAAACGCTTTATTTTTGCACTCGACGCGCGTTTCGCTAACCATGTTAGCTTCATCAGGAGCGATGATTGACTCAATCATCGCTCCTGATGAAGCTAACATGGTTAGCGAAACGCGCGTCGAGTGCAAAAATAAAGCGTTTGGTGTAGTGGTGATATATACTGAGTAGTAAGAAAAGTACAGTTTACAAACCCAACTACTTACCTCCTAAATGATGCTAATAATGAAGGTATTAAAGGAAGTTTTTATTCCGAAGAGTTGCAGAAACTAAAGCATCCGGATGCATATTTAGTAGAAAAAATTTTAAGAAGGAAAGGAAATAGAGTCTTTGTTAAATGGTTAGGATTTGACAAATCTCACAATTCATGGATTTAAAAAAAAAAGATGTGTTGTAATATATAATAAAAATATAAAACAAAAATTAAAATATAAATATATCTTTATTATTTATAATTCACATCAATAAATATTTTATTATAAATTAGATTTCTATGGTACTTTTACTCAAAATTGAAGAAAAAATATTTTCACAATCTTTGACCTTATTTTTAAATCATAACATATCTAAATAAGTTTTTTCCCATTCACATTTCCTCGCATTTCGGTATGCAAAATCACATGCAATTAGTAAATAAATTTTATTTTGCTTCTCTTGGAAAGTCACAGATTTCTTCGAAAAATTTTTTTTAGTTCCATTTCTTGATAATTTATTTTCCAACTCTTGTGGATATACTCTCAATAACTCCATCATGGTACACACATTTTCACTATTTGGGTTTTAAAGAGGATTCAGAGTGTTAGAGATATTTGTTAACAAATTTGCTGATTAATTATTGAATGAACACATTAAAGTATTTCTTAAAATCTTGTCTTTTATATATTTGAATTCTGTAATCGATAACTTCTTGTAATACCCACAACTTGTCTATAGAATCAGAAGACAAACACACATAATAACCACCATTCTCTTGGACTTTTATAATAGGACGATTATTGTAATTTTCAAAATATATTGTTATATTATCAAATTTAATGGGACTCATATCTTCAATATATGAATAAAAATAATTCACAATAACACCTTCATATCTTAGTAAATTCTTCCAATCTTCTTCATTTAAAGTCGCCCTGAATCCTTTTTATGCACCATTAACAACTTTTGGTAAAAAATCACATAAGCCGATTCCAACATTTACAAATTTTGATGAAGATTTGTTTAAATAATATATTTTGGAATTAGGAAGTAGATTACTCCTATGTTCAACAATATCATTGTTTATTGTAAAGTATCCATTGTTCATTATGGAAACAGATGTGGAATAATTGCTATACTCGATACCGGTTGAATATATCTGAATATCTGAATTAGCCGATATAGAGAGAATTTATTATACTACTTTCCCCACCATTATTCCCCCTCCTTCAAACCCCTTCTCATTTCCAATACCTATAATATAAAACTCCTGTTAATGTGAGGAGTAACGCTACACAAATGAATATAAAAATATTAAAAATAAAAGATAGAAAGTATATTTTCTCTGGTTTCAATAGTTTTGTAGTCTGAGGAAAAATTAAAAGAGGTTTTTTTATTTGTCACGTTAAAATTATTCCACGTATTGTTGTTATTTCTTGTACAGTTTATCATACGAAGATTTTCTATCCAGTTTATGTCAAAAATGGTTTTGTTATTATAGTAATATAAAATTTTGAAAAAATTGCTTTCTTTTAAATTTAAAATTTTATATGAAAATATGTAGGTCTTACTATTGTTAATTTTTCATAGTATAACATAAATCATTGGTCTTCAGATCACCATCATTTGAAAAACATATCATTCCATGTCTCACATGATATGGGTTATATACATATAACACACAGTTATAAATGTAATATAACAGATGGGACAGAGATCATTAATATATATATATATATATATATATATATATATATATATATATATATATATATATATATATATATATATATATATATATATATATATATATATTATTACTATAACCAAGAGTTTAATAATAATAAAAATATTTACAAATTGTTATATTATTTATATATTAAGGTATATACATACAATTTGGACAAAAATCATAAAAATATACAAATAAAATATATTATTATAATAAGTTGTAATTTGTAACACTTTTACATCAATACTTTTATTTTTATTTAATCGCAAACAAACTACTAAATGACAATGTTTGTGAAGTTTATAATGTTTATCAATAGGGCAATTGTCATACCTCCATTGAAATATTTCAACACCACAATAATAACATTTACAAATATCTTCTTTCATTAAATAAAAAAAGCCTGAGGCAGCTAATTTTTCAGGACTCAACTTTCCATTCCAAGTTTTAAAAGAAGTTAATCTCTTTTCACATGTTCTATAAGTTATATTATCAATTTCCTTTTCAAATGATTCTAAACACATTTCTAAGATATAAACATGCAGTGCAAGTTAAAATTGAAAAGTGAAATACTTTCCGATGTTGTATATGTCAACCAGGTTAAATTGAAGGAGTACAGTAAGTATCAACAAATTCGTCGTTTTCTCGAACCCATTGATAAAGAGGAATGTCGCAATGTCCCCAAGCAAGTGTATCAAGAGAATTTGGAATTTTGAATCCTTTTTTATTTACCGAGGATCAAGCTAACTTATTAACTAATTCTGTGTACATATTATGCATCCTAGATCGAAACACATACATAGAACAAAAGGTTTTAGAATTACGTTCTACAACATCTTTATAATCGATAACATCCAATTGTTTATTTATACTATTTTTTTTTAAATTCCCTTAGCCTTTTTAAGTAAATTATTTTTGGTTTTCACACAATAAGCTTTGGCTCCAGTTCCATAGAAACATTCTATGAGTTTGCCAGCAAATTCATCTTTAAATTTACCTACTATAGTTACCTTTAGTTATTGTCATATTGTGAACATTATTCATTTTATAATTAGAAGTGTCAAAATAATCAATATAATTTTTCATACCTTCATAAACATTATCTGTTTCTATTTCCAAAATAAAAGAGTCAGTATCTGGGTATAATAATTTGACTTTGTCTTGATATAAGAGTTTTAAGAAATCATAAAAGAAACCATACATAATAGTCTTAGAAATATAAAATAGAAAATCCTACATAAACAGGCTTGTCATATTGAATTAGTATTTTATTCATTTGAATAGCAACTTTTTTTTCTATTTTCAATAAAAATTACTGATTCTTTAAAGTGTGGTTTTGCAATTAAATTTTCAGCACCATCTTTTTTACCATTTTTTTTCAAATTGGGTAACTAACCTAATGTCTGATCGATGTTCAAAGCTTTCCATTGTTTTTCCATTATACTATTATTACTAAGCTTATAATTGTTTCTATTAAACTCGTGTTTAGATTCGTTTCTTAAATTAGTGTTTAAATCTATAAAATTTTTTAACCATAGAGATTGCGTAAACTGCAAGATTCAATGAATTTTGTCTATTTTCAGTCCATTCTGAACACATTGTTTTAATAAAGTATAATGAACAACATATCGTTGTTTATTTAATAAATTTGGAATTAATTTTGCATGTTTAGAATTAGGAGGCTTATAATTCTCCGGACAAAAAGGAAATTCATTGTGAAAGTCGTGCAAATCAGTAGGATATATTAAATCGACTTCTAAAACATATCCCTTTTCAGATGTGTCTAAAATGTCTGCGACATTAAAACTATCAATTTGTTTTCGAGAGAGCCAAATGAAATCCTTCTGTGGAAGATATTGAGACATCGCATAACCATATAAGTTAGTTGCGTCTACATATAATAAATATTTACTAGGCTTAGATAAGTCGAAACCTTCAAGAAACTTATTGTTTGCGATAGATTTTCTAGTAACACAAGTACTAACTCCTCCTCTTATATGATCCTTAAAAAAATTTAACATATCAGGATCAGTTAAAAGCTTAAATCTAGAAAAGTATAATAATGTGCACCTATCGAATTACAATTGAACAAATTCCAAACAGCTTTTGCCCTATTATAGTCATCGTCAGTAATATGTTCTCCTGTTAAATCGTTATAAAATTGTTCCTTCTCTGGCAATGCGTTTTCATTTAAATTTGTATAATTAGTAATATAGCTATAAGGAAAAACCCCTTTTTGATGAATCAAATCGAACTTTTCCTTTTCATCAAAAAATTTTAATATTTCTCGACATTGTCGGTCTTCTAGAGTGTCAGATAATTTGGATAATGAAGATGGCAAAAACTGAAAAGGGTCTATAAAACTGTTTCTTTTTGAGCTTACCAGATTGTTTGTCAAAATATATATCAATGTAGACACCTACTTTGATATATTTTTCAAATGAAATATGTGCAATAACTTTCAATTGTTCATTATTCTGACATAAATTTTTGGATAAATAAATGAGCATCGTAATTTTTAAAGTTATGTAGTATAACAGGAATATAATTTGGTAATTTTTAAGTTAAATTTGGAGTAGGCTGGTCAAATACTAGGTTCGATTGCAACTGATTCGTCATAATTATTGCAAAATGACATTCGTTTGTATGATGTATGCTATCTAACTCGTTCCATTTTTTCATTCGTTTCATTAATTTTAAATATTTATTATATATGTCAAACACATCTCGTTCTAATAATTTAATGAAAACCTGATCACAATTAGAACCCCTATAAAGTTCGAACTTAGATGCATTGTCATCAAATAAACATTTTATACAATAAGCAAAAGAATATGGAATATGTTCGTATTGCTTAATAGTGTAAGAACTGTTAGGATCAAAATCATTTAAGTTGCTAACTAACGGTTTAAGAATACATTCAAAATCAGCATAAATAACGAAAGGAACTTCAATTTGTTTTTGAATATTAGTAAATTTTAGAATATTTCCAGGCACTATGTTGCCAAACTTATCAATTTTGGGTGACGGTGAGGGTAAATTGATTCTAACATGATCACAATCATAAGCACTATGTCTCATTAAATCGTCACTGTTTGGAAAATATTGTAAACATCCATCACAAAGAAACTTTTTTCCATGATGTTTTGAAAGTTGATTAGATACTAATCTAGATAAATCTTTAATGCAACAATAATGAAAATTCCAATCATAATCAGCAATCAATAGTAAATTAACATGGCGTTCTCGCCTTTGATTTGTATAATGAAATGGTCCTACAACTTCGTAACAATAGGTTAGGTCTGTTTTCAATTTTTCTAATCCATAAACATTTATGGAAATATTATTTAAAAGTTCAAATTTAGCTATATATTTTAACTTAAAAGGGCTATCCAAACCAGAAATGCCATATAAAGAAGAAAAATGGGGGTAAGATTAGGTGTGATATTCTAATCCATTCAGGTTGTGTAAAGCTGCTGTCACGGATCATAAGAAGCAGTTATTATCTTCATTGCGTATATTGATGGTGGCACACTTCCTGTCAATCTCAACAGGTAGAGGAATAAACTTTGAAGCTCTTAGGGGGTTGTGCTTATTTACGTTAACCTCCAAATATAGAAGTTTGACCAAAGTACAACCTGCAACAAAAGAAATATTAAACATTAAAATTTTTTTAATATTAAATAGGTAAAAAGTTAGGAATGAAAATAGATTTTAATATTAGGAATAGACTGTGGAGAAAATAAAAAAGATGGTTCAAAATACCGTAAAAATTAATGATAAACCTACCAGAATCCCTTTCCGCTAACTCGTCTGCTTTTCTGTCAACTGTTTCGTAAAACCCTTGGATTATATCTGGTATATCCGAATTGCTGCAAATCAGTTTGTATTGTGTATTAAAAGACTTGACGCTGTAGGTTAGAATAGTAGGATGTAAATGCAGCCCGAAGAGTTCCACATTGGTTTTGATACAGGTATGTTGTCCCACTGCTCGCTCCAATAAACCAATAACTTTTTGGGCAAGTTCTTCAAAAAAACTTGTAACATTTACATGATATCCCTCAGGGTTGACTCGATATAAAATTATACGTTCGTTAAAAGCTAATTTTATCACCTCAATACCAAAATCCCTTGAAGATGTTGTAATATGTTGTTTGTGACTGTTAGATTTCAAATGACTTCCCTATGATTTTCTAATCACATCTTTTTTACAATCTTGGCAGTATTTCGTCACTTCTGAAACAAACGAAAAATTAAATTAGACTTGATTAATTATAACTAAAATAATTATTAATCATTTAAGTCATTCGTATATGCATAAAGAATTGGGAAAACCAAGGGAGTGTTTATAAGAATATAAAGTTGTTATTCCCAGGCTCGTTTTCATACATACACTTCGAGGCCGACGTGGGTCTGAAAACTTACACAAACAAGCCCCCAAGCGAGCTTGGGAATAACAAGTTTAGCTTTGTATGCGAGAAAGTGTGGGAAAAAGTTATTTAGTAGGGTTCGCAGGAAACAGTTGATCATTAAAAGTATTAATGTAATTAGCTCGGTGATTATGAAAGTTTCCCACCAAGAGTTGATGTCAACGTCTTCAAAACAAGCAAGCCTGGGAATAAAAAGATATTTTGTTCTTGGTTGTGCCAGTGTGAAAACAATTCAAACATAGATCATAAAAATATTAATGTAGTTAACATTGCGCTTTTAACCTTGCCGCGTTTAACCTGACATTGCAAGCTACTTGACTATTTATTAAAGATATGCAAACTAAATGAACCAAACAAATTAAATAAATTAAATAAAATATTATAACTTACCTCGTCTAGGATTTGAAGAATGTTGAGGACCGGTTGAAGATGCTTGTTGGTTAAGTAATTATGAGTTACAAAACTTTCTCATGTGTCGATAAAGATTGTCACGTCTAGTAAAATGTCTGTTGCATGTTTTACATGTATACATTGTTAGGAAGCTAGTGGAAATTTAATACTAAGAGAATAACGTAGAACTTTTATAATATTGAAATTAACAGAGGAGAAAGGGAAATAAAATTAAATATTAATATTTGCCAATTCGTTGAAGCACAGTTTTATCTTATCCCACAAGATCTGTTCTTCAGAAGATACATGTCGATATTTTTGGTAAGAATTTAAAGAAAAACACAAACTTTTTAAGCTGGACACAAATTTTTCGGGACAGTTTTGTATTTTTAATTTTAGCCTTCATAACTAAAGAATCTTTATTTACGAAGTAATTATTTGGAAATGTTTGTGTGCCACGGTCCGTAGAATTAACATCGGTTTGGGTGTCACGATTTGTACAATTTATATCAGTTTGGGTAGAAATTGAATTATTAAACAGTTCAAATGCTTGCATGTCAAAAGGTTCAATAATTAAATTTAGAGAACTGGGAGATAAACCAGATTCTGGAGAGTTGTCTTGAGTAATCCAATCGAACTGTGAAGTTAGAAGGGGTGTTCGGGGGTTGGGTTGGGTACAAGGGATTAATATGTCAGAATCGTTAGAACTGTCGTTAACAATTAAACAGTTTAGGTCACTACGATTATTAAAATTGGGCGAAATAGAACGCGAAGAAGATGCGGAAGAAGTTAGAACTTGTGTGATAGAATCAAACTGGTGTGGTGAGGATGGTTTAGGTTGGGTACATGGAAATGATAGATTAGAATCGGTAGAGGTTTCAACTATATCTTCGAACATTAATTTCATGTTATTTTCAATCGAAGGGTTATTTAAATTTACCTCGGTTGCAACATTTTCGATTTCTAAATTCGTTTCCGGACTGGACAAAGAAACTGATAAATTATCAATATCATTTGAAATTAAAATTTTGAGATAAAATTTGGTCAATATTATCAATATTGGAAAGTGCCGAAGACTCTAGTGAGAAATTTTGACTTGAACAGCCCAAATTAGATTCTGACACAGGAAGTTGGGCATCATTATTAAGAAAAATAAAATCTTCCAAATTAAATAAAGAATTTTTGCTATCCTGTGTCCTTTCAGTAATAGGAGGTTGTTGAGTTAATATTTGTTGTTCTGCTATGTGTTCGTTAATAATAGCGTCAATATTGCAAGATTCCGTTTCTTCAGTAAGAACATCATTAGAAGTAGGATCCTGAATATTAACACCCTCATTAATCATGCTTAATAAAAGATTATTATCTAAAGCATCAAAATCAATATTATATAAATCTAAATGTGGAATATTTAAATTTGGCATAACTAAATCTGTCATTTCCATGTTACTTACAGTTTGAGTGAAATACGGTTTACCCATACACACAGAAACAGTAGCTTCAAACAAATTTGCAAAATTAAATAGTAATATATAAATAAATAAATGAAAATATTAAATAAACAATATAAAATAAATGCACTAACACGCACACACTTTACTTTATCAGAGTAACAAACTAAGACCGAGTATGAGAAAATAATGGCAAGCTTTGCGCAAAAACGGTCTTTATACGTGCCTAGTGACGCCAAGCCAACAACACCCCACCTTGACTGTTCTACCTTGATCGGTCAATGCCATGGTAAATAGGTTTACGACAGTGGTATTCGACCGCCACCTCAATTGACGCACTAGTTGCCGCCTAGTTGAAAAACTTTCGGTCGCCGCCATCAGACGTCTACTTCTGACTGCCGCCCCAATCGCAACTATTGGTAGCCGCCACCTTTCATTTCCCCTTACCCCCTCATATCTTCCCCTTTCCCCCCTTGCAACCTTATACCTTTCGCTTCCCCCTTTCCCCCTTTCTCCCTTGCTACCTTATACCTTCCCCCTTGCCCCGTTACCCCCCCTCCCGGCTAATTCAGGTTAGGTCAGGTTAATTCAGGTTAGGTTACATAAAAAATTTAATACTTACCTAAAAGATAAAGAGAGAGTTACGAGCGCATAGAAACTTTGAATAAGCACTCATAATGAGTGTCAAGCACGCATGTAAAACTTTAGATAAGTGCGCGAAGCGCGCATATAATGAGCGCTAAGCCCTCAACTTAGAGCGCGAAGCGCGCATATAAAACCTTAGATAAGCGCGCGAAGTGCTCTTATAACGAGCACGAAGCGCTTAATTTAGCGCGCGAAGCGCGCATATAAAACTTTAAATAAGCGCGCGAAGCGCACATATAAAACTTTAGATAAACGCGCGGGGTCAATCGAAACATTTGGGTGGATTATTAACGAAGAGTGGAACCCATACACGCCATCAACATCTTCATCGAATCGGCCAACAGTTCCAGTGGATGAAACTTGGGACATGCCGCCGACAGAAGTTCCGTCGGCGTCACTTGCTGATAATGGGGAGTGGGATCTTTCGACAGTATTCGTACAAGAGGAAGCCAAGGAAGACGAGACAGAAGAAGAGACGGAAGAAGACACAGAAGAAGAGACAGACGAAGAAGATGAATCCGAGAAAGAAAAATAATATTTTTAATATTAGAATTTTTTTTTTTTAGTTTATTTTATAATAAAAACATTCAACATTTTTTTTTTAATGTTTATCGTTGTTAATATAATTAATCATTCAACCAGCAACTCATAAGAAAAGAATAGGAAAATAGGTTTTGGTTTCATTTTAGAGTGAAATTAGCTTCCTTTCGTTAACTCTAGCGTTAATTCAATATATCCATCCTTAAGACACATTTAAAAAAAAAAAATGATTTCTTTTAAATAATTGTTTAAACAAATTATCTAAATAGCGAAGAAAAAACTAATAATAGTTCCGCAACTTCTTATAGATCTAAATTCTGTACCCTGTATTATGCATTATTTACTTGGCTTATTGAAGAGAAGTGAATAATCTAGGTTTTTCAAATTTTATCAGGATGAGAGAGATTAGGTATTATATGTTGACATGTAATTTGTGAGAATATTGATAGGAGGCGGAGGCAAAAATATTTAACTTTTCGGAGCATCATCATCATAATTGGTCAGCTGACTCCTCATCATAATAACTATATCCCATAATGTCAATAGGAGATTATATTATAGGGTTTATTTTTTCTGTATATCAAGATAGGGTAAAATTATGAAAGATTGGAGCTAATTTGTGGGAATGTGGATGGGAGGCGGAGGTAAAATTTTTACCTCTTCGGAGGTAAATTTTGGCTTCCCAGAGGTAAAATTTGTGCCTCCCAGAGGTAAAATTTGTGCGCCTCAAGGAGGTAAAATTTGGCCTCCTCGCTGCATTCCCACAAATACACTACTTATTTATTTTGGGTATATTATCCAAAAGTATACTTATTCCATTTACTTTTTTTATAATTTTAATTAATAATAATAATGTAGAAGTTAACATGTACAACTAATGATTCTTTAATCGAGTTATCCATTTCCAAACCCCACTAACTGATAATCCCAAGTCCAAATCATATCTTCATTCACGAAAGTCATGTCACAATATATTTCTCTAAAATATGAAGGCTTCACTTCTTGCCTTTTTAAAATAAAATAAATAACATCTATTTTGCCCATTCCCAATCCAGATACAATTATCTTACGATTTCTATAAAATTTGTGCCAATTAACTTAACAGATTTTGGAAACCGAAAACTAAACATATTAGCAGGAAACTTACTGTCTGTCGGAAAGTAATATATTTTCTTATTTAGTCTTTTTAAAATTACCTTTCTTCTTGGAATTTACCACATCGCTTACATGAATTTGGAAACTGCTACGTGATCCATTTGTGTTTTTAATAATGGAATCTGAAAGTCATAACCACCGTTAATATTAACGATAATAATGAAAGTGAATATTTTTTTTAATATAGAAAAATATCGATTTTAATTTTCAGAAAGGTGTATTTGAGAAAAAAATACACGAGTGGTGTATTTGGTGTAACATATTTGGTTACTTTGTCAAATCTGTAATCCTGCAATCGCCAAATACCTGCAACTTGGCGTTGCTATTATAACGTGAAAAGTATTATTATTAAAGTTTTTATATAACGTCAATATGCGATGTAGCTTTTGCTGACATTGGTGCCTTGGTTTGTTTAAATGTTTTGTATTACATAAGACGTTACCACAGTAAACATAAACACAGTAGCGACGCTTAAGAAAATTTTTAGGTCCTTTTTTTATCACCCTGCGTCCCCTATCATACCTTTCAAGGCGGTCGCGGATTGTATTTACATTTGGATTTCAAGGAGAATATTTTTATAACATGATTTGAAATTCATTATTAATAATTATATATTTAAAAACAATTATAAAAAAGATGTCAAGAGGAAGGTTTTGTTGTGTGGTTAGTGCTTATAAAAATATATGTGGTATCTCCAAAAGAGTTATTTTTTTAAAATTTACTAAAGATCCTAAAAGTTAATTTATTCATAATTCTTTATTTCTATTATGCAATATATTATATGAAGATTATGATCATTGTGTTTTCATATTAGAGATACAATGCACTTGTAAAACAGTTGATGTTTTATTATTATAAGTATTAGTTTATGTTATTCTACTTGTACTTTTTTTTCTGAATTATGGTTATCAGCATGTTACCGACCAGGTGCCAATTTGATTATTGAAAAACTATATAACACATATAGAGTATGTAGCCTGGACAAATTCAATATTTCTCAATGACCTCAAGAATCGACTGCAAAATTATGCTTATCCAGTCATCAATTTGGGAAATGAAATTGGAATCCCATTAAATGATGAAAATATCCACAGACAACAATGACTTTTTTACATGATTCATTCTGAAGATAATGAATGTATGTCTTTAGATCCCAACAATGCAGCTGTCACTGAGGTTTCGAACACGCCAAATCACTTTCGCAGATTCAAAGCAGTAATTCTCCGATCAAATGGGTTTGAATAAATCAGTGCGTGGATTTAATTTTTTTATATAAGTATTATATAGGCACGAAAAGTCATTAGTTGTATAAGAATTATTATATTAAGTTTAACTAATGATAAAATGGAGCAAAAAGTGTGTTCACTTCATTTTTAAATTCAGAAGAAAGACGATCTCATATTAGAATGATATTTATAATTATTTTCAATATCTCTAGATTTCTGAGATTAGCTGAAATATAAGAAGCATGATTGTTGACATTAAACGCGCGGAACTGAAGGTGTGCAGAGGTATATTCTCAAAATGAACATTTTTTCCCTCCGAACAATATCTCTAATAGTAATTCAACAATGAGTTATTTGAATGAACAACGCGCAAAAAGCGTTTAAGCCAAATGTATTTTTCCTTATATTTTTTGCCTTTTTTCCTGTTTCTTGTATATCTGTTTTAATAAGATAAAAAAAAGTTTCTAAAAAAACATTTCTCGTTTTTTTCTTCCTTTCAATCAGAAAAATTCATTTTTATTCTTCACAATGGACTTTTCTTGAAAGAAGGAATCTGATCATTTCAAAAACACGTGGGCATCATACCAGCAACATGGCGACAGGTCATGTGATTATTACAAACTTAACATCAAAGTTGCCGGGCCAGACTGTCGCTATTGTGTTTTATGTTTACTGTGACGTTACTTCTATTAGCTGAGATAACTTATAAGTTTATTCCGTGTAATTAAATTAATTCTTGCCTGTTTTACTTTAATATTTACATTAACCAGCTTTGTACTGGTCATGGAATAGAAATTTTGAACCTTATAAAGAAACATAAAGTAAAAATTTTTAAAAATATTTATTTTCAATAGACAAATACCTACTAAAACTTTGAAAGAGCGCTCACAATTAGTGGAGTGGTTAAAATTCGCCCAAAAATCTCTAATGACTATAGGGAAATAGATTCTCGAAAACAACAGCATTCTGTTTCCTTCCTCCAGTCTCGCGGAAGAGAAGTGTGCGTATGTTGTGATAACATTTGTTTCAGAAATATTAGATGATTCCATAGAAGCGGTTGTTTTTGGTTTAGTCGTCCTTCCTAGATCTTAACAATCTATGGATTATCTTCCCTTCTTAGACATTATACAAATGAAGGTGGAACCCCAAATAACAATAACAAATGTCATTTATGCCATCGCTTTCAATTCCCATTAACGTTACACCATTAAAATAAATGCTTTAAATGTGCCAAAAACCATTATTTATTGTAATCTGACAATTCACCAAAAGCCGACATATACCAACTGTAACAAGGACTACCAGGAGAATTCAGTGTTACATGAAAGTAACCCTAAAATTTTTGAAATAACACGATACAAAACATTAATGATAATACCCGCAATCAGTTTAAACACTGTCCATATTATAACAAGAAATTAGCTGAAAACACTTGAATCATTTTAGGTAATAATACAGAATAGTTTAGAAAACACGTTGAAAACATTTGTTATGGATCTTACCGAGGTAATACAAAGCCAAATTTGAAATATGCTAGCATGTGTTAAGTGGTCTTTTAACCAACTGAGATCAAGTGCATTAAAATTTTTCCTATAAATGTAAATAATATAATAGATAAGAGAACATAAATGATTAATTTAATGGAAACCACGAAATCGACGTGTTCCTGATACAGAAAACGTGGTTAAAAGGAAACAGATTATTTTTTCTAAAAAAATGAAATGAAACCGTTAAACAGGAGAAACCATATGTTTCCAAGAGTTTGGTAAACGTTGGCTATCATTCCGGTTATTTAAGTTGTTGGGCCTCTTCTCTATTTCTATAACTTCTTTGATTATCCTAGTAGATAGGTTTTCACTTTTTTGTAGGGTTCTGATTTTTTTAAAATCGATTTTGTGGCCGGTGTTGAGTGCATGTTGTGCTAGGAAAGAGGTGACGGATTTTTGTTTTACGGCGTTTTTGGGCTCTTCTCTTCTAACGCTGATTTTCCTGTTTGTTTGGCCTATATATGAAAGACCCGATACGGAATTTCGTATACACTTTTAGTGTTGGTAGAATATCTTTAATTTATTGATTCGTTGTGTAGTCTCGATTTGGTGTTTTGCAAGAAGTCTTCCTATTTTGTCCGTGATACCTTTTATATATGAAGAAATCATCAAGATGCCCAAAGATGTATGGATTACCGGAAGTTCACAAATATATATATATATATATATATATATATATATATATATATATATATATATATATATATATATATATATATATATATATATATATATATATATATATATATATATATATATATATATATATATATATATATATATATATATATATATATATATATATATATATATATATATAATATATATATATATATATATATATATATATATATATATATATAATATATATATATATATATATATATATATATATATATATATATATATATATATATATATATATATATATACATATATATATATATATATATATATATATATATATATATATATATATATATATATATATATATATATATATATATATATATATATTTATATATATATATATATATATATATATATATTATATATATATATATAATATAAATACATAACAATTCTTTGAAAATGGATGTTTATTTCTCTGAATTGGCAAATCAAATAAAATAACCAAAACAATGAATCTTATTGAAAAAAAACAAAAGAACAAATTCTTGAAACTCAACAATAACTGATCTGCTCTTTTCTTTTAATTACTTAACACTAAAGGTTAAGTGTATTTTTTAGATAAAAATACTAGTGTGTATTGGAATTAGAAAAACATATGAAGAACATACAGTTTCTTTTTGGAACTAGAAAAAATAAATAAGACATTTCAAAAATTATGAAATGTCTACGTAATATGCTGAGATATACTATAAATCGTATTAAAAAGACAAAAACGCCCAAACGCCTAACTAAGGATGGTTGAAAAGGCATTATAAATCAAAGATAAGGCCGACTTTTGATATATGCTTCTTTGAAAAGTCACAAATAGACGTTTTCTGAACACTAGAAAGAAAATTTCTACTCGAACAGTGAGAAAAAGGCTTCAAAATGCTGGGAAAGAAAATTCTGTGTATCGGAGAAGAATAAAAAATGCGCATGGTATGGGACCAGCAACATAAATTTTTCAGCCAGCGGGATTGCTCTAACGTCATGTGGTCAAACGAGCCTGATTTCGATGTATGTATGTATGTATTGTTTATTACTTCTCAGATGATTTATTTGTGACTTTACAATCGGATCTTTCAGATGCCTTGGCAGCATCTAAAAAAACAAAATTAGGCTCTTTTAAAAGCATGAAAGCAAGGAAAACACCAAAAATATGTATGTGATACTGTTTCCTAACAAATTCTGTTCTAAAGTTTGTTGTTTTCTCTCTCTGCTTGTTTTCAGAAAAAAATATACTCTTATTTTTAAAGAAATTAAGAAATCTCGAAGTTTCAGACCTAACCTGGTCCCGTTGTTAAAATATTTTTAACAAAATGAAACATGCAAATGCAACATAAATTTTCCAGCGAACAGGATTGCTCTAACGTCATGTGGTCAAACGAGCCTGATTTCGATGTATGTATGTATTGTTTATTACGAGCAAGTCTGAATATTATTTAAATTAATTATTTTAGTAGATGAGTAACCTGAAACTATTTTGTTCTCTATTGTTTGTTTTTCCTTTGTTTTAAGTTTTTGGTACTCCTGGTACTTGTTATGTGAAGCACAGATTAGGAGAGGAATATAACTCTAATTGCGTAATTTTCAGTCGGGGACGACAGTATTATGATGTGCGGTGCATGTTAACAAGTGGTGTAGGCGAAATAGTAGTTTGCGAGAGTCGAATCAATTCAACTTGACATCAAAGCATATAAAAGATCTAAATACTGCACTACAATCATCATTTTGTAAATTATATGGTGATACAAACTTGGAAATTGTGTATTTCCAGCAATTTAATGCACTGTGTCACAAAGCGACAGCGACAATGAAGTGGTTCCGGGAGAATAGCGCGGAGCGTTTGGATTGGCCCCATAGTTACCAGATTTCAAACCTATAGAACATACGTGATTGATCCTCATGCGGGCAATCAAGAGACACGCAGTCACATCAAAAGATACCCTCGAACGCGTCTAGTTCGAAGAGTGGAAGGCTATTGTACAGGAAGAATGCAAAAAGGTAATTCCTTCATTATAAAAAAAAATTGCAGTTCTAATAAAAGCCAAAAAAAAATTGTATTAAATATGGATTTTTGTAATAAATATACAACTTTAATTTGATACATGTCTTTCATTTTTGTTTTGTAAAAAGAGATTTATATATATGTATATATATATATATATATATATATATATATATATATATATATATATATATATAATATATAACAGGGTGTCGGAGTATTCCGTGTACATTGAGCTACTGTGGATTTCTGGTTCAAAATATGACCATTTAATCCAATTTACCTTAGTCCAAAAATTCGTAATTTTTGAGATACAGGGTGTTTATTTTAGTTTTTCTTAAGTAGCTGTCTTAATAATTGTACTATTTGCACAAAATTCGGTACTAAGGGGTTTTCTGAAATGAGAAATCGAAATTATTTTACAGTTTTGTTGTAAATTGTACGGGACGCCACTTATTACACTGTGTATACATTTAAATTTTCATAACTTTTTTATACCACTCTGTATGATATTTTTAATTAAATATTCGTATTCTCCTCCTTCTCCTGTCTAAAAAAGCTCTTTTGGTAAATATTGCTCCGAGCAACAGTTTCTGAGATGGTGGGATGTTTGTTCCTATTTTCCATTGTCAAATTCGCAAATGCTCTTTTGGTAAATGTTGCTCCGAGCAACAGTTTCTGAGATGGTGGGATGTTTGTTTCCATTTTCCATTATCAAATTCGCAAATGCGTTCGTTCTTATATATATATATATATATATATATATATATATATATATATATATATATATATATATATATATATATTATATATATTTCGGGTTTCAATCCATTCGTCTAAAAATGAATTTACACGACGTTTCGCCAAAATCTCATTTGGCATTTTGAAGTGCTCTTGCTGCTGCTCGATACTGTGATCTTGTTGCTGTTGCTGCTCGAAGCTGACTGAGAAACCGACGTGCTGTCGCCGTCATCTACGCAGGTTGTAAGTGGGGGTCAGAAGTGTTCGTCCGAGCATCGGTGTTTGCCGGCTGGGTGGTAATTACAGGTTCCGACGCTATGCTGACTGTTGCCTTCTCGATGTTTTGGTTATTCCTTGGTTTAGCTAGTAGACCCTTCCTGAATATATATATATATATATATATATATATATATATATATATATATATATATATATATATATATATATATATATATGTGTGTGTGTGTTTGTGTAATATACACAAATATATACTTACCTTTTTGGGTATCTGTCCTAACCAATTCTATTTCATCATCTTCTGTTGCAGATTCCTTAAATTTAAACCTCTCAGATGACCTATACATGAGTGTACAATCGGATTTTTCAGATGCCTTCGGAACATCTAAAAAAACAACATTAAGCTTTTTTAAAAGCATATAAGGCAAGGAAAACACCAAAAAGAAGTATTTCATACGGTTTCCTAATAAACTCTGTTCTAAAGGTTAGCATTTTCTCTATCACTTTGTTTAAAAAAAAACATACTCTTATTTTTAGAGAAATTACGAAGTCTCGACGTTTCAGACCTAATCTGATCCCGTTGTTAAAATATTTGTAACAAAATGAAACATGTTAAATTAGTAAACTAATCGTGAATATTGTTGAAAAAAACTAACGTTTTCTAGACTGTTTGAACAAAACGTTGCATTGATTTTCATTAAAGATTAGTTAATGAATACGAAAGCGAATCCACAGAAATTAGATTTTACATAACAAGCATTTTTGTACCTAAAAACTAAAAATCGA
The DNA here is from genome assembly GCA_019049505.1 of Pachyrhynchus sulphureomaculatus. Lineage (NCBI taxonomy): Eukaryota > Metazoa > Arthropoda > Insecta > Coleoptera > Curculionidae > Pachyrhynchus > Pachyrhynchus sulphureomaculatus. The sequence goes on from CM032456.1 coordinate 121,587,346, forward strand.
CAAAATCTGAGTGATTTTTGTGGCCAAAGCATAAAAAAATGAAATAAACTCCAAGCGCTTGGTATCCACTTTGGTTGAGCTTAAAATATAAATACAAATAAGAAAACAACTTTTTAAGCAGTTTTATGACAAGCAAAATGATTTTTTTTCTGTCGCATAACAACGAACAGAAGTTTAGATATTTAAGAAATAGTGAACCGAAACCGTTAAAATGTAAAAAAATGCACAAAAATAGAAGAAAAAGTGGTCTTCTTAGGCTAAGAAAACTCGTTTACATTATATTGGCACTGCTTCAAAGTAGTTAAGTCGATTTTCAAGCTGTACCCAAAAATTTCCAGAAATCATGAACATTTTACGGCGGTTGCTTCCACTAAGTCTACCCATTGAGGAAATAAAATCTAGACTTGCCTCATTTTAAGTATTTTCAAAAATGTTTAAATAACAAAAAAGTATTGTACAGCGTTCTACATATGAAATGAAAGGTAGCTTTAAAGTCGCAAAAGATTCGTATATTGTTGTTTGTCTCCTCTTTTTCTTTAAAATTGCGTCCACAAATCGTATTTCTGCTTTGAAAAGAAGCTCTAAAGAGTTTACATCTCCGTGATCTTTGGCAAAACTTTTAAGCTGCTTGGTTAGAGTAATAGCTTCACCATAATTTGGGATAACATCTGTTGATACTGGAACGTAATCGACATCAGAATCTTTGGAAAGTCCTTGTAATTCAACCGGTTTTTCAATATCTTGTTCTGAATCTGAATTTTCAACATAGAAATTTTCACCAATGCTCAAAAAATCATTAAGGTTTTCATTTTCAGTCAACTCCAACAAATTCTTATTTTTGAGGATATCTGCAAATACGTTAAGTGGTAAATCATCTTGTGGATCAGATGTAACAGCCTCAGTTAACTGGTCTTCACATTGCATATTTTCATGCTTAAATCCTGCTTTACGGAAGTAATTTTTAACTGTTTCCTTGGTTACTTTTTCCCAAGCGATTTTTGCAAAGTAAACTGTATCTAATGGCATAATTTTCTTAATTAACTCGAA
>CM032456.1:121593392-121630892 GCA_019049505.1 Pachyrhynchus sulphureomaculatus
TTTGGGTGTCTTTCCTAACCAATTCTATTTCATCACCTTCTATTTCAGATTCCTTAAATTTAAACTTCTCAGATGATTTATTCGTGACTTTACAATCGGATCTTTCAGATACCTTGGCAGCAACTAAAAAAATAACATTAGGCTCTTTTAAAAACCTTCAACATACACTGTTTCCTAACAAATTTTGTCTTAAAGTTTGTCATTTTCTCTCACTTTTTGTTTTTAGAAAAAACATACCCTTATTTTTAAAAAAATTAAGAAATCTCGAAGTTTCAGACTTAATCTGGTTCCGTTGTTAAAATATTTTTAACAAAATGAAACATATTAAATTAGCAAACTAATCGTGAATATTGCTGAAGGAAACCGACGTTTTCTAGACTGTTTAAAAAAAACTCTGCATCGTTTTTTGGCTGATGAGTACGGAAGCGAATCCACAGAAATTAGATGTTACTAAAAAAATGGATGCACATTAATTAAAAGCATTTTTGTAGCTAAAAACTAAAAATTGAGAAAACCTTGGTGATTTCGTCGTCAAAACATAAAAAAAAAATTAAATAAACTCTAAGCGCTTGGTATTCACATTGGCTGGTTAGAAATATAAATAAAAAAATAAAGAATAATATGTCTAAACCAGACCATTATAGCTACTGAAGTAAAAAGTAATCTGTATAATATGAATATATATATATATATATATATATATATATATATATATATATATATATATATATATATATATATATATACATATATACATATATATATATATATATATATATATATATATATATATATATATATATATATATAATACATTAAAATTCCAGGTTTCAATCCGTTCATCTAACAATGAATTTGCACGACGTTTCGCCAAAGTCTCATTTGGCATTTTCAAGTGCTCTTGCTGCTGTTGCTACTCGATACTATGATCATCACACAGCAGCAGTAGCAAGAGCACTTGAAAATGCCAAATGAGATTTTGGCGAAACGTCGTGCAAATTCATTAGATGAAGAGATTGAATATATATATATATATATATATATATATATATATATATATATATATATATATATATATATATATATATATATATATATATATATATATATATATATATATATATATATATATATATATATATATATATATATATATATATATATATATATATATATATATATATATATATATATATATATATATATATATATATATATATATATATATATATATATATATATATATTTATGGGTCTAGCACACGTGCCGCAGGAAAGTCCCTAAAGCGCTACATGAGCGACATGTGTGGATAAAAAGCGATTCACGTTGTTTTTGAATCGCTCTAAACTGTACTCGGTGGGAAACATGGTCCTGGACAAATTCCAAAAGGATGATGTTCTCCATATGAACGACTGCTTGAAAAGCGTTGTACGAGGAGTAACAAGCTGAACCTCATACGGATGTGAAGTATTAGCGCGACGTGTATTTCTAACTTGCACCGCTCTGGAAGGAATAAGCGGGCTACATCCATCGAACACTTTCCCTGAAAATACTTATAGAATAGACTCAACTTGCCAAGCGTACTTCGATGTTCCAACGAATCAAGGTAGCTGGCCAGTTCCGGGTCTCCAATCAGGCAAACAGTTCTCTTCTCAATACAATCCAACAAACGCAGTATATGTTTGGGAGCAGAGCCTTAAACATGGGAGCAGTATTCCATCGTTGGTCGAATTTGAGCTTTGTACAGAATTAATAGTTGTTGTGGAGTGTAAAGGTTTCTAGTTCGAAATAATATTCCCAAAGTAACGCCCGCTAGTTGAATGGAGTGCCCCGATAAAACTATGTCGGGTTGAGCAACGCTAACTTTTTTTGAAAAAACTACCGCCTGTGTTTTCATAGTGTTTGATTCTACTTGGTTACTGTCGTCCCAAGATAGAATTTCTTCCAGGTTGTTTGTTGCTAAAAATTTATCATGTACGTACCTGTAAAATCCAACTGAGACAAATTAAAATTCAAAAGTTGGAACGACTCCCATATGCTGACATCAATCGAACAATAAAAAATAGTAAACAAAACCGTGATAAATTTTTACCACTTCCTTAAACAAAGGAACTTTCTGAGAAGTTGAAATGAGTCTTGAAAAAATATAACATTAGAGTCTGCCATAAACTAAATTCATTATTCACAAACTTAAAAAGTCATATACTCATAATGAATGAATCAAATATTGTGTATGCAATACCGTGTACGAATTGTCCGAAGAAATATATCGGAATAACTTGTCACTTACTAAAAACAGACTAAATGGACACAAATATACTAGAAATGCTTCCACTGCCCTTAGTAAACACGAATCATAAAAAAAACATGACTTTAAATTTAATGAAACCGAGATCCACTGCAAAGACCGGGATTATACCAAACTACAAATCAAAGAGATGATCGAAATAAAAAAAAAAAAAGATAAACATACTGTGAATGATAGGGCTGACAGAAGAGGAGTCAGTCACATATATACAAATTTAATTAAAAAATAATTATGGTGGCATGTATACCCTATTAATAATACAAAATGGTATATATACTTAATATCAATAACAATTTTTTGTTAAGGCACCCATTATAGATAATAAAAAAAAATAAAAAATCAATAAAAAAATACGAGACACGATATGTTGACAAGAAATATGGAATTTGAAATTCACTAACATACAAATAGTTGACTTTCAAGGTATATACTCTTGATTAGTTTATTTTATATGTTGTTATATGTGTAAATATTTTAAACGTCCAAGTGGGCGTAAAATTTTATATGTTTTTTAAACCCGTAATTTAGAGCAAAAAGATTTTACCATGTATTTTCTAATTTTAGAATGAATAATAAAAAAAAATGTTTTTGAAAATGCCAAAAAAAATAAAGTGAAACATCAAATAAACAACCAGTTTGTATTTACCAAAAGAACCTAAGTACCCAAGAAAACCAACCAAGTTTATGTAAACAAAAGGTGTAACAGAAAAGTTACCTGGAACCTGGAAGCGTTGAACATGGCAAAGGCTAATGACAACTGCCAGGCCCTACTACTCACCGGCTTTTGCACTAGACGTGTCTTTTTTTTAAACCTATGATCAGTTCTTATGACCAAGCAACGTGTTTCCCTAACATTTCCTTAAAACAGCTAAAAGAATAAACTGAAATAAAAACGAACTGAGGTAATAGAAGCACATCGATCTTAAAAGACGCTTCTATTATTACCAATAATGAAAACAAGCAACCTGATATATAATTGCCACATTTAAATAGTGAACCGTCTACTTCCGGATTTAACTCTTAAGCTTTAAAAAAAAATTTAAATCTTTTTGTCTAATACTACAAAAAATACTGTACAAAAACTGTGCAAATTACAACAATTGCTTATAAAAATATGTTGAACAAAGAATCATAACCAAACAAACCTAGGAAAAATGCAACTACAATAAAACCAGCGAAGTGCAAGTCGGACTTGCGCAATTAATTGTTCCGTAGTGCTTTTAAAATAATAAAAAAATTGTTACGGAGGTATCAAATGATTAAGGACTTCTCAAAACAAACCCCAAATGAGTTTTCAACAAAGTTTGTTTCCGATTTTTATTAACTAATAATCCTGATATTTTTGTTTTTTTTTATATACCAGATAAATTATCAAAGGAAACACACTCGTGATAATTCTCGTTTAATCTACAACTTATGGAGAATATTCCAGACATTTTTCAAAATTTTTTAATCAATATTTTTCGAGATAGGGTGAGTGGACAGAGCTTTTTGGCAATTTTTTAAAAATACTACAAAAAAAAACGTGCCGAAGTAGTACATCATATATATTTATGAATTCATGTTTTCACAGGCTTTAATTTGACACACCAATCGATGATCTGTTTTTTTTTTTTTTACTTTCGATTTCACCCCCAAAAACTAATCTCTTAAGTCAAAATTTAACTACCAAAACTACACGGCTCTGATTGGGCCATCAATTTCTATATTTATGCAAAATTTCAACTTTCTAGCTCAAATAATTTCGGAGAAAATCGGGTGTGACCGACAGTCACACAGACGGACGAAGAGACAGACGGACACCGAAGTGATGCCATAAGTGTTCCGTACGGAACGCTAAAAAGGTAAAGACATCAATAAATAAAAGAAGGAGTCAAGAAAACGCCAATAAAAAAAAATAATACCATTTACTCAACCCTCCACAAACCCAAACTAAACACTTTCGCAGACACCTAAAAAAACCCTTTAAAGCCCGTATGGGCGATCGAAATTACTTTCGACCCTGCGCACAGTCGGATGAAGCACTACTAACTAGCAGTAGAAAACGGGGAGAAATGGGCGAAATTGACCTGATTTTTCAGATTAGACAATTTCGGGTCAACGTTCTTGTTACATTTTTGGATTACATTCTTGAAATGACATGAGAATAGCTAAAAAGTAGAGTATATTTATATATTCACTAGAAAAACTCGGAAAATGTTGATAAATGTCCAAATTTGGTAAATTTTTTCAGGTTCAACCATTTTGAGTTTAGGTTTATGGTAGAGTTGATAAATTTAAACTTTCAATAATTGTCAAACATCTCAAATTTAATGTTCATTCTTATGTTCACTAAAGAATCTTGAAAAGGCGAAAAATGGCCAAAACTGGTAAATACTTGAAAATCCTACGCAATAAAAAAAAAGGTTACTTTATCGTAATCTGCGACACCAAAAACCTATTATACCGTTGTAAAATTCAAGTCCAAGTAAATGTACAAGATCCGTAACTATCCACATGTCTATTTTACGGAAAATGTATAATTTTTCATAAAAAAAATCGTTTTTAATTAAAAAACAAATAAAAAAATCAAAAAACTTGCAAGTACATTTTAAAGTACTATTCATTACGAGCATTTAAAAAAATATATTACAAAAGGACGAAAATGAAAAGGCAGAAAGAATTTTGCCCAAGTTAGTACTACTTCAGCCGACTGTGTGGCGTTCGGCGTTAGAAGAAAGTCGAAAAAGATGAATGACTTTAAAAACCGAAATGAATAAATTATAAATAAATTCAGGTTTTAAAAAGAACAGTCTAATAAATTAGTCTGTCCTCTTTAAAAATAAGTCAATAAAATTTTAGCGGATTACAGTGTTAAAATCCTTACTTATTAAAGAAATATACTGAAATGGAAATTTTCAGTGTCAAAAAGTAATTAGTTGAAAATGCAACAATTTTTATAGGATGTTTTTATTATTAAATATGTTTAAAAAAAAACCTATTCAAATGTGAAAAATACTGCAGTAACTCTATAACCTTAAATTCTGGTTCAAGCTGTTTTTTTTTAATTGTTCCCAGAACACTGATTTAAGAAATTTTGATAACAATAACCAAAGTGCCTTCATAAAAAACATAAATTATAATAGTCATCAGGAATAACCACCCAGAAGTGACTGAAAGATTATCGGGTACATAAAGACTGGTATACCAACTATACCATTAGACCACCTCCAGCACAGACTGGGACCACTTCCAACGCCTCCTGGCTACTACAGGTCCCATCTCCAAAATCAGTTCAATCCAGGATCTGGACTCGGCGGTCAATAAATTGAACGCCGATATCCAGACAGCCCTCGCCCAGGCCACCACTTCAGCCAGTCACTTCCTTAGGGAAACTACCCCCAACTCTCAAAGAGCAGATCAGGGAAAAAAACCGGCTGCTCAGAAGAGCCTATAGGACGGGAGATCCCCGTCTGAAAAGGCTCGCACATCAGGCAACCCAACAAGTGAAAGAATCACTTGTCGAATACCACAGCAGCAGATGGGAGTCCAAAGTCGAATCCCTCTCCAGCCAGAATTGCTTCCTTTGGAAAATAGCGAAAGCCCTTTCCAATGACGAGCCAAAATTAATCCCTGCACTCATACACGCCGGCACCACCGCCTCCTCAACCCAGGAGAAGGCTAACCTTCTGGCAGACCTGCTAGAGGATCAGTTTTCTCCCAACCCTCTCGCTCATCCTGACCCAGCCCGTGATCTTAGAGTCGCTACTACCATACGTAGTTTCAATCTCGCCCAACCTAGTCGCAAAACATACTTCACAACCCCTTCCGCTGTTAATGACAACATCCGCCTTACCTCCATCCGTAAAGCCCCAGGTCATGACAAAATCACAAACAAAGCCCTCAAGAAACTCCCGAAAAAAAACATCTCCGAAACCACCAACATCATTAACAGCATACTGAGACTCAGCTACTTTCCTCCCTACTGGAAGAAAGCTGAGGTCATTATGATCAAAAAACCAGGCTCTCCCCCTCCCACGAGGCAAACAGCTACCGTCCGATCAGCCTACTTCCCGGACTAGGCAAGATAGCTGAAAAAGTCATCCTCGAAATCATCAGAGCAAAGTCCACGGCTCTACGTGTTTTGCCTGACAAACAATTCGGTTTCCAACCTCTTCATGGCACCACTTACCACACCACTATACTCGTCCAAACCATTTCTAACAGCTTCAACAAACACCAGAAAGTTGGAGCTGTGTTTCTCAATATATCAAAGGCCTTCGATCGAGTCTGGCACGAAGGCCTCATTCTGAAACTGATTCGACACGGCTATCCCCCTGTCATAACAAAACTCATTCAGTCCTTCGTCTCTGACAGAACTTTTCAAGTCAGAGTCGAAACGGCCATTTCCGAAGTTAAGGCCAGAGCTGGAATCCCACAAGGCTCCGTCCTCTCCCCCATCTCTTTAACATTTTCACAGCGGATATTCCCAAATCGGATCAGACCAACCTCCTCCTTTATGCTGATGACACCGCCATTATCACCCACTCCAGACCCACCCAGCAGACTTCAGCGCCTCCTCGACACCCTGGATTCTTGGTTTGACCGCTGGAGGATCAAACTCAACCCCGCCAAGACTCAAGCCATCGTCTTCTCCAAGGGCAGCGGCACTTCTCATGGACATCTTCAACTCCAAGGCTCCTGTATCCAATGGGCCAAGACCATCAAATACCTGGGCGTCCAGTTCGACCGTCAACTCGTCTGGAAGGACCAGGTCTGCAACCAAGAAGGCTGGGGAAACTCTATCCCATCCTGAACCGCTCCAGTAAGTTGCTGCCCCGGACCAAGCTTCTGGTTTACAACTCCATCGTGAAGGCAGACCTCACGTACGCCTGCCCCACCTGGTGCCAGCTCTCCAAAACAAGGCGAGCTCAGCTTCAAGCAGTGCAGAACAAAGCCCTGAGGATGATCACGGGAGCCCCGTGGTTCATGAGGAACCGTCAACTTCATAGGGACCTCGGTGTGCCTACCGTAAAGGCACACATGAGGCAAATACAACAGAAGTTCCTCGAGAAAGGCGTCCCAGAACCCCAACCCGTGCATCAGGGACGCCTCCCGACTCCCACCTTAAGCCAGCCGCCAGTTCCCTAGACCGTCGGACTCGCTGCTGCTCTCGGACGAAGACGATGACCCCCCCTCGCACGCCGTGACAAGAAGAATGTCATTCTAGGTTAAGTTTAAACTAGTCCTAATTTAAGTCATTGTTACCTCCTAGTTTAAGTTAGCGTAAGTCTTAGTCTAAGGTAGTTTTAGTCGTAGTTCTAAGTCCTAGCACTGAGAAACTTCATGTATATGCTAAACACATTTCCTAGGTTAAGTTAGTATAGGATTCCTATTGTAAGTACTTAGGTTAAGATAAGGATAAGTTTACATTTAGTATTAGAAATTATATTTTTATACTTTCACAAATTATAAGATAGAGGCCTTGCCTATCTTGGAAATCAATAAAGACAGTGATATACCATTAGAAGACCCGCAAGTCGCAAGGCTATACAGTGGATAAATGTACTAAAAAGCACACTGTAACTTGACGTTCTGGCTAAAACTCGCCGATATTGTGCAGTTGTATCGTAAACCAGTGGCAGCGTGGAAAAAATATTCATGACGTTCCTTTAGGGTCGATTATTTCCTTTTTTTATAGGTCTAGCACACGTACTGCAGGGAAGTCTTTAAAGCGGTACAGGAGCGACACGTGGGCGGTAAAAGCGATTCACGTTGTTCTTGAATCGCTGTAAACTGTACTCGGTGGGAAACACAGTCCTGGGCAAATTATTCCAAAAGGATTATGTTCTCCGTATAAAAGACTGCTTGAAAAGCGTTGTACGAGGAGTAACAAGCTGAACCTCACACGGATGTGAAGTATTAGCTCGACGTGTATTTCTAACATACACCGCTCTGGCAGGAAATAAGCGGGCTACATCCTTCGAACACTTTTCATGAAAATACTTATAGAGTATGCTCAAGTCGCCAACCGTTCTTCGATGTTCCAGCGAATCAAGGTCGCCGGTCAGTTCCGGGTCTCCAATCTGACGACTCTGCATAGAGTCCAGCAAATGCAGGGAGCGGAGCCCCAAACAGTTGGTCGAATTTGAGCTTTGTAAAGAATTAACATTTGTGTAGTGTAAAGCTTTCTGGTTCGAAATAATATTCCCAACTTTTGAGAAGCTCTCCTTGCAATGCCTGCAACATGTTCATGCCAGGACATATTTGTTCCCAAATTAACGCCCAACAAATTGAGTGACGATGCTAGAGCAATGGAGTGCCCCGACATAACTATGTTGGGTTCAGCAACGTTAACTTTTTTAGAAAAAACTGCCGCCTAGGTTTTTGTAGCGTTAAATTCCACTTGATTACTGTCACCCCAAGATAGAATTTCTTTCAGGTCTTTGCTGAGTTGAATGACTTCCTGCTGTCTGCGGATATTCGTCTGAGTAGCCGATGTCCGAGCGTTCAAAGTGAATAAAGATATAAGCGTACTGTCATCTGCAAAGCTGTAGATTGGATTCTCGGTCTTTTCCAGCAGATCGTTAATGTAAATGAGAAAAAGAGTAGGAGATAGTATGAAGCTGTGAGGTACACCGGCGTTGATAGTGAAGGTGTTAGAAAGAAATCCGTCGACTGCTACTCGTAAAGAACGCTCTCTGAGGAAACATGAGAGCCACAAACAGAACTTTTTAGACATACCATAAGAGCGTAACGTGCCAGACACGGTCGAATGCCTTGGATATGTCAAGAGCAACCGCTCGAGATTCTCCAAAGTGTTCAATTGCGTTGTTCCAAAAGTGTGTTACATTAGTCAGAAGATCTCCTGTTGATCTATTTTTACGAAAGCCATATTGATGATCGCTAATAATGTTGAATCCTTCAAGATATTTTAGAAGATGCTGATTGATAGCCCCTTCCATGACTTTCGTTATTATTGAAAGCAGTGCGATTGGTCGGTAGTTATTTGGCAAGGTCTTCTTGCCTTTTTTAGGTATCGGCTGAACTGTGGCACATTTCCAGCAGGAAGAAAATATTCCCTTTCTGTAGGTTAGGTTGAAAAGTCTACAGAAAACTGGTGTTAGTTCCCTCGCACAGATTTTGAGAACTGCTGGCAGGTATTCCGTCAGCGCCAGAAGCTTTTTTGGTGTCTAGCTTCATTAAAAAATACGTTTTATGATACGCTGTCTGAAGACAATATCGGACATCCTTGACTGCACTATGGGAATAGTAGGTGGTGTATTTCCTTGGAAATCGACAGTAGAATGTGAAGCAAAGAGTTCAGCCAACAAGTTCGCTTTCTCAACAGGTGTCGTTGCAATAGAATTATCTGGCCGTGTGAGTGGTGGTATGGTGGATTTGGTGAAATTTTGACTGACTGCCTTAGCGACTGACCAAAAGGACCTGGAATTGTTGGGACAAGCGAGAAGTTTGTTTCTAATTCGTTGATTGTGTGCCTCCTTGGTTTCGTCGATAATTTATTTGCATCTATTCCTGGCACGAACAAAGGTGTTACGGTTTATGGTGTTAGGATTTTCACGCCATTGTCGGTAGGCAAGATGTTTAGAAGCAACAACTTCTTTGCATTTTCGGTCAAACCAAGGCTTGTCCTTGAAAGGGCATTTCTTCGAAAAAGGGATGTAAGCCTCTATACCGGCCAAAATAACATCGGAAACCTCCCTGGCGCAGTCAGATGGGTCGTCGGATCGAAAAACAAACGTCTAACCAAGGGAAAGTTCGAAAATATTCCAAAATGCAAAGAAATTATCGACGAAGCCAAGGAGGCACACAATCAACGAATTAGAAACAAACTTCTTGCTTGCCCCAACAATTCCTGGCCCTTTTGGTCAGTCGCTAAGGCAGCTAGTCAAAATGTTACCAAATCCACTATACCACCACCCACACGGACAGATAATTCTATTGCAACAACACCTGTTGCGAAAGCGAATTTGACTAAACTCTTTACTTCACATTCTATTATTGATTTCCAAGGAAAAATAATACCTGCTATTCCCATAGTGCAGTCGAGGATGCCAGCGTATCATAAAACGTAGACCCAAAGAAGCTTCTGGCGCTGACGGAGTACCTGCCATAGTACTCAACTCGGCGCGAGAGAACTAACACTAGTTTTCTGTAGACTTTTCAGCCTATCCTACAGAAAGGAAATATTTTTTCCTGTTGGAAAGAGGCCACAGTTCAGCCGATACTCAAAAAAGGCAAGAAGACCTTGCCAAACAACTACCGATCAGTCGCACTGCTTTTTTTCTAAATTTAATATTTAAGAAAAATCTCAGATGTTGCACTCTTTCTGCCAGTCATATATATACATATTATAAATAATAAATACCTCTTTGGCTTCCTGTCTTAATTAAATCCTGAGACTTTTCCGATATTTTAGCAGCATCTGAAAATCCAATTTTAAGGTTAAGACTTAAGCTCCTTTGAAACATCCGAAAAAAGCCCTAGTATACCTATCTGATGTTTTTTTACAAGCTCGCTTGCCATTTTATCCTTCTCAATATTTTTGGACAATGTACTTGTGGTTGAAGTACTGAAGTCAAATTCTCGTGCTTTAGTAGCATCTAAAAAGCAAAAGGATAGAAGGTAAGATAAAATAGTATATGTTCTCTAGTTAGCTTTTAGCGTTCTAGTCAAGACAGCGATCATTTAGTCAGGTATAAATATGTCATTTTGGTGGTAATTCATTTTTATTCCTTGTCGGGGATTAGGTATGCATATATAGGGGAGTTATCTTGGCAAATATTGCTGCAAAATTGCTAAAAAATTTTCTATTAATTTTTGGCTTGTAATTCGATGGCCTTTGTTCAAGGGAATGTATACATTCAATTATGAGTTTTCAGCAACAATCAATAATAAGTTTGATAACAACCTGAAATATCGCAATATTACTCTGCTTAAAATAAAGCATGCGAAATTTTATGTCATAATCTGTTTCAGTTTAAAAGACGCTTAAGATAGTGCGGAAACAAGCTACAGTGTTTTAAAAGAAATTATTTATCAACAAAAATAATACATACGAGAGATAGAATCTAATTCATACAAATAATTTTTCTCCAAAGTCGAAATTTCTTTTAGTAGCAGAAATAATCACATTTCCGTTAAAAAAATGTTTAAATTTATTAGTTTTATAATCGATGAAACGATAGAATGTAAAAAATCTTTTTGTCATTAACTTTTTTAACCGGGAATAAAACAACATAAACCACGATCTTGACTGGAAAACGGACACTTTGCTCCTTATAACACAAAGTTTATTACTTATTCCTAATAATAAAACCAGCAGCAATTTTAGGGAGAGAAAGTCTAAATGTCATAAAAAAATTGTTGTCATCAGGCATTCAATCGTCCAGCTTCAAAATTGAAATATTCTCTTCAAAATTTCGCTACTATGACGTCATCAATTGTACTGTTGTTTCCGTCTATGGTGTTTTAGGTTAGTTCAGGTTTTAGTCGTTTTGCTGTTTAAAATTTAATGTAAAAACCTTCTATCCACATTTAGATTCAAATTTATTAAAATGTAAATTAATGTAGGTTATACGTTTTTTTCACTAGCTTATCTTCTGCAATACAAGTGTTATTGGGAACCGTTTTCGTTATTATAGCGAAAAAATTACTTTAAAAAAATCTTTCATCTCAGTCACCTAAACTACTACCACGTGCTTAAACCTAAATCCTCAAAAAATAATCTAACAAAAAGCATGAGCCACTTATATGAATGTTTTGATTTTATTCGATAACAAATCCGAAATACATAATGTAGAAACAATACACTTAAAGTTTAAAATGGATTTTCAAATAATGTCAATGAAATAATTTTGTTAACCTTAGCGTACTAATCACGTCATGTCGATTAGTGTGGCAATACTAATGCGAAAAACTAATTTTGCGACAAAACACTTCTAATACTTGGCCCAGGGAGTTCAAATCCCACTTCTGATTTTAGCTTTTTTTTTAAATTAAACTCTTTCGGGCAATTTCAACAACAATCACTTTTTATTAACAATTATTAATAGTGCGTACCAAAATATCTCTGTTACCTAAACCTCATTACGATTATACAAACACATTTTTAGTAAGATATGGCCATATCTGTCACACAAGATATACTCAATGGTTTGGTGACTTGAGACATGTCAATCAGAGTAACCTAAGTATAATTTAATCTACCTAATGTAAACAAGCGAGTCTGCCTGAAAACAATTATCAATAATTTATATCTCCTTTTCATATTGCATCGTTCGGCCTATCCTAATTTTAAAATTATTTTCAACTAGGCCCAGAACGAGGGTTTTTTCATACAGTAAATGCTGACAGCTAACACGGCCGTTCTGTGGACAAGCGTCCTCGCAACGTCTTCATTCTATTTTCACCTTAAAGAAATTCACGAACAGTATCTTTGCTATGCTAAGTGGGATTGCCACTAATTTTTTTTAGATCTAATGGGATTGCTATTAGTATTTTTAACCTCATAGTGGGAATGCCTCTATCTTTTTCAGATCTAATAGGATTGCCATTATTTTTTTTATTTTATTCTTCTAGTGGGATTGCCACTATCCTGATGGGATAACTCACCCCTTTATGTAATAACTTTGAAGACTATGACCTCAACTGATCGTGTGCAGCTACTGTAACCCCCTGTGCTTTCATATATAGTATGTTTCTTTCGTTTGGTAGGAGTTCTAAAGGACCAGTGTGGTCAATATGCCATATCTCCAATTTATGGTGTGATTTTTCTCCGTGTTGCCAGACTCTACGTCGAGGGGCAGTATGCGATTTTCCTAAGATGTTCATGTATTTGTCCCACCTTATATGTGAGGATTCGTTATAATATAATTTCATCGCAAGAAAACGCGGGATCAAAACATTTCACCGGTTTTGTTTTCGTTATAACGATTTTGTTTATGTTCATCGTCTTTAAAGCACACACTTTTAAATCATTCATTTCATCTACGGGATTCCAGCTTAAATAGTCTACGTGTGACATTTTATTATCAGGGCGGTATTCGATACAAAAGTTATAAACTTGTAATCTAATACACCAGCGCGCGACAAGAGAGTGTAGGTTGTTCTTTAAATCAGTCGCTCGTACTAAGTTACAGTCTGTATACTATGTGAAATGTGCAACATACAAGACAACATACAAGTACTTTTGACATGTTATATGGTTGATAGTATAATTCCAGTCCGTTATTATCTTTCTTTACATGTGACGGGCATCAAATTCGTTAAGTAAAAGCAATAACTGACGTTTTGACGCTAGCTTTTGAGGATTCTTCTACTGCACACAATAGATTGTCAAAATTTTCGTTCTCACTAACGATTTCACCGTCTTCGGGCCATTACATACAGAATAATGATCTCATAATAGATACTCGCTATCTGACATTCAGAATGTTAAAGTTAATAATATAATTAATGATTGTACTTTCAAAATTTTTGAAAATACACTAAACATTGTATTAAATCTAATAAAAAAAAATGTATTTTAAAAAGTTAAAAATAAAATACAGAGCCGTAAACTAATTTTCCAGGTGGACTGATGCACAAGAAATATTTTTTACAACTTTAGGAATCGTGATAAGTCCAGAAATTTTCCAAAAATTTTTCTAGTTTGAAGCAGTACTAGGAATAGTACATATGATTTTGACTCTTCGAGCAACAAAGTCTCAATTGCTTAGTTAATGAGAATATTAGAATTTTTTTACGGTTAAACTGCTTGATGCAAAGTTGGCGCAATTATAATAAAAATAATGTTTATATACTACCCCAGATTTCAACCTTAATATAATATGTAAATTATCCTCTTATACAGTGAATAAATATAGTAACGCCATAGAAATGTTGCTTGAATTGATTCTATAAATTTAATTAAAGTCACCTTTCTCTTTAGGTACTAAAGGGTGATTCATTTAGAGGTACTTTTTTTTAAATAAAAAAAAATGAATAAAAACAATTTTATTTTATAATCTTTATTATCATATAAAAGAACCATTCTTTACAATTATTTCTTAAAGATAATTCTTTCAAATGTTGTCCGCGACTACGGTTAACAACGTCCATTCTGAAGTTCCAATTTTCAATGACGCGTGTGAGTATTTCGAGTGGTATTTGGCCAATGACTCGAGTAATATTGGCCTCCAATGCCTCAATTGTAGCTGGCTTATCCATGTAGACTTTGGACTTTATATAGCCCCAAAGGAAAAAGTCAAGAGGTGTGATGTCACATGATCTAGCCGGCCAATTCACTGATCCAAAGCGTGAAATGATCTGTTCGCCGAATTGCTCTCGCAGTAAAGCCATGGTTTCACGGGCTGTATGGCAAGTGGCGCCATCTTGTTGGAACCAAATTTCGTCGAGACCACGGGCTTCAATTTCTGGCATCAAAGAGTCTGTTATCATGGCGCGATAACGGTCACCATTCACAGCAACATTCCGGCCGGCCTCTGTTTTGAAGAAATATGGACCGATTATTCCACCGGCCCATAAACCACACCAAACAGTTGTTTTTTCTGGATTTAATGGCAGCTCTTGAACCTCTTCAGGTTGTTCATCATCCCAAATACGGGCATTTTGTTTATTCACGAACCCATTAAGCCAAAAATGGGCCTCATCGGTGAACAAAATTTTTCTCGAAAACAGTGGATCTTCTGCAAGCTTGTTAAGAGCCCAACGACTAAAACGGAAACGATTTCGGAAGGTCGGTCGGCTTCAGTTGTTGCACTAGTTGAATTTTGTATGCTTTTAAAGAAAGATCTTTACGTAAAATACGCCAAGTTGTTGAATATGACAGGCCAAGCTGTTGAGAACGGCGACGAATCGACACTTCACGGTCTTCGCATAAACACTCTCGCTACCGCCCCTATATTTTCTTCACTACGTGCTGGATGTGGTCTATTCGGTCGAGCATTATCCAATAATGAAAATTGGGTCTCAAACTTATTGATGGTAGAGCGAATTGTGCGTTCGGTAGGCCAATAATGTGGACCATAAGTTGCTCTAAGCGCCCGATACACATTCCTCGTAGAATGCCCATTTTCGTAATAAAGTTGAACAATTTGTAGACGCTGTGCCGGGCTAAGTCTTTCCATTATAAATTGTCAAACACTACTGAACAGGAATGCCACTTCAGTTGACCCGACGCATGCGCAATCTGCAATTAAATCCCCATCACAAAAAGTACCTCTAAATGAATCACCCTTTACATGGAGGCGAACATAAGAATAAATAAAAGAGCGTTAAACGAATTTCTGCTTTCAGTAAATTATTTAAACCATTATAAAACAACAAAGGCTGGTTTCCGGAAGAGTTTTAATACTTGTGATCATGTTTTAACTATGAGAACTTTAATAGAGAAAACAATAGAATATAACTTAAAGATGTACCTGGTATTTATAGATTATCGAAAGGCTTTTAATACTATCGAGAGCTGGGCGGTCGAAAGAGCCTCGTATAACATCACAATATACTATAGGTACACTCAGCTCATAAGAACAATTTACAATAAGGCTCAAACTATTTATAGCAGCATTAGAAGATGTTTTCAAGGAACTCGAATGGGAAAAAAGAGATCAGTATAAATGGACAAAAGTTAAATCATCTGCGTTATGCTGATGATGTAGCATTAATATCAGATAATTTTGTTCATATACAGGAAATGATTACTGAACTACCAAACAAATCAGAGAGGGTAGGACTATTGCTGAATAGAGATAAGACAAACGAAGACAGTCCGCGAGGCTTGAGAATAGAGGGTAGAACACTTGAATACGTAGAGGAATACATCTACCAATATAATAAAGTGTGGAAAAGCAAATCAAACGGCAGAAGTACAGAGAATAATCAGACTGGCATGAGCAACTAATTAAAAATAAATTTCTTGCTTGCTCCAACAATTCCAGTTCCTTTTCGTCAATCGCTAAGGCTTAGTCAAAATTTCATACCACCACTCACACGGCTCGATAATTCTATAGCAACAACACCTGTTGAGAAAACGAACTTGTTGATTGAATTCTTTGCTTCACATTCTATTGTCGATTTCCAAGGAAAAACACCACCTACTATTCCCATAGTGCAGTCAAGGATGCCCGATATTGTCTTCAGACAGCGTATCATAAAACGTATTTTAATGAAGCTAGACACCAAAAAAGCGCTGACGGAATACCTGCCATGGTACTCAAAAACTGTGCGAGGGAACTAACACCAGTTTTCTGTAGATTTTTCAACCTATCCTACAGAAAGGGAATATTTTCTTCTTGTTGGAAATGTACCACAGTTCAGCCGATACCTAAAAAGGCAAGAAAACCTTACCAAATAACTACCGACCAGTCGCACTTCTTTCAATAATATCGCAAGTCGTAGAAAAGGCTATCAATCAGCATCTTCTAAAATATCTTGAAGGATTCAACATTATTAGCGACTATCAATGTGGTTTTTGTAAACATAGATCAATAAGAGATCTTCTAACTTATGTAACACATCGGGGGGCAACGGTTGCTCTTGATATATCCAAGGAATTAGACCGTGTTTCGCACGATGGATTGTTAGCTAAGCTACGCTCTTCTGGTATGTCTGAAAAGTTCTGATTGTGGATCTTAATTCTCCTCAAGGAGAAACAAGTAGCAGTCGACGAATTTCTTTCCAACACCTCACCTTCACTATCAACGCTGGTGTGCCCCAAGGCTCCATACTGTCTCCTAATATATATATATATATATATATATATATAGATATATATATATATATATATATATATATACATACATATATATATACTAGCCGTACCCGCGGCTACTATCGTCACTGCTTATTCCTTATATTACCTAACGTAATAAAATATCTGCCATTATTTCCCCTTATCTCCCATTATTTTTCCTTATCTCTCATTATCTCTCCATAATTTCCATTATCTAGGCTTATCTCTGCTCATCTCCCATTATTTCTCCTTATCTCCCCATTATTTCTCCTTATCTCTCATTATCTCACCTTATCTCGCAATATTTCTTCTTATATCCCATTATTTCTTCTTATCTCCATTACCCCACCATAACTCCCATTTTCTAGACTTATCTCCACTTGTCTCCCATTATTTATCCTTATTTCCCATTATTTATACTTATCTCCCATTATCTCAAATTATCTCCCGTTATTTAGGCTTATATCGAATTATATAGAACATATGTATAAATTTATAAAAACACGTAAATCAAATAAGTGGTTCTCAAGTGATAAGCGCACTAACGGACAGACAAAGAGACGTTGCATTTTATATACATTATATTCTTTACAACATGATATTGTTCCATATTTAATGGTTTAGGCAGTGTATTGCCAGAGAACGCGCTAACGCTAACCTTTTTTTTCCGACTTGATTCACTATTATCGTCACTGCTTATTCTTTATGTTACCTAACGCAACGTTGCATTTTATATATTATAGATAGATAACCTGGCCAGAGAACATATGTATATTTAAAAAAAAAAGCACGTAAATCGGATAAGTGGTTCTCCAGTGATAAGCGCACTAACGGACAGACAGACAGACAGACAGAGAGACGTTGCATTTTATATATATTATAGATATAAGATTATAGATAACCTGGCCAGAGAACATATGTATGTTTTAAAAAAAAGTACGTAAATCGGATAAGTGGTTATCCAGTGATAAGCACACTAACGGACAGACAGACAGAGATACGTTGCATTTTATATATTATATATATATATATATATATATATATATATATATATATATATATATATATACATATATATATATATATATATATATATATATATATATATATATATATATATATACATATATATATATATATATATATATATATATATATATATATATATATATATATATATCATAGATGTAATAAAATATATATCTATAACCTGGTCAGAGAACATAAGTATGAATTTAAAAAATTACGTATATCGGATAAGTGGTTCTCGAGGGATAAGCGCATTATATATATTATAGATATAGATTATTATTATATAACCCGGCCCAAGAATATATGTATGAATTTAAAAAAAGACACGTAAATCGCGCGTGATAAACGCACTAATAGACAGATAGACAGACAGAGAGACATTGCATTTTATATATATTATAGATTATAGATATTCTCTGCTACATAATATTGTTCCATATTTAATGGTTTAGGCTGTGTATTGCAAAGGAACGCGCTAGCGGCAAATTTTTTTCCGACTCCATTCACTATTATCGTCACTGCTCATTCGTTATGTTACCTATCGTAATAAAAATATAGCCTATAACCTGGCCAGAGAATATATGTATGTTTAAAAAAAAAAAAGTACGTAAATCGGATAAGTGGTTCTCCAGTGATAAGCGCACTATCAGACAGACAGACAGAGAGACGTTGCATTTTTTATATATATTATATATATATATATATATATATATTATAAATATATATATATATATATACATATATATATATATATATATATATATATATATATATATATATATATATATATATATATGTACAGGGTGTCCCAATATTACGTGTACATAAAGTTACTGTGGATTTCTGGGATGAAAATATGACCATTTAACCCAACAACAACAAAATTCGTAATTTTGAGAAACAGTGTGTCAAAGTTATACTTTTATTTTAGTTTTTCTTAAGTAGCTTTCTTAATAAGTGAACTATTCGTACAAGATTCGGTGCTTTGGGGGTTTTTTGAGATGAGAAATCGAAATCAGCTCACAGTTTTTGTTGTAAATTGTAGGGGGCGCCACTTATTGCACTGTTTATACTTTTACATTGTCATAACTTTTTCATATCACTCTGTATGACAGTTTTAATTAAATATTTCGTATTTTCAGCCTTCTTCTGTCTAAAAAACTCTCTTGGTAAATGTTGCTCCGAGCAACAGTTTCTGAGATAATGGGATGGTTGTTCCTATTTTTTAATTCCATCCACACTTCATCCAGGCTTAGAACAGGTCAAAAAGAATAGTCTTTGAAAATTTGGAGCATGCCTAAAGGCGAATAGACTAACAACAATAATAAATATAAAGTAACGGGCGAACAACAGTAAGAATGTAAAAACCAACTGGCTAAAGGCACACAAAAGATTACCCACAAATTAATAAATTTGTAATCAATAAATAAAAACATCCCACTATCTCGGAAACTGTTGTTCGGAGCAACATTTACCAAGAGAGCTTTTTTAGACAGGAGAAGGCGGAGAATACGAATATTTAATTAAAAGTGTCATACAGAGTGATATGAAAAAGTTATAACAATTTAAATGTATACACAGTATATAAGTAACGCACATATATATAGAGCCGTAAATAAATTTCCCAGGTGTACTTATGCACAAGAAA
The DNA here is from genome assembly GCA_019049505.1 of Pachyrhynchus sulphureomaculatus. Lineage (NCBI taxonomy): Eukaryota > Metazoa > Arthropoda > Insecta > Coleoptera > Curculionidae > Pachyrhynchus > Pachyrhynchus sulphureomaculatus. Next base: position 121,613,115 of record CM032456.1, read on the forward strand.
TTTTCTTTACAACTTTAGGAATCGTGATAAATCCAGAGATTAACAAATTCAATTGGGCCAAACTACAACACACAGAACTTTAAAAATATTTTAGTGAGGGAAAAAATTTTTAAAAAAATGTCTGTCGTTACCATGGTAATTCGAATTTTCAACTCAGCTATCACAAATAACAAACAAACTGAAAGCCATTTAATGATAATTCGAAGGAAATTCAAAATGAGATTTCGAAGATATCAGATTCTTTAGTATTTTACGACTGTAGAATGAAAGTTTTAAATCATGAGAATCACTAATGAAAACCTGTCACTTTTGAAAAACTTATTTAAAGTTTCAGATACCACACCTTTTACATGCCTAAAAATAATGCATAGTTTATAGGTTACCCCTAAAGATTTGGTTTGTAATTTACAAGAAATTTTATGATCTCTGGTAAAAGTAAATAAATAAATAAAAAAATAACATAACTTGCTTTCCTCTACTTATTTAATAAATGTTGCTCGATATAAATAAGTTTTTTAAACGTACTATTCCGAAGTACAGGAAATATTTGTTATTAATGGACTCTGAAACCTACACCCTTTTACTACTTCTACCCTATACATACATTAGTTAATCGAGCAGGTATCCATCATATATTACCAATAACTGAAAAATATATTGCGCGAGACGATAATTTATTGTTTTATTTGTCACTTCGAAACTTGAATAAATGTAAGGTGCTAGGAGTCGACATTTGTTCCGACGTGCTTCCTTATCCCATGGACAGCGACTCTAGATGCTAAGTATATCTGCTCAAAAAACTCACAGAACTACCAAGGACTTATCAGCCTGCACTTCTTCTAGCTAGGGAGTACAACGTTTAAGAACTTGAGTCAAAAATACTGGCTAATTACTGTCTTCGAGCCTTTACCTGTTATCACCCAATGTGAAAGCAAAGACATCATCACAAAGCTAGTAAAGACGAAATATTTACTTAAGCTTCAACCTGAGTGCAACGCTATCATTAGGAGTAGCAAGGTGCATACCAAGTATCCCATCGGCATAAACTACGCATTTGAAAATGTTGCAACCATTTACTCGAAAAGCTTCACATTCCCGACCTGAAATTGCCTGAATTTAAATAAAATTGACGCTAAAGACCTGAACAGTGCCCAACACAAACTCGGTCAATATTCCGATGATTTGGACAAGCTGATCAACAAGCAAACATTTCCATTGGTTTATAATCGCTATCATTATGACAATTAATGCCTTACTATTTTTCTTCACCTCTTGCAAATGCAGACGAAAAAAAGTCCGAAAATTTAATAAACTATTACCAGCTACGACAATTCCCATGCCCAAATCTACAGAGACAGTCTATCCTCTCTGTAAAACGTTATCAAAATCTGTGCCTAAGAGAAAATTCGGTAGCCGTTCCACCAGAATTATTCTAGAGAAAGAAGAAATGCAACTCCAGTTTATCCAAGGATGTTGAAAAGCTGTTGCAATGTATCAAAATTTTTCTGAAAGTGGGAGCTATTATAATGCATTCATACACGTACCGGCTTTGACCTCCGGTCCAGCAGTATATTCACACCAGTGGAAATGCTGCAAGCTCCATTAATTAAGGTGCCGATTCGACACATATTTAACTATAAAGAATCTCATTTAACTATAGATTATTAATTAGTAATTACTAAGCTACATATGTTTATTTTTTAATATTTTAATTGAAACAAATCAGTTACAAATAAGATATGCTGTATGATGTTATTATGTCTAATTGAATTCTATATCTATATAATATATATCTATATAAAATGCAACGTCTCTCTGTCTGTCTGTCTGTCCGTTAGTACGTTTATCACTGGAGAACCACTTATCCGATTTACGTACTTTCTTTTTTAAAACATACATATGTTCTCTGGCCAGGTTATAGGCTATATTTTATTGCGATAATAGTGAATGAAGTCGGAAAAAAAGTTGGCCGCTAGAGCGTTCCTTTTCAATACACAGCCTAAACCATTAAATATGGAACAATATTATGTAGCAGAGAATATCTGTAAACTATAATCTATAATATATATAAAATGTAATGTCTCTCTGTCTGTCTGTCTGTCCATTAGTGCGTTTATCACGTGAGAACCACTTATCCGATTTACGTATCTTTTTTTAAATTCATATATATATCTTTGGACAGGTTATATAATAATAATAATAATAATCTGTACCCATAATATATATAAAATGCAACGTCTCTCTGTCTGTCTGTCTGTCCATTAGTGGGCTTATCCCTCGAGAACCACTTATCCGATTTACGTGATTGTTTAAATCCATACATATGTTCTCTGACCAGGTTATAGATATATATTTTATTACATCTATAATATATATAAAATGCAACGTCTCTCTGTCTGTCCGTTAGTGCGTTTATCACTGGAGAAGCACTTATCCGATTTACGTACTTTTTTTTTTTAAACATACATATGTTCTGTGGCCAAGTTATAGGCTATATTTTAATACGATAGGTAGCATAAGGAATGAGCAGTGACGATAATAGTGAATGAAGTCGGAAAAAAGTTGGCCGCTAGCGTGTTCCTTTGCAATACACAACCTAAACAATTAAATATGGAACAATATTATGTAGCAGAGAATATCTATAAACTATAATCTATAATATATATAAAATGTAATGTCTCTCTGTCTGTCTGTCCATTAGTGCGTTTTATCACGTGAAAACCACTTATCCGATTTACGTATCATTTTTTAAATTCATACATATATTCTTTGATCAGGTTATATATAAATAATAATAATAATAATCTGTATCCATAATATATATAAAATGCAACGTCTCTCTGACTGTCTGCCTGTCCATTAGTGCGCTTATCCCTCGAGAGCCACTTATCCGATTTACGTGATTTTTTAAATTCTACATATGTTCTCTGACCAGGTTATAGATATATATTTTATTACATCTATAATATATATAAAATGCAACGTATTTCTGTCTGTCTGTCTTTCTGTCCGTTAGTGCGCTTATTACTGGTAAACCACTTATCCGATTTACGTGCTTTTTTTTAAACATACATATGTTCTCTGTCCAGGTTATAGGATATATTTTATTACGTTAGGTGACATAAGGAATAAGCAGTGACGATAATAGTGAATCAAGTCGGAGAAAAGTTTGCTGCTAGCGCGTTCTCTTGCAATACACTGCCTAAAGCATTAAATATGGAACAATATCATGTTGCGAAGAATATAATATATATAAAATGCAACGTCCTCTCTCTGTTTGTTTGTCTGTCCGTTAGTGTGCTTATCACTTGAGAACCACTTATCCGATTTACGTGTTTTTATAAATTTATACATATGTTCTATATAATTCGATATAAGCCTAGATAATGGGAGATAAGACGAGATAATGCGAGATAAATATAAATAATGGAGATAAGAAGAAATAATGGGAGATAAGCAGAGATAAGTCTAGATAATGGGAGCTATGGTGAGATAATGGAGATAAGGAGAAATAATGGGAGATAAGGAGAAATATTGCGAGATAAGCCTAGATAATGGGAGATAAGTATAAATAATGGGAGATAACGAGAAATAATGGGAGATGAGCCGAGATAAGCCTAGATAATGGAAATTATGTAGAGATAATGGGAGATAAGGAGAAATAAGGGGATATAAGGGGAAATAATGGCAGATATTTTATTACGTTAGGTGACATAAGGAATAAGCAGTGACAATAGTAGTGAATCAAGTCCACGCGAGCGGAGCCGCGGGTACGGCTAGTATATATATATATATATATATATATATATAATATATATATATATATATATATATATATACATATATATATATATATATATATATATATATATATATATATATATATATATATATATATATATATATATATATATATATATTAGAGTGACCGGATCTCATAGAGGGGGAAAAAAATGTCGGAATTTTGTTCGTCTGGACCCCACAAAACGATTCCCCTTTCCAGATATTGAGATAGCCGAAATTTGAGCTCGATTAAACGACGTTAACCCGTGCCGCTCGTCGCTCAATGTTTGAAAAAATCCAAATTTTTGGCCATAAAGCATATGGAGCCATAACTCCAGAACGGTAAATAATAGAAACACGCTTAATATCTCAAAAGAAAGCTAATGTTGTTCTTCAAAATTTATATTCTATACATAAATTGTTGTTATTTTAAGTCAAACCGAGTTACAACAGCCTTTATCCCCAAAAACGTGACCTGGTACCACTAGGAGCATACTTCGTATATTTTGTTATTAAGTGATAAATTTTGCTTTTTTTTTTGGTATATTTTTGAGTTTAAAGTAGAAATATAATAAAAAAACAAGTAATACTGATAAGTCTAATGACATTTTTTATTTTAAAATATAAAAATTAGGTATATAATACATACAAAACAGACACAGAAAAGATACAGACGTAGTACCTACATGAGTTGATAATTTTACATAGTTATCTAATCTATTCTAGAGCTTTTGTTAAAATAGTTTTTGAAACGTCAGATATAATGCTCGGCATTTACTTACAACTTGCAGGACATATTGCTTTTGGTCTTCATCTTTAGTCAGAAGGTCGTTAAAGTCGGTTATTAATTTAACACCACGCTCAGCCATATCATTAAGTACTTTTAATGTTTTGACAATTTTCAATCCTTCTTGGAAGTCATTATTTTGAGGCCAGGTGTTGTCTTAGGAAATCTGTTTTTATATTAAATTGGTCAAAGAATGTAAACGTTTCTTTGGTAAGTAAATTTACCAATCCTCCATCAACTACCTCTTTTAAGTTTTCTTTCCTAACTTTTGGATTTACAACCCTAGCGTGCTGTGATGGTTCATCTGTGCTACTGAGCAATTTATTAGCCATTAACAACTTTTCATCGTCTGTAATGGTGGGATCAAAAAAACGATAATCCCACCAACTTTGCATTCAAATACCACAAATGGTTCGAAAATTTGGTCAGGGCTACAAATACGAGAACCAACTGCAATAGCTCTTTGTAGTCATCTCTGGGGTGGCTCTCAGTTAATTTGGTCTCGAATTCGCAGTAACATTTGCAATTACTTCTGGAGTTAGCTGCTTTTGTATTAGATTGTCACTGATACCTGTGTCGTATTTTCCTTTGTTTATCTTGGGCCACGCAGTGAGGAATCTCTTGAAAATGTCTGGATGAGGTCCAGTGGTTGATCCCATTTTTGTGTCGAATACGCCTCTTAACAGAATTTCCAAGATATGGTGACGGCAAGCTAGGTATAACAATTCTCTTCCTAACATTTGCTCCAATATGACGCATGCTCCTTTGAGTCTTTCCCGTGTTGGATGCTGTAGTGTCGAAGCACATCGCCTTGACGGTGTTGAGAAGACCCCATTCATGTAGGCATTCATATACGGCTACGGCTTGCTCCTCTCCAGAGCTGTTTGCTGTTACAGGAACTCCCAGCAGCTGTTCCTTTTCGCCATATGAAATAGCTATAGCTATTCGCTCACATTGTTCATTTTTTAAAACACCCGGTAAAAGTTTACCGTCTCAATGGACAACCACGGGCTCTTTTTCAGGAATGTTTACTTTATCAAAAAATTTTTTATTATATTGTTCTCTGAACATTTGCCTTCTATAATATAAAGTTTTCGAGACTTTGTACTCAAGCGGGTCAAGGTTTAGTGCTTCTAGAGTAGCTATTAAAATTCTCGTGGCATTTCTGTCGGATACCTTACATCGATCTAATAAAATGAACAATTTCATGTTTAAAATCTCTTTAACGCCCCTTGCAAATGAAACTTTCATCCTCTTGCTCTCAGATGGTCCTGGATCTTCTGCAGCTTCTTCAGGGATGTCCATTTCCTCCAAGCTCTCAAGTTCCTGGTAGATGCTGTCCTCTTCAGTGTATTCTTCTCCTTCTTCGAACTTGTCTTCATCATCCGTCTCTAAGAAGCAACAAAAGAAAGAGAAAAAAAAAGACTATAAAAACTTGTCGTTTTAGCAGAATAGTAATAATACATAGGTACTAAATTACCTACTTCTAATTACACAGCCCCACAAAAAAAAGTGGGGTATACTTTTGATGCGATGTATCAGATCCGTAGTATTTTTGCCCGCTGATCACGAATCTGACGTCAGAATATCAATCAATTTTTTTCTAACCTCAAAAAATAGGTAAAAATTAGTAAAAATTAAGAAAAATATACTCCTAAAAAATTGATTCAAGCTTTTTCATGAATCCAAAGATGTATTAATATGTATTCGGACACGCTAAGCTAATATTCATCGGTTGGATTAAGCCATACAGTTCTGTTTTCTTTCTAACCTCAATAAATCAGACAGATATAGTGCTTCTCGAATGCAAAAAAACGAATTCAAATTAAAATTCCATCGATTCTTACCAAATTTGGTACACGGGGGTTTTTTGGGTTGCTGATCATGAATCTGAGGTCGGATTTGCAAAATTCAAAATAGCGGATCCAAGATGGCGGACAAAATTTTTGAAAACCAACCGATTCCTACCAAATTTGGTATACAGTTGGGGAATCCTCAAACCTGATACTCTTAAACCCTAAACCCTGAAACCTTAGACTCCCACACCCTGTAACCTCAAAAAATAGACCTCAATAACCCTGTAACTTTAAAAATGAGACCCAATAAACTCAAAACCAGGACTTTTAAACCATATACTCTCAAATAGTAGACCCTTAAGCCCTAGAATTGCGAAGGTTAGACCCGCGCCTAACTTTCCTTTTTTTGGCTGTATCTTGTTCTTTTTTCCGCGAATGACCTATTCAAAGGCTTTCTGCCCAAACGCTTTTGAGGACTTGTTTCTCTTTTTAGCGACCAGCAATAGTCCGCTAGCATATGGTCATCCCATCGTCCTTGATACCGATTTTCTATGATTTTCAGATCTTGGTGAAAACGTTCCCCTTGCTCCTCACTGTAGTCACCAAGATTATCTGGGAAATCATCGATGTGGGAGTCCAGGAAATGTAATTTTAGATTCATTAAGCAACCTAATGTTTGAAAATTTTTTACCATTTTCTCGACTATTTCTTTGTACTTAGGACTTTTATTATTTCCCAAAAAGTTTATTGCGACTTCTTTAAAACTAAGCCAAGCAGCTTTTTCAACTTTATTCATTTTAGTAACAAATAATGAATCTTGAAACAATTTTCTTATTTGTGGCCCGTCAAATACGCTTGCCTTAATTTTAGCTTCAGAAAATTTCGGAAATTTTTTATGCAAATATTTGAAACATGGGCCATTTGTATCTAATGCTCTCGTGAATTGCTTCATAAGTCCAAGCTTAATGTGAAGCGGGGGAATAAGAACTTTTCCTGGATCTACCAATGGTGGAAACAATACATTATTTTCACCAGGAGTGAACGATTCTCTTGGCCAAATTTTTTTCTTATAATGACGTTCCCTGTCTCTGCTATTCCACAGACATTTATAACAGGGATAAAGTGTAAACCCTGACTGTTGGCCAAGCAATATTGTTACAATTTTCAGATCTCCACAAATTTTCCAGTTATGATCAGCATATTTTATTTTTATCAAAAGCTGCTTCATTTTTTCATATTGCTCTTCCATAATTGTGAATCAGCAATCGGAATAGGAGCGTAAACGTTGGTATTATGCAGCAAAACTGCCTTAATGCTCCGTTTAGAAGAATCAATGAACAGTCTCCATTCTTCAGGATCGTATGAGTTATTTTGAAATTCATCCATTAGACCTTTTACATCGGTACAATATGAAAGTGACAATTCCTCGTCCATTGTAAAATATTTGTGAAATTCTTCATCTCTGTTTCTATAATAAGAAATCGTAGCTTCTGGCTTAAGTAAATGTCTTTTCTTTAAAAAGGAAGCAAGATGCTCTGAACCATCTTTGGATAAGCCTAAATCTCTGACTAGATCACTAAGTTCTGACTGTGATACGAGTATTGGTTCTGGTTTACGGTTGTATGGTAGAAATTCTTTATCTGTGTCACTAGTATATGATAGGTTGTCACTAGAACATTCATTACTAACAGTGTTTGAATCTTTTTCGACAGTCTCAATGTTTTCGGCATGAACTGATAAGGTGAAATCATTTGTTTCCATAACATCAGCATCAAGTGGTTCAGGAGGCGGAATTAGTTTAGTTGGTCTTGTTACTGTCGAAACATCGTTATAAGTAATAGTGCTTTTATTTTTTCGGTTATGCCTAGATACAACATTCATACAAAAGTAGCAATCATTTTCACTGTATGGTCTATTCCATATTGCTGGTCTGGAATATTTAATCGCCTTCTTATTGATGTACAACATTATTTTGCAAGAACTGCAAATGATGTGGGGAACCCAATCTGTATCCTGGTGCTGTATTTCAATGTTAAAACAATCCTTATATAAGGTTTTAATCTTATCCGTTATCGATGACCCCATTTTACTCAATACGTGTTGACAGCAAATATAACAAAATGAATCACTGTTTTTATCGCACTTATGAAAAGTCCTTGTACCGTGAGACCGTTTTCTTGTAGCATTATACTCTACATGAGCCAAGTCACCCACACATGAAGAGCTACGGTCGCTGGATGACGACGGCTGCGGGCCCGCTTTCCCACCCTGACCAACCGCCGATACTGGGTTTCCGAGTCCCTGCATCGTAATTCTCTTTCTTCTACCTGCCATGACGGCATCTAAGCCGTTATCCAGGGACTCTGCCGGCTAGTGGAGTAACACCGTTGCCCACCGTCACCACGTGGAGGTGCCCTGGATGCAGGTAGAAGAATAAAAATCGACCGATGAATTTTCTCGGCGTTCAAAAATGGCGCGAAAACATCTGCCATCTTGAATTTTGCAAATCCAACCTCAGATTCGTGATCAGCGACCCAAAAAATCCCCGTGTACCAAATTTGGTAAGGATCGGTTGAATTTTAATTTGAATTCGTTTTTGCATTCGAGAAGCACTATATCTGTCTGATTTATTGAGGTTAGAAAGAAAACAGAACTGTATGGCTCAATCCAACCGATGAATATTAGCTTAGCGTGTCCGAATACATATTAATACATCTTTGGATTCATGAAAAAGCTTGGATCAATTTTTTAGGAGTATATTTTTTCTTAATTTTTACTAATTTTTACCTATTTTTTGAGGTTAGAAAAAAATTGAGATGTGATGGCGATATTCTGACGTCAGATTCGTGATCAGCGGGCAAAAATACTACGGATCTGATATATCGCATCAAAAGTATACCCCACTTTTTTTTTTGTGGGGCTGTGTTATATCAAAAGGTATTATTTAAAAAATATAAACTCAATCATAAAGATGCCAAATCATGCTCTCATGTACAATTTTCTTTCAATTATAATGAAACTATTTACTTATTTGTTTATCTATTTTTTAGAATACTAATAATAAAAAAAAACTCACCAATATCAAAAGTTGCTTCTTGGATTTGTCGGTTCATTTTTGCAAGTTCCTTTTGCACCTTGATTTCTTCAGCTCGAGACAACTTGAGATCCACTCCAGTCATGGAACCTGGGCGGCCCTTCTGCCTCTGTTTCACGAGAAACGCCTTATCTTCTTCCGATTTCATCAGAGCCAAGGCATCTTGTTGAGCAATATCAAAGAGATCATCCAACTTTTCAACAAACTGTTTAAATTTGTTCTTGGCCGTTTTCGATGTTTTCTTCCGGTCTTTTTGAAGAGTTCTCCACTCGGCGTGAAGTTTTTCCCAGCTTAGTAATTGCATCTTGCTCATGTTTAGTCGGGATTCGAGCTTTCTCCCAAAAAAATGAACACTTCTCGTATTGTAAGTTTTGCTGATTCTCTTACAGTTAATTTCACAGTACGTAAATTATAAAATAAAGCACACAAAACTTGACGATTTGAGGGTAGTTTACAACCGGTGATCTGGTGAATGGGATAGCCCACAAGAAATATTTTATCCTTGGTCCGGCTTTGTACACCTGATGTGGATGCCATTTCAGAGGCCAATAGGTAAATAACAGTTAACTTGGAAAATGAAACAAAATATATTGCAAACTTTAATTTCAATAAAATGTTTTCAAATGTCTTTTAAAATAATACTATAATAGTTATAAAAACAATAACACACACACTTGGAAAATTAAAAAAAAAAAACGTTAAAATATCTTCACTAGATAATTGTTTCGATCTAACCAGCTCAAAGGCACTTTAGAAACTAAACTGAATAAATAAAAGGTCGGTTGTACGCTGAAGTAAAATCACCATCCCTAAAATAGAAATTAGATTCACCCTACTTTTTACCTGTCAAACGGGTCTTTCTTTGGTAAACTAGTCAGGTAATCCCCATATAATAAAAGATTAAATTTGAACAAAAGGCTCTTTATGTTTGAAAATTGAGTTCCAAAATACTTTTTAACAAAAAAAATGTTAATTCCGAGACACATTATGTAAAAACCCGTAAAATTCTTAGAATACTCCCAAACTGGCTCCTACTGGTACCAGGTCACGTTTTTGGGGCTAAAGGCTGTTGTAACTCTCGGTTTGACTTAAAATAACAACAATTATGTATAGAATATAAATTTTGAAGAACAACATTAGCTTTCTTTGGAGATATTAAGCGTGTTTCTATTATTTACCGTTCTGGAGTTATGGCTCCATATGTCAGCTTTTTGTCCAAAAATTTGGATTTTTTCAAACTTTGAGCAACGAGCGGCACGGGTTAACGTCCTTTAATCGAACTCAAAATTTCGGCTATCTCAATATCTGGAAAGGGGATTCGTTTTGTGGGGTCCAGACGAACAAAATTCCGACATCGATTTTTTGCGGTCACCCTAATATATATATATATATATAAAACTTATTTGTAACTGATTTGTTTCAATTAAAATATTAAAAATAAACATATGTAGCTTAGTAATTACTAATTAATAATCTATAGTTAAATGAGATTCTTTATAGTTAAATATGTGTCGAATCGGCACCTTAATTAATGGAGCTTGCAGCATTTCCACTGGTGTGAATATACTGCTGGACCGGAGGTCAAAGCCGGTACGCGTATGAATGCATTATAATAGCTCCCACTTTCAGAAAAATATGATACATTGCAACAGCTTTTCAACATCCTTGGATAAACTGGAGTTGCATTTCTTCTTTCTCTAGAATAATTCTGGTGGAACGGCTACTGAATTTTCTCTTAGGCACAGATTTCGATAACGTTTTACAGAGAGGATAGACTGTCTCTATAGATTTGGGCATGGGAATTGTCGTAGCTGGTAATAGTTTATTAAATTTTCGGACTTTTTTTTTGGTCTGCATTTGCAAGAGGTGAAGAAAAATAGTAAGGCATTAATTGTCATAATGATAGCGATTATAAACCAATGGAAATGTTTGCTTGTTGATCAGCTTGTCCAAATCATCGGAATATTGACCGAGTTTGTGTTGGGCACTGTTCAGGTCTTTAGCGTCAATTTTATTTAAATTCAGCAATTTCAGGTCGGGAATGTGAAGCTTTTCGAGTAAATGGTTGCAACATTTTCAAATGCGTAGTTTATGCCGATGGGATACTTGGTATGCACCTTGCTACTCCTAATGATAGCGTTGCACTCAGGTTGAAGCTTAAGTAAATAATTCGTCTTTACTAGCTTCGTGATGATGTCTTTGCTTTCACATTGGGTGATAACAGGTAAAGGCTCGAAGACAGTAATTAGCCAGTAATTTTGACTTAAGTTCGTAAACGTTGTACTCCTTAGCTAGAAGAAGTGCAGGCTGATAAGCCCTTGGTAGTTCTGTGAGTTTTTTGAGCAGATGTACTTAGCATTTAGAGTCGCTGTCCATAGGATAAGGAAGCACGTCGGAACAAATGTCGACTCCTAGCGACTTACATTTATTCAAGTTTCGAAGTGACAAATAAAGCAATAAATTATCGTCTCGCTCAATATATTTTTCAGTTATTGGTAATATATGATGGATACCTGCTCGATTAACTAATGTATGTATAGGGTAGAAGTAGTAAAGGATGTAGGTTTCAGAGTCCATTAATAACAAATATTATCTGTACGTCGGAATAGTACGTTTAAAAACTTATTTATATCGAGCAACATTTATTAAATAAGTAGAGGAAAGCAAGTTATGTTATTTTTTATTTATTTATTTACTTTTACCAGAGATCATAAAATTTCTTGTAAATTACAAACCAAATCTTTAGGGGTAACCTATAAACTATGCATTATTTTTAGGCATGTAAAAGGTGTGGTATCTGAAACTTTAAATAAGTTTTTCAAAAGTGACAGGTTTTCATTAGTGATTCTCATGATTTAAAACTTTCATTCTACAGTCGTAAAAATACTAAAGAATCTGATATCTTCGAAATCACATTTTGAATTTCCTTCGAATTATCATTAAATGGCTTTCAGTTTGTTTGTTATTTGTGATAGCTGAGTTGAAAATTCGAATTACCATGGTAACGACAGACATTTTTTTAAAATTTTTTCCCTCACTAAAATATTTTTAAAGTTCTGTGTGTTGTAGTTTGGCCCAATTGAATTTGTTAATCTCTGGATTTATCACGATTCCTAAAGTTGTAAAGAAAATTTCTCGTGCATAAGTACACCTGGGAAATTTATTTACGGCTCTATATATATGTGTCACTTATATACTGTGTATACATTTAAATTGTTATAACTTTTTCATATCACTCTGTATGACACTTTTAATTAAATATTCGTATTCTCCGCCTTCTCCTGTCTAAAAAAGCTCTCTTGGTAAATGTTGCTCCGAACAACAGTTTCCGAGATAGTGGGATGTTTTTATTTATTGATTATGAATTTATTAATTTGTGGGTAATCTTTTGTGCCTTTAGCCAGTTGGTTTTTACATTCTTACTGTTGTTCGCCCGTTACTTTATATTTATTATTGTTGTTAGTCTATTTGCCTTTAGCGAAACCGCGGGTACGGCTGGTGTATATATATATATATATATATATATATATATATATATATATATATATATATATATATATAATATATATATATATAATATATATATATATAATATATATATATATATATATAATATATATAGCAGTATTACATTCTTGGGGTAAGCGGTCTTTGGAAATGAACTAAGAAGTTTTGGACACCTTTTTAACTACGCCAAGCTTTCGAAAATATTTCATTTTCTTCATCAGGGCTACAATTACAGTAGATTATCAGTATTTTTGAGATTAAAAGTAAAGAACAACCCTATTTTATATGTAACATTAAAGTACTTACTGCTAAGTGGTGTGTTCAAAAATTGTTGGTTGTGGGGGCACTTTATTACAATTATTCATAAGAAAAACAGGAAAAAAACACTAGAAAAACTCTACATACTCATCTCTGGGAAATATAATAAATTTTTACTTCATTTTGTTAGACTAGTACCGAGAATTTTGTGGATGTAAAATGATTTTAATTTATAAAGAATTTTTTTTGTTATGTTTTCTTGTCATTTTGCTAAGAGCAGTGTGTTTCTATCTCTTAGTTAAGTTGTGGTTAATTTATATTTGAAAGTAGAATGACGTTGACATTTTGTTTGATCGTTTTAAAGTTAAAAAACTTTAGGGAAAATCAGTGTGATTATTATCAAAGAGATATGTCAGAGATATTGTAAGAGTTTTCATTCTGACTGCCTATTTGTAATAGATTGGAAAAAATTAAACTCAGATCTTCAATGATAGTTTTTTTATTGATCGAGTTCGGTTCCAGGTGGATTTCCACCATCTCCCTAAAGATTCTCCTGCCGAGATTTCTCTCTTTACATAAGATTTTGGTTTCAGTAAATTAAATTCATGTGAAAATTGGCTACTATGTTGGGCAAGCGCACAAGAGTTTTTCTTTAATCTGCAATCACTTTTGTGGGAAGTGATTCTGTCTTTTAGGACTCTAGATATTTGTCCTATATAGATTTTTTGGCATTGAGAGCAAGGGATGCTGTAAACTACTTCTGAAACCATAATATATATATATATATATATATATATATATATATATATATATATATATATATATATATATATATGATATATATATGTATATATATATATATATATATATATATATATATATATATATATATATATATATATACATTCATATATATATATATATATATATATATATATATATATATATATATATATATATATATATATTTGTATATATTAAACTGACCACAAAAAAAAAGTTTTTATATATGGGGGTGCTACCAGCTAAAAATCTTCTATTAGGTATAAACAAAAATCTCTGAAATTTTGGTCCAAAAATATTAAGATTTAGAGGGTGCTAAAGTCGATTTTATTGGTAACATCAGTGTAGTGTATATTTTACAGGATAAAAACCTAATTGTACGTTGAAAACATTACTTTTTTTTGAGGTTTCAATTGCATAGATATGTAAAACTGACAATTACGTACAAATCTAGACCATGTGCAACCACGGGAGACCAAGTAAACTCTAGTTAAGTGCAATTAAAAGACCCAAAGAGGCCAAAATTTTTGTTGTGCACCTTATTTTTTTGATGTATAAATAAAATAGCAATTTTGAACAATCTTAGACCATATAAGACCATATGCGACCACGTAAACTTTAGTTATGAGCAATTTAAAGACATATGAAATGCACAAATAGGCCAAATTTTATATTTATTGGTTACCTTACAGTGCGCAGTTTATTTTTTGATATAAATTATATAGATATCCAATACTGACAATTTCGAACATTCTTAGACCACGTGCAACCATGAGCGACTAAGTAAATTCCAATTATGAACGACTAGAGAGATATAAAATTCACAAAATTGGTCAAATTTCGTGTTTATTGGTTACTTTATGTTGCGCTTATTTTTTTTTTGTATAAATAGCATACATATTCAGAGCTGAAAATTTCGATTAACCTCAAGTTATGAGCAATTAAAAAACTTATGAAATGAACAAATACGCCAAATTTCGTATTTAACGGTTGCACGTTCCGTAATTTTTCGAATAGAATAATGAAATAATTAATCAATAGTCAATAGTTTAGAAAAAATAATTAAAACATTATTTTTGTAAATAAGTATTATGAATAAGTAGTTTACATAAATCTATTAAATCACCTTATTGCTAATGTATTTTTACAGAATAAGTTATAAGTTATAAAGTCCAGCTATAATTTTAAGTCTAGGAGAAATTTCTCCGGTTCGGGGTGAGGGTGATATGTTTTACAGCTTATGCACTGATAAGTAGTTTTTGTTATAACTTTTATTATTATTAATTAATAATAAAAAAATAATAATAATAATAATGTCATAAAAGGCCTATTTTTTTGAATTTTATTCGTCTTTTAAATGATCATAACTTGACTTTACTTGGTCGCTCATGGCTGCACGTAGTCTAAATTTGTTCATAATTGTCAGTCTTGGCTATCTATCAACAACGTGTTGATGATTCTGAGCGCTGTTTGGAGGATTTTTTCATACGATATGTGACAATGGATGAAACATGGATCCACCACTATACACCGGAATCAAATCGGCAGTCAGCTGAGTGGACAACAGCCGGTGAAAGCCGCCCGAAGCGAGCAAAGACACAACAGTCGGCTGGGAAGGTTTTGGCCTCTGTATTTTGGGATTGAATAATTTTCATGGACTATGCTGAGAAGGGAAGAACTATCAATAGCGAAAATTACATAAAGTTATTGGTGCGTTTGAAGACAGAAATCGCAGAGAAACGGTTCCAAATGAACAAGAAAAAAGTGTTCTCGCATCAAGACAATGCACCGTGTCACAAGTCAATGTTCGAATTGCTTCCTCATCCACCGTATTCTCCAGATTTGCCCCCCACGACTATTATTTATTAGCAGACCTCAAAAAAATGCTCGCGGAAAAGAGATTTGGCTCCAATAAAGAAGTTATCGCCGAAACTGAGGCAAAGACAAATCCTTCTACAAGAAAAGCATATAAATGTTAGAAAAGCGATGGACTGATTGTATCGCTCTTAAAGGAGACTATATTAATGAATAAAGTCGAATTTTACAAAAAAAAAAGTGTTTTAAGTAGTTATACTAAAAGTTTTTTAGCCTACCTGTTGTGTATATATATATATAAATATATATATATATATATATATATATATATATATATATATATATATATATATATATATACGAGTATATATATATATATATATATATATATATATATATATATATATATATATATATATATTTATGGGTCTAGCACACGTGCTGCACGGAAATCCCTAAAGCGACGCGTGTACAGAAAAAGCGATTCACGTTGGTCTTGAATCGTTGTAAATTGTACTCGTTGGGAAACACATGCCTGGGCAAATTATTTTAAAGGGATTAGGTACTTCATATAAAAGACTGCTTGAAAAGGGTTCTGCGAAGAGTAACAACCTATACCTCATACGGATGTGAAGTATTAGCGCGACGTGTATTTCTAGTATACACCGCTCTGGGAGGAATTAAGCGGGCTACATCCATCGAACACTTTCCATGAAAATACTTGTAGAACACGCTCATGTCGTCAACCTATCTTCGACGTTTCAACGAATCAAGGCCGTCGGCCAGTTCCGGGCGTCCAACCAGGCGAACAGCTCTTCTCTGAATAGAATCCAACAAATGTAGTGTATGTTTGGGAACAGCGTCCCAAACATGGGAGCAGTATTCCATAGTTGGTCGAATTTGAGCTTTGGACAGAATTAACAGTTGTTGTGGAGTGTAAAGCTTTCTGGTTCGAAATCATATTCCCAGCTTTTGAGAAACTCTCTTTGCTATGCTTACAACATGTTCATATCAAGACATATTTGCTCTGAAATTAACGTCCAACAAATTGAGTGGCGATTCTAGAGGAATGGAGTGCCCCGACATAACTATGTTGAGTTCAGCAACGCTAAATTTTTTAGAAAAAACTGCCGCTTGGGTTTTTGTAGTGTTAAATTCCACTTGGTTACTGTCACCCAGGATAGAATTTCTTCCAGGTCTTTGTTAAGTTAAATGACTTCCTGCTGTCTGTGGATATTCGTCTGAGTAGCCGATGTCCGAGCGTTCAAAGTGAAAGAAGAGATAAGCGTGCTATCATCTGCAAAGCTGTAGATTGGATTCCCGGTCTTTTCCAGCAGATCGTTAATGTCAATGAGAAAGAGAGTAGGAGACAGTATGGAGCCCTAGGGCACACCGACGTTGGTAGTGAAGGTGTTAGAACTCGACTGCCACTCGTAAAGAACGCTCTCTGAGGAAACATGAGAGCCACAGACAGAACTCTTTAGACATACCCGAAGGGCGTAGCTTAGCCAAAAATTCATCGTGCCAAACACGGTCGAATGCCTTGAATATATCAAGAGCGAGATTCTCCAAATTGTTCATTTGCGTTGTTCCAAACATGTGTTATATAGGTCAGAAGATCTCCTGTTGATTTATGTTTACGAAAGCAATAATGATGGTCGCTAATAATGTTGAATCCTTCAAGATATTTTAAATGATGCTGATTTATAGCCTTCTCCATGACTTTCGATATTATTGAAAGCAGCGCGACTGGTCGGTAGTTATCTGGCAAGATATCCTTGCCTTTTTTAGGTATCGGCTGAACTGCGGCACATTTCCAGCAGGAAGGAGATATTCCCTTTCTGTAGGATGAGTTAAAAGGAGTACAGAAAACTGGCGTTAGTTCCATCGTACAGTTTTTGAGTACTATGGCAGGTATTCCGTCAGCACCAGAAGCTTTTTTGGTATCTAGCTTC
>CM032456.1:121635892-121651230 GCA_019049505.1 Pachyrhynchus sulphureomaculatus
GAGCGGAAACCTGCCTGTTCTTCTGAAAGAAATAACTCGAATTTATTTGCTATACGCTTGGTAAGTATTTTCGTGAATAACTTGTATACATGGCTCAGGAGGCTAATGGGTCGATCGTTTGTAAGGTCTGAAGTATCTCCTTTTTTATGCATGATGACGATAGTTCCGGTATTCCATTGCGATGGAGTCATTCTTTCCAGGAGGCATTTATTGAATAACATTTTAAGAGATTTGTTAATTTGTCGTCCTCCTGGTTTAATT
The DNA here is from genome assembly GCA_019049505.1 of Pachyrhynchus sulphureomaculatus. NCBI lineage: Eukaryota > Metazoa > Arthropoda > Insecta > Coleoptera > Curculionidae > Pachyrhynchus > Pachyrhynchus sulphureomaculatus. The sequence goes on from CM032456.1 coordinate 121,636,154, forward strand.
GCCTCTACTACAATATTGTTTTCACCCGGAGCTTTGTTATTTTTCATGTCTTTCAAGGCTGTGATGTCTGGGATATCTTACGACCCCAGATTCAGGATTTCTGGTGTGTTGATATACTTACTGGATAATGTCTTTCCTGTTGCTGATTATGAAATGTACTTCATTTTTTGTTTTACCATCTGGGATAGACCATGTCCATTTTCTGTTTTTGTTCTTTTTAAAGAAGGTGTTCGTTACATATAAACTATTTTGATGTAGAAAATCTGTTAGTGTCTTTCGTTTCGATCTCCTAGCCTATGATAATACCTATTGCAGTTTCTTCTTCGTTCTCTCTGCTTCCAATTCTGGCATTGAAGTCACTGATCAACATCGTAAAATGCGGTTTTCCGCCTTGTAGAACAGTGGAAATGTCTTAGTAGTGTGTTTCTGTTTCATCCTCTGACTGGGTGCTCGTCGGTGCATAGGCCTCGACAATTTTTAGAAAGTATCTCTGATTTAGTTGGATGATTGACTTTCGGACTAACACTCTTGATTTCCATAATTTGGTCAACACGTTTCTTATTTACCAAGAAGCCGTTAATCAAAGTTTCTTCACCTGTATAATACAGACAGTTTCCGGAGTTCAATATGATTTGGTCCTCTCCAGTTCTACGGGCTTCGCTTAGACCTATTATATCCATTTAATGTTAAGTTCCTCTTCCAGTTCTATTAGCTTTTCATCTGTTGACAAAGTTCTTACATTATATGTTGCTATATAAAGTGGCTATAATATGCGATTGTCAGAGTTTTTGCCCCCTTCCCAGAATCTTTGAGGCAGACCTTTTTCAGGTATAGGACTTGTCATTTAATGAGCCACCTATCTGGGATACCTTTCCAGAAGTTTTATAACTCGTTATATTTAGTAAGGGGATTTTAAGCCATAATTCGCCACGTTAGCCAACAGTTTGGCGAATGGGTAGGGATGTAGGTATAGAGTTTTTAGGTGGTTTTGGAGGGAAGGGGAAGAGATTTCCCCCGAAAACTGGAGGTGGGAGAAAATAACGGCTACGCGTGAGGTAGAGTCGCGTCCCTAAAATAGACCTGTCTTCTACCGGCATCGTAAAAGAATGTGTACCCGCTACCGCACTATAGCTACTCCTATTAACAAAATAATTGATTTCTGTTGTATTCTATGCAATTGTTTAATAAGTATTAAATAAATATTTATCTGCAGGCTGATGAAATTGTCAGAAAACTTTATTTTTTGCAGTAGTGCCGTAAAGACTTATTCTCGATAAAATAAATTATTGTAAAATTTTTCTTGGTTATTGCACAAATAGGTAATATGAGAACGCTGGTTTATCTGTTTATTAAAACCTGAGAATCCTTTATTTTTTTTTAGAAAATTATAAACCGTTTGCAAAACCCCTTAGTAATTGGTATATAAACATTTAGTAATTAATTAGATAGGTTTTCAATTGTTGAAAAAATTGATATTCTAATTACTGAAATATTAGGTTGTAAATCGTTACAAAAATTATTATATTCCTTTCAGTTGTCTGCCAGTTTAGTTACTTATGCGGGACTTTTACAATTCAAAATGTTATTCTGTATTTAATTGTCGATTTTTTCCCCGACTTTTTTAATACAGGAATATAAAGCCTGGTTTCCACCAAACGTACATTAAAGTAAGAAGCATTTTTTTATATTTCTTTGGTTAAACTTTTTATTCAATTATATATATGCATTTAGTAACAATGTTGCTACGATTAAAAGAGTTGACTGCAAAATACGCAAGGAAGGAAATCCGAAGTAGAGTAACAGTTTTTGCACCGAGCTTCTTGTTATTGAGGCAGTTCCCAAATTTACTTAGAAGAATCTGTTGAAATAAGTAAGCTTTAAAAGATACATACATATCTCTCTCTTTCAATATCATATTGAAAAGAGACTCCAAAAACAGGCCAAAAATCGCCCGTTTTGGCACCCTTGAATTCTGATACAAATTGTATGCTAAAAGACTGTTAATGATGAGGACTGTCCCGCCAGCCATTTCTTCAAATTGGGGAACAAATAGTAGTCCGAGGGAGCCAAGTCTGGAGAATAGGAGGGATGTGAAACGGGTTGGAATCCTATTTCCATTAATTTTGCGACCACAACTGCTGAGATGTGTGCTGGTGCGTTGTCGTGATGGAAAAGGACTTTCTTGTGGGCCAATCGCGAGCGTTTTTCTTGCAGCTCGGTTTTCAAACGGTCCAATAATGATGAATAATATTCACCTGTAATACATTTACCCTTTTCCAGATAGTCGATGAGGATTATCCCTTGCGAATCCCAAAAGACAGTCGCCATAACCTTTCCGGCCGAAGGAACGGTCTTCGCCTTTTTTGGTGCAGATTCCCCCTTGGTAACCAAATGTTTAGATTGTTGTTTGGTCTCAGGAGTATAGTAATGTATCCATGTTTCATCCACAGTGACGAAACGCCGCTTAAAATCCTCCGGATTCTTCTGGAACAGCTGCAAACCATCCTTGCAACACTTCACACGATTCCGTTTTTGGTCAAGCGTGAGCAATCGCGGCACCCATCTTGCGGATAGCTTTCTCATGTCCAAATGTTTATGCAAAATATTATGAACCCGTTCAGTCGAGATGCCCACAGCACTAGCAATCTCACGCACCTTAACTCTTCTGTCATCCATCACCATATCATGGATTTGATCAATGATTTCTGGAGTCGTAACCTCCACAGGCCGTCCAGAACGTTCAGCGTCACTTGTGCCCATATGGCCAGTCCGAAAATTTTGAAACCACTTATAAACTGTTCTAATCTAAGGTGCAGAGTCACCATAATGTTTATCAAGCTTCTCTTTAGTCTCCTGAGGGGTTTTGCCTTTCATAAAGTAATGTTTAATCACCACACGAAATTCTTTTTCGTCCATTTCTTGAAAAATCACTCGACTTCCTTGATTCACACGAATGCCAAACACAAAGAAATAGACCAATATGGCTGAAACTTGGTGTGCGTTCATTCAAGAGATGCTACTAACTAAACATGACCTCGATACGCTCCGGTGGTGCCATCTCTCGGACTTTGCACGGACTTTTCAAACCAGCCTTGTAAGCAAAGATGCACGATAAAATAAAGTTCTATAGCTAGATTTTTACCTCACTAGATATGAGCACTTCCAAAAATCCCTCAATACGAACGTAAGAACAAACAAAATGTATTTTTGCCATTCCGATTTTACACCTCTTTCATTCCCAATTTCGCTAGATTTTCACCCCTAGAAAATACGGCTCGCTTTTGGCATCGCTATGTGTGTATATGTAAAAATGTAAATAGGCTGTTTGTTACACACATAAGATATGTCTACATTGCTTATTATAACACCATTTGTGTAACATACATCCAAATAGGTTTGAAGGCAAATGGTAACTTCCGTCGATTTTACCTCAAAAAATAAATGTATATTCAACTTGAAACTTTGTCATAAGAAAGTCATCATCATTAACAATCATTTAGCACACAATTTGTATTAGAATTGAAGGGTGCCAAAACGGACGATTTTTGGGATTATTCTTTATTGCTAGTATACATATTTTTTATGTATTTCTTTGGAAACTTGAAGCTTTTTAATAATTTTTTTAGCGGGAAAATAATTTCCTTTTTTTCTAAATTTCTTTAGGTTAATAGCGCGTTAAGATAAAACAAATGGTATCTCTGGCTAGTGAGGGCCTAAAGTTTAAAAGCATACCTGTCCGTCTCCGGAGGCTCTTAAGGCTGCCACAGACCAACAGAGAATTGTCCAACTAAACTGGCAACAATTACTGTCAGGGCCGCCCTACGCACATATAAATCAGCATTAACTACTAAAAATGAACAAAATCCATATTCGAGTAGTTCTCTTAATTATTAATCCATCTAGGGACACGTTTCGCCGTAACATGGCTCATGTATCGGTCTGTGACCTTAAAAGCCCCTGGTAGGTATGCTCTCAAACTTTAGCCTTTCACCACTCACTAGAGAGACAATTTGTTATATCTGACGGCGATGTTGCACTGGTACTGGAATAAGTACTGCAAGTTCTATTCTCTGATTTATCGATTCTAGCTCGGCTGATGAGCCGTGATCCGGCGAAACGCACCTCGAGATTGATTGCCAAATAAGAGAATAATGAGTCACTACTGAAATATGGACTTTGTTTATTTTTGATACTGATTTTAATATACGTAGTGTGGAACCCTGACCAACGCGTTACTTGATATTGATTGTTGCCAGCTTATCTGCATAATCCTCTGTCGGCCTGTGGCCTTAAAAGTCCTCAAATTATTGTTGCCAGCTTATCTGCATAATCCTCTGTCGGCCTGTGGCCTTAAAAGCCCTCAACGGAGAGCAGGTATGCTTTTAAACTTTAGGCTTTTACCAGTCAGAGATATAATTCGATATATCTTATTGCAACGTTACTAGTACTTCAGTACAGCTTTATTCTTTCATTTGTCGATCCTAGCTCGGCGGATAAGCCATAATACGGCGAAACGCGTCTTGAAAGTGGGTCACTAATAGATTTCGTTCATTTTTAGTAGTTCGTATTGTTTTTGTGAGTTAATATGTTAGAAGGCATCGTTTTTTTTTTGTAGAGAAACTATTTTATTTTAATTAACGTTTTAACCCTTTTTTTGGACGTATTCAGAGTTTAGTGATATTGTTTATCTTTATGCCAGAGTTTTTGTAACTTGGTCTGGCATGAAGTAAATTTTCACTTTTGAGATATTAAGTAACAAACTGATAATACATACAGATACAAACTATAAACGCTTATTCGAAATTAACTAAAACAGTCGCAACTATGTCGCTGGCCGGATCACACGTGGGTTCGACATATACAATATGCAGTGATAATTTGATGTTCACTATCGTTATGAGATCGTTGTGTTCCCACGGTGCCGAATCACAGAAATGAGGATTGCAGTGAGAATGCAATAGAGTGCACTAATTGTAAATACGCCAATGGGGTTTCAAACATTAAGTAAATAGAATTTAATCATACAGTGTTCGACATGAAATGCGTCTTATATCACAGAGTTGAAATGGGAGAAGGCAAAAACGCTTTATAAAAATTAAATTGCACAGTAGATATGTAGAAACAACTTTATTCTTTGATTGAATACATAAATATTCAAGGACATCACATTGTCATGAACTTAGAGATTCTCTTTTGCACAAACAACCAATGATTGTTTGTAAAAGGAAGACACATGTAGAGATTGGTGAAATTAAGGATGGATATAATGCTGTTTCATGTCTGTCAAGTGGTAAACATACTGGTGGAATTAATATCTATACTAAATGTGTGCTAATTTTGTAGTGATACCCAATGAGTCAATTGACTCCAGTTATTTTGGCCCTAATAGTAAACATTCAAGTACAAAAATACCCTCTAGTAGCGAGTGGACAAAGGTAGCAGTGAAGTATTTTATCAACAACCATCATAGTGCATTAAAAAAGCATTTGAAATTGCTTAGTTTAGATTCCGCAATATTGTGATTTTATCCTCTCTAGGGTATCACCAGGAGTACTATCCTGAGTTTTGGACCTCGAAAAAATAACTTGCGTTTTTTTTATTTATAAACAATTGAAATTTTCAAAACGCATTGTTTGAGCTTAAAACGCGAATAACTCCAGTTATATATGTCGGATCGAGACAAGAAAAAAACCAAACTCTTCGTAATGAAATTTTCAACAAATCCTCGTTAGTTTTAAGTCGCTCAAGGGCGTACATAACCTACAAAATTGAAAAAAAACCGACGAAAAACTGTTTTTTTTTTATTTTATTGTACAGGTCATTAGTCGACCTTGAAACATTCAGAAAACATGCCTTTCGTTATAGCAAAAATACCCTGAAAGTTTGATTTAAAAATATTGATTGAATTAAATTTGTTATTTAAAATTTAAATTACCCGCCATTTTATGCTATTTGGTCCAAAATGGATCTTTTTTCTTTCAAAATTTAGGTCTTGATGCCAGCTTTCCAATGCCATTAATTTTTTTTGGAGTCATTTTAACCGTTTTTTTTTACATTTGTTTATTAATTAAATAACAACAAATGTGTTTTTTGGGTCATTTTGAAAAAAAAAGAAATGAAACATTTTTATCACACCTAGTAGAGAATCGCCAAACCTTTCTTTAAAAAAAGAAAAATTTCATTTTCGTTAAAATTTTTTTTTAAAATGATAATTGTTATTTGATTAATAAACAAATGTAAGAAAAAAAAAACGGTTAAAATGGCTCCAAAAAAATTTTTAATGGCATCGGAAAGCTGGCATCGAGACCTAAAAAATAAAGATCCATTCTGAATTAAATGACATAAAATAGCGGGCGATTCAAATTTTAAAGAACAAATTCAATTGTGCCCACTGGGTTCAATATTTTTGTACCAAAATTTTAGGGTATTTTTGCTATAATAAAATACATATTTTCTGAAAGTTTCACTCCGATCGGTTCACTTAGTTGACCTGTACAATAAAATGAAAAAAAAAAAAACAGATTTTTGCCCGTTTTTTCAATTTTGTACGTTATGTACACATTTGAGTGATTTAAAACCAACGAGGATTTATTGAAAATGTCCTTACAAAGAGTTTAGTTTTTTGTTTGTCTCGATACGACTTATATAACCGGAGTTATTCACATTTTAAGTTCAAAAAATATGTTTTGAAAACTTAAATTGTTTATAAACAAAAGAGCACAAGTTTTTCGAGGTCCAAAACTCAGGACAGAACTCCTGGGGATCCCCAAGAGAGGATAAAATCATAACTTTACTGTATCTAAACTATGCCTATCTCATCATTATTTTGACCATTCTTTATGGGATATGTAAATATAAACTAGCTAAAAAAGAATAGTGAGGTCAGGAAAACTAACGAAATAATAAATGAAACAGGCTATACGCAAATCGTTACAAGAAAAACTCGAGTCATTGGTTCATCTTCTTCACTGACTGACTATAATTACGACGCATGAAGACGATTTTATGACGCATGAAGTAGATGGAAACTTTTCATCCCTTAGTGACCATGAGGTTGAGTAACTCTGACATTTGATTATAAAACAAAAATTTCCGAGTGTATGTTAACCAGGAAAATTAATGCCCCATCGCTAATATTAGTATCGAACTGATAGAAGTCTTGGAATTATACAGCAACAGACGTTAACATGTTTTATTATGATTTTATTTAACCTATTCAGAAGACGATAGATAAAAACGCGCCTCTAAGAAGTGTTATTTTGAAAACTTGTCAATAGATAGGTAACAGAGTGAAGCAAGCACAAAAGGCAAGAGATCTGGCATATAGAAAGTTTTGTATAACGAAAAAAACAGTAGATTTGGATGATTATAAAATGAAAAGAGTATGTCAAGGGCTAAAAGCAAAAGTACTAGTAAAAGCGTCCCGAATATTCAATTAGTGCAGCAGTTATTTGATGTGAGAGTATACCCGGTGTTACACTTAGTTAATACATCACTAAAAACAAGAAAGGTACCGAGTGAGTTAAAACTCAGATGCAGAATACTTTGAGCAGAATCAGTTGCTTTATTTGTGGCAGTCTGGCTTCAGAAGTAATCACTTACGTGAATCTGCCATACAGTATGTATGTGCCGATTGGAGAAGAAGACTCAACGAAGGAAAAATAATGCTAAGTGTATCTATGGGTTTGAAGCAAGCGTTTGAAAAACTAACAAAAAAAACTTGATGATACGGGGTAGATGAATGTGTTTTGACCTGGATAAGAGATTATTTAGAAAATAAGTATTATCAAAGATTACGGAGAGTTAGCTGGGTGTTTCTCGGGGGAGAATTTTGGGACCCCTTTTTTTTGACATCTATGTTAACGACATATATCGTGCGGATGATACCCTCATATATGTGTCGGGGAATAATTTCGAAGAAATTACTGATGTCTTAAATATTAAAATGATTATCTTATATGACTGGCTGTGCCAGAATAAATAGAAATTAAATGTTAGTAAAACAAATTGGATGGTGATAGGTTTAAAGTTCACTGTAAATTGCATTCTGATTTAGGTTTAACTGTGCCTGTCAGTGGTACTCCCATTAATTTTGTAAGTAAAATGAAATATTAAGGGGTGATATTAAACCAACAATTAAGTTTTTTGGTACATTTAAAATATTTATGTAAAAGAATTGGCCAAAAATTGGGTTTTTAAAGCGGATCTCTGCATGTGACTCTCGATGGACTAAACTAGCTATTTATATTACTGTCATTTTACCTTATTTTAACTTTTGTGTGTTTCTATTGATTTCATGTACAGATACAGACATGGCGAGATTGCAGATACAGCAGAACAGAGCAATGTGAATTTTGTTAGACTGCAATAGGTATACTTCCGTGGATAGAATGTTCTCTGAATTAGTTAAATGTCAGGCAGTACATTATTAGAGTCAACCTTATTTTAATTTAAAAAATCAAGCGGAACTTGTTGCCTAACTATTTGAATTATTATTTCGAGAAACGATCTAAATTCCATAACTATAACATTAAGTCGAAGTATCAGTATAATGTACTCGTATCTGCAATAAAAACACAACTAGGATACAATTTTTATAAAGGTGTTTGCGGTTTTAGTGGTCTACCTGAAGATATAAAAAATGCATCAACACTGTAAAATTTTTCGACATTTCCGCAATGGACAATGTAGATATGTTTTTGTTTTAAATTAGTCATAAATAAGTTTTTATGTTCCTTTTATATCAGCAAGTGCTAAGTAAATATGATTTATTATTATAAAAACTAAATGCTGTCGAGTATGCACTGTAATTATTATTTTTTAGTGTTTCGTACGGAACACTTATGGGATCACTTCGGTGTCTATCCGTTTGTCACACCTGATTTTCTCCGGAACTATTTGAGATCGAAATTTGAAATTTGGCACAAATGTAGGAATTGATGGGTCAAGTAGAGCCGTGTAGTTTTAAATTTTGACTTAAGGGGTTAGTTTTGGAAGGTAAAATCAGAAGAGAAAAAAAATATATTTACCAAGTGGTCAAGTGGAAACACGAGTTCAAAAATATATATGATGTAATACTTGGGCACCCTTTTCTTTGTATTATTTTTATAAAATGGCAAAAAAACACCCACCCTATCTCGAAAAGTACTTATCAAAAAAGGTTGAAAAAATTCTGAAATAGTCTCCGCGAAGTGTAAATTGGGCGAAAATTGTCACGAGTGCATTACGTTTGGTAATTTATCTAGTGTAAAAAAAAACTACTTGGCCGACAAAATATTGAAGGCTTATTTCATCGAAAGTTGTGAATTGAACCGGAACTAATAGCTACTGTTTTAAACATTTGATGTCGAGACAAAATAATTTTATTTTATTTGTTTATAATTAAACAAATATTTAGGTAGTAAATACTTCTTTTAAACTTTTACCAATATATTCTAGATTGAGTTAGATTGATTTATCGGCTATTAGGTAACTAAGATGCTATAACTATTATACATTACTGACTAAGAAAAATATGAAAATACATATTGGATCTTAAGATATACACACACAGGAACTTCTTGTCTTATTCCGGTTGATCTGGATAGCCAGTTGAGTCAGTATCTGGCTAGACATGTTTGTAATCTGAGCTCTTAATTCTTTTATTGAAAACTCCTTTGGGGTATGTTTTGTAAAGTCATCGATCATTTTATACGTCCGTAATAAAATTTTTTATTTTAATGGTCCATCACAATATGGAACACTAACATAAAGGAAACGACGTATGTTGATCTTGTGAAACTTATTCTTCAGCAAGATCAGGTAAAATATAATTCCTTATAATAAGAATTATTTCCTTAGCAAAAAGAAAGTGTTATCCTTAATATAAGTAAATTATTTTTGTAATCAAACAAAAATTTTTTCTGTAACGATATCATTAAAAGTGTCAGAATAAGACTTTGGAAAGCAGGTGCTCTTGGCCACTACTTGTTCACGTTTAATTTAATTACCATAAACAAATAATTCGTACCTCCCTTTACATTGCGTTTATTTCCTACAACAGCCACCACTGCTGGGTTTGTATTACAGTCACATTCAAGATGTGAACACCTGCAAATTCTTTTGACTTTGTTCTGCCTCCATTTTGAATAGATGTGTTCCTTTTTTTTCTTCTCAATTGCATTAATGAATTCAATTTTACTTGACACTTCTTTTATACTCTGTAAAAATATTTCACTGGGTTTATCGATTCCTGTACCTGATAACACTTCCTCAGAAATATGGTCTTTTTTTTTAGAATCGGTGTCCTCCAAAAGCGAACTAGTTTTCTTAGTAGGGAGCACATTACCTCTCCAACTCGCAACAGATATTTTTCTTGGAGATTGTATTCCTGTAAAATGAATTTGTTACGTAAAGGATACTGTACCATATATATATATATATATATATATATATATATATATATATATATATATATATATATATATATATATATATATATATATATGTATATTATATTTATATATATATATATATATATATATATATATATATATATATATGTATATATTATTTATATAGGTTCGCTTCGGTTTCTCAGAGCACTTGAAAATACCAAATGAGATTTTGGTGAAACGTCGTGCAAATGCATTGTTAGACAAATGGATTGAAACCCGGAATTTTAACGTATTACATTCCACCATCCGTGAGAACCTCTATTATAACATGTATATATATATATATATATATATATATATATATATATATATATATATATATATATATATATATATATATATATATATACATATATATATATATATAATATATATATATATATATATATATATATATATATATATATATATATATATATATATATATATATATATATATATATATATATATATATATATATATATATATATATAAATATATATATATATATATATATATATATATATATATATGTATATATATATATATATATATATATATCTGTTTTTTGTTCTTGGGGTAAGTGGTCTTTCGGAAAGAACTAAAAAGTTTTTGACCCCTTTTTAGCAACGCCAAACTTTCGAAAATATTTCATTTTCTTCATCAGGGCTACAATTATAGTAGATTATCAATATCGTATTTTATTCATAACATTAAAGTACTTACTGCTAAGTGGTGTGCTCAGGAATCACTATTTTGTGGGGATACATTAATGCACTTATTTATTAGAAAATACATGAGAGAACCTGGACATAATCCTCTCTGGGAAATTTAATATGCTTTTACTCCATTTTGTTAGTATGATACGAAAGAATTGTGTGTTTTTAATTTATAAAGGATTTTTTTATTAATATGTTTTCTTGTCATTTTGTTAAGGGCAGCGTTTTTCTATCTTTTAGTTAAGTTCTGTTAATTTATATTTGAGAGTAGAATGACGTTGACATTTTGTTTAATTATTATAAGTTTATGGAGTTTGTAGAAATCAGTGTCATTATTGTTACAGAGATATGTCAGATATGTTACACGAGTTTTGGTTTTGAGTGCCCATTACTAATAGATTGGAGAAAATTAAACAGATCAGATTATTAATATCAGTTTTTTTATTGACCGAGTTAGGTTCAAGGTGGATGTCTACCATCTCCCTAAAGATTTCTCTCTCTACACAGGATTTTGGTTTCAGCAAAATCAAATTCATGCTAAAATTGGCTACTATGTTGGGCAAGCGTACAAGAGTTTTGTTTTTAATCTACAATCACTTTTATGGGAAGTGATTCTGACTTTTAGGATCCTTGATGTTTGTCCTATGTAGATTTTTTCACATTGAGAGCAATTGACACTGTAAATTACTTCTGAAACTTTTGTGATTTCATCTTTGTCTTTTAGATGGGTGAAAATATTATTGATGATTTTCTTGTGTTTAAATACAATTTTTAAATTAGGTAGTTTGTTGAAGAGTTCCGGTTGTTTTGGTGGAAATTTCTTTTATATAAGAAAAGGAAAAGTAACATTTGATTCCGTTTTCAGAAAGGAAAGCACTAATATCCGGTGAGATTGTTATTTCGTTGTAAAGGAGGTGTAGCTGAAGTAAATAATAATTTGTTTAATAATTTTATTAGATAGCAGTTAGTGAGCAGAATATCTCGAAGTCTATTTAAATTTTTAGTCTGAAGGACGGATGAGAAATCTTTTCTATTCTTGACCTCAAGCCCAATATCATGTTTATTTTGATTTTTGTGGTATATGAGGAATGGAAGTTAATGTATCTTCCTGAGTAGGTTGGTTTGGTATACTAATCTACTATTGAGTTATCATCTTTTCTGATTAGAATAGTGTCTAAAAACGGGACACTGTTATTTGTTTCCTCTTCAATGGTGAACTGTAGTTTAGGATGAAAGTCATTAAAGATTCTAAGAATCTCATCCATCTTATTGTAAGGTATAGAGGTAATGATATCATCAGCATATTTTTTTAAAAATGGTAGGTTAAAAGAGAGTTTAGGGATGGATTCCTTTAGGATGTCATCCATCACATATTGTGATATAATTGGAGAGAGAGTAGTCCCCATTAGAGTACCCATTATTTGTTTGTAGAAAAGTAGATTAAATTTACAATATGTAGATTGAAAAACAAAGTTTAAAATTTCAAGAAAGTTGACAAGTGTTAATTTAGTGTATTTGCGAATATCAGTCCAATGCCGTCTGACGCTTTTGATAACTAATTGTAGAGAGATATTACAGTATAAGGCGACATCATCCAAGCTTATCAATACGAAGCCAGGAGCGAGCTTCATGCCCGTTATAAAATTAGTGAAATGAAATGAATTAATTGCATAGTAGTCATTTTTTTTTACATAAGCAGGTTAAAATTTCAGACAGGAACGTTGATAATTTGTTTGCTGAAACCAAAATCCTATGTAAAGAGAGAAATCTCGGCAGGAGAATCTTTAGGGAGATACTGGAAATCCACCTTGAACGTCCCTCGATTAATAAAAAAACTGACATTGAAGATCTGACTTTAATTTTCTCCAATCTATTAGAAATAGACAGTCAAAATGAAAACTCTTACAACATATCTGACATATCTCTTTAATAATAATCTCACTGATTTTTACTTTTCCAATTTTAAAACAATTAAACAACATGTCAACGTCATTCTACTTTCAAATATAAATTAACCACAACCTAACTAAGAGATAGAAATACACTGCCGTTAGCAAATTGACAAGAAAACATAACAAAAAAATCTCTATAAATTAAAATCACTTTACAACCACACAATTCTTCGTACCATACTAACAAAAAGAATTAAAAGTGTATTATATTTCCCAGAGAGGATTATGTCATGTTTTTCTCATGTTTTTTTCTGATGAATAAGTGTAATAAAGTACCCCCACAAAGAATAATTTTTGAACACATCACTTAACAGTAAGTAATATATTACATATAAAATAGGGTTGTTCTTTACTTTTAATCTCAAAAATACTGATAATCTACTATAATTGTAGCCCTGATGAAGAAAATGAAATATATATATATATATATATATATATATATATATATATATATATATATATATATATATATATATATATACGTAGCCTTGCCATGATACCCAGGCTCTGTCATGGTCGACCAACCACTTCCTAGGTTACTCGTGGGAATCATATGCCCCAATCAAACAACAAAACACACGGCTCCAAAAGACCCAGAATAGTCTATCCTTAATTTACCAATCCTACCCACCTTTGATTGCTTTTTCAAATCAACCTAATCAATGGTTTTTTTAAAAATACTTCTCCATTCATCTTACATAAAGCTCTAGTAGCACAATTTGGTCCTCTTGAGGAAATGAGAAAATTGTCCGATGGATAACTATGCAATGCAATGAAATGAAAAACCAATCACGCATAGCCTCCAATTTAACTTAGTTACTCAATTACGAAGTCTCAACATCACCACACAAAATCCTCAACACTCACTCCTCCAAAAACTAATCAAAAACCCAACCAACCGTCAAACCCTCTCAAATAAAACTCCCAAGACTTAACATTTCAAACCCTACAAAACCTCCCAATCCTTCCGACACCAAAAAAAAAACCCTCAGATCATGGAAAAAATAGTACAATATCGCCTCTCTTGGTATTTAGAATCAAAAAACCTTCTATTAAATCATCAGTTTGGATTGAGAAAGGGTAGGTCAACCACTGATCATCTAGTATCCCTGGAGACGGATATTAGAATGGCAATTCACAGAAAACTTCTTACCAGCTTAGTCTCCCTTGATCTCCATAAAGCATGCAAGCAACCAAATGAAGGACCTAAATCTCACGGGAGCCCTCCCAAAATACATAAAAATTTTCTTTCACCCAGAACATGTCAAGTAAGATCAAACAACATACTATCAAACATTTGCAAACGAACATTAGGTGTCCCCCAGGGATCAGTGATAAGTCTAATTCTTTTTAACATTGCCATGATTTCACTAAAAAGCATCCTCAAACCCCCATCAAATAGAAACTATTCGCTGATGACATCATCATATACATCTCGAGCTCATCTTCAAACGAAAATACCACCATCGTGCAAGCCTCAATCACTGCATTAAATGAATGCATCAAGAGTAAAAATTTATCCTTCTCTCTGGCTAAAACTTCCATTACTCACTTCTGCAAAATTAGGAGCTGTCCAAAATTAAACCCATTACATATTGACAACAATCCTATTCCCAACTCCAGAACTTCCAGAATCCTAGGCTTAACTTTTGACAACAAAATGAATTGGAACACTCACTTTAAACAACTCAGGTCCCGCACCAACCAAAACCTAATTGTACTCAGAGCCATCACCAGCACTAATTGGGGCACTGACTTCCATCGTTAAGGAAACTCTACTCTTCTCTTATCCTCTCTAAGCTTAGATGTGATGATGTTGTGTATGATGCTACCAGCCCAAATTCCAAGAGATCTCTGAACACGATTCAAAATAATGTTTTAAGAATAATGACTGGAGCTTTTAGGACTATTCCAGTCCCTAGCCTTCAGTGCATGGCTTCCATTCTCCCTTTATCCATTACCAGGAAACTTTCACTAATGAAATACTACA
>CM032456.1:121651330-121851330 GCA_019049505.1 Pachyrhynchus sulphureomaculatus
TTTAATTGTAAAGCTAAATTTTGTAATTCATTACAAAACCAACTTATACAATTTTCGCCGGTATATAAATTAAATTTTGAAAAACTGTTATTATAACTACAAAACAAGTAGTAAGCAATACTACATGGTATATGTTTTTGTTGTTTTTTTATATGTTTCCTACTTCGATCCTCATATTTTTTCTAATATACTTTCAATGTCTGCGTAAATAATAAACGGTACTTTTGCTTTATGACTATAATTTTTAAATGATACATATTTCTCGTCTTCATTTGGTAAAGTTATTTTAGATTTGTTCATTTTTCTGCAAGTAAATATGTGTTTATTTAAATTCTCTTGTGAATAAAAATGATTTAAACACCTGTCACAATAATATTTTTTGCTATTGATGTCACCAGTTTGTTTTCTGAGTAATCGTGATAAATCTTTAATTAATGTAAAATGGTAAATTGGTTTAAATTTAGATATAGAATTAATAAAAGAATCATCCTCATCATCACTGTCTTCCTCATTATGCTTAAAGCCTGTTTCTAACATTAATAGATTAATAGTGGTTAAATATTCATAATTACTTAAATAAATTGGTACAATTTCTTTTTTATCTATAGAATAAACGTTAATTGAGATATTATTCAATGGCTCAAATTTTTTAATGTCTTTTAAAGTTATAGGGAAATTAATACCATCGTAATTCAAAATTTCACTAAAATGAGGATATGATGACGTTCTGGATTGATTTTGATTTGGACGGCAAGGATGTAAAGCAGCCACAATAGACCAAAGAAAGCAATATTCATCATTATTTTTAATATTCAGAACTCCTTTAGTATTTGTAATAAATTTTGGAACTGGAACAAAAGTTGAAATACCACCATTAATTGGTGTATAATGATTAAAATTAATTTTTAATTGTAAAATTTTGTAAAGTGACCAACCTGAATCACGTAGTTGAAAATCTTCAAGTTTTGTCAAAATGTTATTTTTAATGTGATCGTTAAAAAATTCTTTTAAGTTAGTATTTCGATCTACTACACGATTTTTGGTTGTAAAATTTTTTATGTCAGTTTTATTACTTCCAGGTTTTAAGAATTTTGCCAGAAATATAACATTAATTTTCAATAGTGATTTTTCAAGTTCTTTTTTGACCTTACATACAAAAGATTTATATGCTTTATTGAAGAAAATTATTGGATCCTGAATACTTAAATTAACAATTGCACCTGTCCTAATACGATTATTAAAACAAGATTCTAAATCAACCCAAATCAAATTTTTATTTTTATTTTTATTCAAATTTTTTTTATATTTAAACTGCTCTCGATAATTTTTTAATAAACTTAAATTTGATTCTATTTTTGAAAGATATTTTTTATTATAAGATACACTTCTTCCTTTTAAATATTTTTTTAAAATAAAAATATTTTTATTTAAAAATTTTATCCACTTAACATATTCACGTTTCGATTTAATTAACTTACCAACTTCCTGAATGCTTAATAACATACGATCACTTAACTGTGAAATTTCGAAAGACATGATATGTATTCAATAAAACTCTGGTAAATAATATTGATAGATAGATAAACTATTAGAATTTATATATTTTTTTCAAAACTAATTATTTTGTTATTTTTCAATATTACAAAATCATTAATTAGCATAAATTTCTATTTAAAAATTAAAATGCATAATAAGATAAAATGGTAATTTTCCAAAATAATTATTTAGTTGTCGTTATCAATATTTTAAATATTGCAAAATCATTATATATTTCTAATTAGATAAACTGGTTATTTTCCAATTAATTATTTTTGTTATTATTAATAGTTTAAAGTAGTTAATCAGCATGAATGTTATTAAAAATGCATAATCAACTTATAAACAGATGATATAATATTTATTTTTTTTTAAATGTATTTATATATAAGTAGCAAATTTCCTACTTAAGTCAGATTACATCTTTGTGTAATTACCAACTTTAATTCTTTAATTCTTAAAAAAAATGTCAACATTTATTATCGAGTCAACTGATTTTCGAAAACTTTCAAATAAAATGCTGTACATGTTGGTACGCAATTTATTCAGACTTAATATTAGATTTTTTTTTTTTGTGTTAATCAAATAATTTTTCGTTTACTGTTTTAATAGTAATATTAACTGGAGAATTTTTTTTTTTTTTTTTTGGTATTAATCAAATAATTTTTCGTTTACTGTTTTAATATATTTAATCAAATAACTTTTCTTTTACTGTTTTAATAGTAATATTAAGAGTACTATTTAAATTAGATAGAATAAATAGAAAATTAATTTAAATTTATTTTCAGACATGGGGTAAAAGAAGTGAAACATTTAAAAACTCAAATACATTTGTACCTTCAATATCACCCGAAAAATTCAACAATGGATGAGAAACTTGGTATGCTGCCCGTAAAGTATTTGCGTATTCAAACGGACAATGAAGAAGAATTACAACTTTTTTTTAGAGCGCTGCAGGAATATCCAGAGGTGAAAAGATATTTAATGGAAAAAAAAAGATGATAGTGGAGAAGAACAAAAAGCAATAGAATAGAAACAAAAAAAATAAAAATATTGGAGAATCGGCTGTTAAAACCGGCAGATTCCAATGAGGAGGAGGAAAATGAACCTAAAAGAAAAAAGAAAAAAAATGACCAAGTTGCCAGCACATCGACAAGACATTTTTTAAATTCATTTAATCCTGATGATGATGACGATGATTTTGAAAGCAAGTTGCAAAAATTAATGATTTAGGTGAATTAATATGTATCAATGATTAATTTTGTAAATATTATATTTATAAAAATAAAACTAAAAAAAAAAAAAATATTTAATATTGTTTTATTTATCACTAATCTTTAGAACATAGTAAAACTTATTTTAGGAATGCTAAATTACATATATATATACCAATCTGAATCTAATATATCAAACTTATACATATACCAATTTCTTAATAAATATACATTTTGTAGGGCACAATGAAATTTATTTTTAATTGTATTAACATGATTATTACAACAAATAGCATAATTTCTAGCGTTTAAATTGCCTAAACTTTTACATCCTAATTGAAATAAATCTTTAATATCATTAGATATTAAATCACTTAACCAAATTTTCTTTTGGTTTCCTTTCACAAAAACTTGTCGTTTTTCACTACACTTTGTAGAAAACTTGTAATACTTTCAAATGGTAAATTACTAAAATTAAATTGATCCCAATCTAATCCAGTTAAATTGTTGGTGGTCCATTCAACATGTTGACGAATGCTCCCTTCTAACCATTCTTTTTTGAAAGGAAAATTTATAATATGATGATGGCATTCACCAGTATTAATATTAATCACAGCTATTTCTTTACATATAAAATCACTATTTTTGTATTGAAATCCTTGAACATCTACTATGAACATTGTTCAAACTTAAATAGGACTTTATTGAATATTATTATATTACTATTGAAATGAAGGTTTATATATGTTTTCTCTTCTTACGTCACAATTCACATTTCACATTATTGTGCAATATTTTGTTTGATTTCTATATATATATATATATATATATATATATATATATATATATATATATATATATATACCAATTAAAATGAGTTTAAACTTGTTAGTTAAATACTAGTAACGGGTATTAAAACAAAAAATGAAATTTTCTGAAATAAAAGGTGATTTATTTTCGTGTTTGAACAATAATGATGTTGACGACTGGGCATTAGCCCATTGTGTATCTCAGGACTTACGAATGGGAGCTGGAATAGCTGTTAAATTTAAAAATATTTTTGGTAACGTGCCATCTCTGAAAAAACAAAAGAAAAAAATTGGACAAGTTGCTGTATTATGGAATGAAATTAAACGACAGGCACCTATATATTATTTAATAACAAAATTAAACTATTGGAACAAGCCGACAATTTCAAGTCTACGATCCAGTTTGGAAAATATGAAAAAACACATGATTGCATATAATATAAAAAAAAAACTTGCTATGCCCAAAATTGGTTGTGGACTCGATCGATCGATTGGCTCACCGTAAAAGAATTGGCTCACCATCGTAAAAGAACTTATTAAAGAATTAATTTAAAAATACTGACATATCGACATAATAATTTATTATATTTAATATACATGGTTATTTATATTATATATAAAATATATATATATATATATTATATATGTATATATATATATATATATATATATATATATATACATATATATATATAACGTTAATAAAGTAATTGTTGTTTTATCAGCGTCTTTTATTGGCTTCTCTCTCATTTCCTCGTTGTTCTTTACTGGTAATATACCTTGATGGCATGTGTTTTGCACCATCCATTAATTTGAAAACTTTTTTAGCATCACATGCCAAACATCTTTCATTATACAGATCTGTTTCTCCTTTACATTTGGGACATTTTATTCGTACAATAACTGGTATTTTTAATGGTAGTTTTCTCTCAGATATTAAAATACACTTTATATATAATCCTCATTTCATTCTTTCTCCCCACCTATTGAATATTATTTTTATCTATCCAACTATTGTGATTATTATCAAAACCTAACCATTTTACAAATATTTTATTCCCTTGACGTTTTAGTACCTTTTCAACTAAGTAAATATCAGGATATTTAACTTTTTGAAGTTGAGGTTCATAAAATCCGCCTTTAATGTCTTGATTGTGTTCGTCTTGAAGTAAATACGTTACAGGATTTGTAAATTGTACTTTTTTAACTGTAAAAATTTCTGTTGACCAGTTGGGTTGATATGATTTAACAAAGACACCTCTAAGTTTTGATATGCGCACACGATCACCAACATTATATTTTGTTTTTTTAAATGTAATCATTTTCTTGTTACTATATACTGTGTTGAGTAAAAATTTCTCATGTTTTTTCGTTACTTCACTAGGTTTTAGACCTATCGTTCTATGTTTTTTATTATTATAAATATTGACAATATTTGGTAGTAATTTAACCCATTTATAAGATCCTTGGATACTAAACTCTTTCCACATCATACTCTTAAGAGTTCTGTTTACACGTTCAACAATTGATGCTTTCTTTTCACTATAAACAACATAGTGTTTAATATTATATTTTTTAATTAAGGTCTGTACTTCCTTTCCCATAAACTCTCCACCACAGTCTGTAGCTAGATGAATAGGAGTTTGTTGTTTAAATACGTTGTCAAGAGCATGTGCAACTTTCTTTGAAGTTTTTGATTTTAATGGATAGGTCCATACATACTTCGAAAAACAATTAATTACAACTAATATGTATTTAAATCCCTTATTTTCTTTTTCATATTCTCGCATATCTACCAAATCTGCTTGCATTAAATCTAAAAGTGATTTTAAAAATACTCTTCTACGTTTAAAATTTTTCCTTGCAGGCCTATGGATTTCTTCAACAATTTGTTTCTTTACTTTAGTTGCATAGTTGGACCTTATTCAATAATATTAGCTTCACGTAATTCTTCGACAATTGAATTGATCTCGTTTGTATGACTTGTATTACCAGCTGTCTCAGAGGTAACTAATAATTGTAGCCTTTCGACAAGCTCATTTGGATCATCCCAGTATACATAATCGATTGGATTATTTGTAACCTTCATAAACATACCATGTCCTATTCTCTCTGAATTGTCTGATTCTTCTTCCGAATCTATGTTTATTTTACTTAAATTTGGTTTAATAATTTTCTTAAATTTGCTACTTTGCATAGTTTTAATATCTCTTATTACACTTGAATCAGAAAGAATTTCAGCATAGTGTTTAGCATCATTTTTGGTATATTTAGTTGGTGGATTTCTATTAAAAAGTAGTCCATACAAACCACTCGTACCTTTAAATTTTTTAGTTCCAATTAAGAGATCGGGTCCATCGAAATTAATAGTTTGATTACCTATGGAAAACCGTTCAATGTCTTTATCAAATTTTACTCTAAATTTTCCCTCAGAATCACCTTTCGGATTCTTAAGATACATTTTAATATATTTTGCAGGTAAAGGATGATATTGTTCATAATAATCTGATAAGGATTTCTCTTCTATGGTTTTATTTAATTGATCTTCGTAATTTTTTTGTCTTTTGGCTTCCTCATCGAAATGTTCCTTTTGAATATCTTTGACGATAAATTTTCTTAAACTGTATGGCTTAGATGTTGTAGTAGAATGCAATTTTCTTTTTAGAGGTGCTGCTGACATAGATGGTTTAATTGTCATCATTCCTCTAGGTGTATCGGTGTAAGTTGAGATTGTTGGGATGGGTTCAGACGCTATCGAATCTTTATCAGTTTCAAAATCGTCCAGATCATCATCATCATATTCATCTCCTTCATAATCATCATAATCAGATTCCTCAGATTTTATATTTAATTCAGAAGGTGCTTCAAGAGTTTTTGTTTTTGGTATTTCATATTTTTTTGGTTCCAATTTATTTTCAATACTTTGTAGATGTTTTGTTATTGGTTGAAATAAAGTTTCATGTGCAATTTGGTCATGTTTTAAAAGGTTTAATTTATTTTTGATATCTCTTCGTTTGTGTGTTAATTTTTGTTTAACACTTTTTTTACTTATTTTCTTCTTGGTAGCCATCTTTTAAGTGAATATTAACTGTAACATTAATATAACATTAATTTAAATATATATATAAACAGTCCAAACCATAACGATATCTTCCTTCATCAATTTTGTTGTCCTTAAAAACTGATAAAAATCTGAATGTTTTTCTCCAACAAAAAGAACAGATTTCTTTAAAACGTTCAAATAACATATCGGTACCAACATGGTCGGAATATACATGTCGTAAATTTAAATCATCCTGTTTGAACAAAATAAGTACATTGGCATTGTCTCGTATTAAATGTTTCGGGATTTTTGCATAGGTTTGACATAAATAAAAACAGTCAATATTGTTATGACGACCCATACTAAAATATTCTCGTATTACATCTTGTTTGTCACAGGCTACATCATCAAATATAAATACAGAGTTTACGTTTTGCTTCTGACGGTGTTATTATTTGTTCACTATTATCGAATGCAAAATAACCTATTCCTTTGACAGGTTTTAATAATTGTTCCAAATAAATATATTTAGGTTGATATAATGACTTAGAATACAGGTAAACATTCTCAAATTTTAAACCATTCGGATGTTCAAGAAGACTTAACATAGTGGAAGTTTTTCCACAGTTACTAGGTCCTGAAATAATACATCGCATCGTAGAGGGTAACAATACACTATGTTTAACATTGTTTTTAGTTTCTTGTAAATCGTGATTCTCAACTTTTAATCTAGTTTTCTGTTGAACAATTCTCTTCATCTTACACAACACATTCAAAGTTAGAATAGAAATAAGTATAAAAAGAAGGTATATTAAATTTATAGTTAGTATATATTTTGTTTCTGAAAATGAAATACTATTCAAATGTAGAAAACAGTACATTTCAAGGGAGTGGACTTTTAAATACTATTATAAATAAGCTTCTATTTGAAGTACATTTACCTGGTTATCAATTTTGTGGATCTGGTACAAAACTACAGGAACGTCTAGCCCGTGGCGATAAAGGCATTAATCCTCTCGATGAAGCTTGTAGAGAGCATGATATAGCCTATTCAAATCATACCGCCTTACCTGATCGTCATCAAGCTGATAAAATATTACTGAAAAATGCTTTAAGTCGAATTAATGCAGGGGATGCATCTTGGAAAGAAAAAATTGCAGCTATAGGTGTATCTGCTGCCATGGACAGTAAGCTTAAGTTAGGTATGGGTTATAGTAGAAAAAGAAGGGATAGTAAACAAGATAAAATGAATGAGAATGATAAAACTAATCAGTATATTATGAAGGAAACCAAGAAGAACATTAAACAAACCACAGGGATTATTAAACAAAGTGTAAAATCAATGCAAAATTATTTAACAAAAATGGAAACGTTGTTAGAAAAAATCAATAGCTTAAAAACAAATGCTGAGAAAAAAATAAAAGCTCCAAAAAATAAATCAGCTACTAATACTAAGAAAACTATTAAGAAGAAAACTATTAAGAATAAGAAACCTCAAATAGATAGTAGTGACGATGAGGAGGAATATGATGAAAAAGAAAAACCTATTTATAACTATCATGAAAGAAAAATTAAGGAAAAGATAGCAGCAAATAAATTATCTCAAACCGCAGAAATACCACGTAGTAACAGAAAAAGGAAACTTGATAATATTCAAGAATCAAAAGTGAAATTGTTAGAAAAAAGATTTAAGCGAGATATTCAACAGCAACGACGTCAACAAAAACAAAAGCAAAGTCGGAAACGTAAATTAAATATTACAGAAGAACCAGCTACTACTACTAATACCCCTACATTTAACATGGATATGGATACTAGTACTAGTCAAAAGCGAAAACGTGATAGTATTAGCAGTGAAGAAGAAATTGATGAGGATTATAGTAAAAAATTTAAAAAATAAATCCTATATTATATATATATATATATATATATATATATATATATATATATATATATATATATATATATATATATATATATATAGTAAAGTCTTATTAAATATTGTTTTAGTTCATTACAAACCTTTCAACAAAAGGAAACACAAATCTTATTATTATGGCTATCAGTAGTCGTCGTAATCGTCAAAAAAGAAAAGAGATTAAATCTAAGAAACAAAATCGACAAAGGGGAGGAAAACGTAAACAACAAATAAAAAGTAAAAATATGAAAAAATTAAGTTTTCAATCTATAGCAAAGAAAATAAAGAGAAATATTTTAAAAGTAAAGCCTACAAGTATAAACAGTGCGCTTAACATTGCAATTAAAACGGTTAAAAATAAAAAAGGAAATATCAAAACACCTCGGGTTATTAAAATTCCTAAAACTGGAGGAATTCTACCCTTACTACCGATATTTGCAGGTCTAAGTGCTTTAGGCAGTTTGAGTGGGGGCGTGGCAGGTATTGCAAAGGCTGTGAACGATGCTCGATCGGCTAAGCAACAATTGTATGAAAATCAACGTCATAATAAAAAAATGGAAGCAATTGCAATGGGTAAAGGTCTCTATTTAAAACCATACAAAACTGGTATGGGTCTTTTTTTACACCAGCGTCCCCCCAAAATGCGAAATTACCAATAGTGTTACCCAATCATCCCCTAACAAACCTAGAGATGGAAATGTATGCAAAAAAATTGAAAATTCCCTATTTTCGAGGAGTCTATATGAAAGATAGGTTACCGAGGAAAATTCATAAATATGAATCAGGAGTTATTAATTTGGATAACGATTCTGGTCCTGGTACACATTGGACTGCTTACAAAAAATATGGATCAATCATTTATTATTTTGATAGTTTTGGAAATTTGTTACCACCAATCGAAACACAACTGTATTTTCAATCTAAGGAACCAAGTACTATATATTATAATCATGATTCTTATCAGTCTTATAATTCTATTATTTGTGGTCATTTATGTTTACACTTTTTGTATAATCCTGTATGTTTAAAATAAAAGTAAATCCCACTTAAATATTATGTTATTTATTTATGTTACCTTGAGCAGATCAAAACTTCAACAAAAAATGTCCTACACATTTACATTGTCAGGAAATGAATCTATATTGACAACAAATATTTATCCTCCTATTGTATTAAACGAAAACGAAGAGTTTGTTTTGGGGTTGATTAATTTTGCCAGTTACTATTCAATTCCAAATGTTGACAAAATCAATAATACTTTTCACTATGGAAAAGACAACAATAAGATTGTTTTACCAGAGGGATCGTACGAATTTAGAGATATATACAAATATTTACTCGAACAAATAAGCCTACAGTCCAAGGAAGAATTTAAACCGAAATTATTTCTTAGTGCAAACTTAAATACTCCCAAGTGTGAAATTAAATGTACAGTAAAAATTGATTTTACCCAAGAAAATTCTATAGGAAAACTATTGGGATTTGGTAAAATTGTCCTAGAACCGAATACACAGTACATATCTGAAAATCCTGTAGATATTTTCAAAGTGAATTCCATCTGTATCGAATGTAATTTAGTAAACAATTCGTATAATAATAAAGCGCATGTGCATATAATTCACATGTTTTATCCTAATGTAGAACCTGGATATAAAATATTGGAGAACCCAACAAATGTCATATATTTACCAATCAATACACGTTATATAGATGAAATTCAGCTTAAAATTACTGACCAACATGGTAATTTAGTTAATTTTAGAAAAGAGTTGGTCACAGCACGTTTACACTTAAAAAGAGTTTAAATATGGTATTTTATATATAACCATAATTCATTTGACATACCATTCTGGGACTATCAACAACAACAAACTGAATATAAAACCTGTAGGAAGAAGGATAAACGTATCAGTTTACAACGACCATTGAAAGAATTAACTTCTGAGAATAAAGCTGTTTTACTTTCCTTGGGATTTAAATTGAAAAATTAATAAACAACATTGCAAACAAAATAGGATTATTTTGGTTTAGATTTAAGTTACAGATTAGTACAAGTATCGAAAGAATTTTCTTAATAATTAGGTGTAAGTGTAAATATAAAGTCAAAGAAGAAGAAAATGAGTTATAACATATTAAAAGTTGGAGAAAGTGTGTTACATGATGATGCAATTGTTAGTTATCAATATCATACTCATCAACCTTATTCGTCAACAACTCTAAGTAACAACGATGAAATTAGAATACCCATTCAAACACAGGATCTTTATACATTGCCTAGTCAAAGTTTTTTGTATATTGAAGGAAAACTGCTGAAAAATGATAATACCTATAGTGAAAATGTACATTTTATCAACAATGGCATACTATATCTATTTGAAGAAATTCGTTATGAACTAGGAGGAGTGGTAATTGATCGTGTTAGAAATCCAGGCATAACTTCAACCTTAAAAGGTCTCGTATCATTTACTCCAACTGATAGTAATAGATTACAAAATGCAGGATGGTGTGAAAAAGAGACTCCTGCCCTAGTGGATGGAAGTGGAAATTTCAGTGTTTGCATTCCACTAAAAATTATGATGGGTTTTGCTGAAGATTTTCATAAAATTGTAATGAATCTACGTCAAGAATTGATATTAATCAGAAGCAGTACAGATTTAAATGGCATTCAACAAATTGGGGATAAAAAGGAAAACTATAAAGTGACTTTGAACAAAGTGCTTTGGAAAATGCCACACATTTCAGTGAGCGATCATCAAAAATTACGATTACTCAAACAATTCGAGAGCAACAAGGATTTAAATATGGCTTTTCGTAGTTGGGAATTGCATGAATATCCACAGTTGCAACAAACAAAAAATCATACTTGGACAGTAAAATCTTCCAATCAATTGGAAAAACCACGTTTTATTATCATTGGTTTTCAAACAGCTATGAAAACTAAAATTGACAAAGATATGAGTACTTTTAATCACATCAATTTAACTAATTTAAAAGTCTACTTAAATTCTGAGGTGTTTCCCTACGACAATTTAAACGTCGATTTTGATTCTAACAAATACTCAATTCTCTATGAAATCTATGCACAATTTCAAAAATCCTACCATTATACATCTCTCAACGATCCATGTGTCCACCCTCTAAAATTTAAATCACATACACCTCTAGTAGTAATTGATTGTTCTCGACAGAGTGAAGATATATTGAAAGGAGGAGCTGTCGATATACGCATCGAATTTGAAACCAGTAAAAATGTACCCAAAGATACAGCTGCCTATTGTTTAATCCTACATGATCAATTAGTTAGATATAATCCTCTAACTAGTACGGTTAAAGTTTTTTGATTAATTTCCTTTAACAAATTTATTTAACAGTCAGACTGGACCAGTGGTTTCCAGTAAAAAGAAGCCAACGAACGAAATGAAAACAGATGACTTGAATGAATGAATTATTTTTAACAATATAAAATTTTAATATTTTGTATCATTTTTGTACAATTTTAAATTTAATTAATATATTTTCTTAATGTGCTCATACTTGTGTTTTATTTACTATTTTTACCAAATATAACCAATTTTACAACACTTTAATGCAGTCAAATCAACTCCTTATCAGCTATTTTTAACCTCTCTTATCATATTATGACCTATCGAGGCACATGTTTACTTGTTTTCAATTCAAGGAAACTAGCATAAATCACACATTTTGTTTACATTTTACCTTATTTTACACATTTTTACCGACTTTTAGGCACCAAACAACTAAATACGAAACATTTTTACCGACTTTACGGCACCATACAACGAAATAGGGGAACATTTACCAATTTTAACACCTAAAATACACACAAATAACGCCTTTTTGACCACCTTTTAACACCCAAATATTACCTCATGATCCACTTTTACCCCTTATTACCCTTCACAACTTCTCCTCTAATGAAAGTCTAAACAAGTTTTAATGAAGTTAAGATACCCTGCTAATCGACTCTATTGCCAAACACCCCTATAACGTTACCGTAAACACATTTACCGTTACGATAAAACACGATCCCAAACCCTAATCTATTGCCAAAAGGACACTGTTTCAACAACCACTGGACCTCTTGCGTCTTCAGCTCACCTTACTTCTTCACCAAACAAGGTAATTCAGGTGTCAACCTACTCAGGTAACAATTAAGGCCCCTAGGGTCAACAACCACTGGTCAATTGCCGCTAGTACGTCACTTCTTCAGCTCCCCAAGGTCAGTCTTCACCGCTCAAGGTCAATTCGGGCTGCAAGAACTGCGGCCACGCCCAATCTTTGGTGTGACGCAGGAACAGTGGCCATCCTCGGTCGCAGTTCATGGGTTACTACACTACTCACGTATTCCACTCATACCTACTAAAAAAATGAGCCAATGCCTTTTGGCCCAACATACAACTCTTCACTATTTATTAAACATATTTTTGAGGCTGAATATCTAACATTAGATCATCTCACAATATTCCCCCTCTCTTATTCAAGTAATCATCACCTTTCAATCAAATAAGGACAAAATATTAGATTGTCTTAAAGAGCTGAACATCAGAATATAGTCAACTTATCAAACGTTTTTTTCGGGTGCCAAATGACCAAAGAAGTCGACCCGCCCCGCTACCCCCCCTAAATTCATCATCTTTCTAGTTCGAAATAATATTCCCAGCTTTTGAAAAGCTCTCTTTACTATGCTTGCAACATGTTCATACCAAAACATACTTACTCCCAAATTAACGCCCAGAAAAATTGAGTGACAATGTTAGAGAAATAAAGTGCCCCGACATAACTATTAACTCTTTCATTTATATTTTAAATAAATGCTTTATTTTATTAAAGAAGAACCACGTTTTGCCCCTAGAGTGTCTTCTTACTTTTGAGAATATATTGAGTGGATATTAATACTTAGTTTGGAGAACAAACACAAGAGACACCTCAGCTAGCTCGTTTTTTTTGGAGAGAGAAGGGTAAGAGATAATTTTTGTACGTCTTTTGAAAATAGTCTCTACAGTTGTTTAAAGCCTAGTTATACTATTTTGAGCACCAGTCACTTGTAATATAGAGATATTTAAATTCAGCTGAAAAATGAAAAAATACTGAAGAGTTATTTAGTTGTTGGTATAAAATTGAATAACGTACAACCTTTACGTCCTGTAAGATAGAACGGGAGTTCAGTGAAACACTACACTAGCGCTAAATAAAGTATATTAACAAATAAAAAATAGAAAAAACATTCTTACATTTATTACACCCTTAGGATTAAATAGACTAGATTAATAACCCTTTAGGCTATGAGAGTGCATATGTTCACAGATAGTCTTCAACTTAGAATTATGAAGATAGTATAGTTTTTCATATCACTCATTATTGAGAATAAAAAAATGGCATTAAAAAGGCACGATATAGAAAGATGGTTCCAGGTTCACTTCCAGCGAAACCGACTCCGGGATCACACGTGTTATGCAGTCGTCAAGAACACACGCTGTGGGAAGCAACTGAGATATTTAACTGGTATAGGTATCGATCTACTGTCTGGCCTCTCCTCGTAGCTTTTCCATCAACTGCCTGACCTCTCCTGGTGAGATTCCCATCAAAATATTGCTTCACACACCACCTTCTAACTAATCAACACTTGATCCAAAATGTTTTAAGATGGGTAGAACATTTCAGGAACGGCTGGATGATAAAAAACACTCTACAGCATGGACGGGAAAAAGAATGCCTTCACTACATAAAGGACGGAAAAAGTCATAGAGAAAGTCACTGTTACGTGCTGGACCGGAAAAAAGCCCTTAAAAATTCGAAATGGTGGGTTATATACCCTCGTTCTCCTTTCCTCCGAAGTGAAGTCTTCAAAATATATTGGTTCACTTCAGGAGCGCAAAATGAGACGTGAGTGTTAAACTCACGACTTGATAGACAAGGACCGATGATGCTCGTCCTAATCCTAATCTAGACACATTCAATGCAAATGAAATAAGTTAAATCGATCACATGCGCCTATTACTGGTTGAGTTACACTGCTTAACAAAACATAAAAAACTGTAATAAGAATTAAATTCACTGTTTAACTTAAATTAACAATTATTACATGAATTAAAGAAAGAAAAAACGGTTTTGTAACATGATCTAAATTTAGGAAAAAATGAATGTTACACTATGTCGGATTCAGCAAGGTTTACTTTTTTAGAAAAAATTGCCACCTGGGTTTTTGTAGCGTTAAATTCTACTTGATTACTGTCACCCCAAGATAGAATTTCTTCCAGGTTTTTGTTAAATTGAACCTGGGGCACACCGACGTTGATAGTAAAAGTATTAGGAAGAAATCCATCGACTGCCACTCGTAAAGAATTCTCTTTGAGGAACATGAGAGCCATAAACAGAACTTTTCAGACGAACCAAAAGAACGTAGCTTAGCCAACAAACCACCTTGCCAAACACGGTCCTTGGATATATCAAGAGCAACCGCTCGAGATGCTCCAAAGTGTTCAATTGCGTTGTTCCAAGCATGTGTTATTTAAGTTAGAAGATCTCCTATTGAGCTATGTTTACGAAAGCCATATTGATGGTCGCTAATAATATTGAATCCTTCAAGATATTTCAGAAGATGCTGATTGAGAATGTAAGCAGTACGACTGGTTGGTAGGTCTCCTTGCTTTTTTTGGATATCGGCTGAACTGTGGCGCATTTCCAGCAGGAAGGAATATTCCCTTTCTGTAAGATAGGATGAAAAGTCTACAGAAAACTGGTGTTAGTTCTCTCGTGCAGTTATTAAGTACTATGGCAGGTATTTCGTCAACGCCAGAAGCTCTTTTGGTGTCTAGCTTTATTAAAATAGGTTTTACGATATGCTGTCTGAAGACAATATCGCGCATTCTTGACGGTACTATGCGAATAGTAGATAGTGTTCTGATATATATATATATATATATATATATATATATATATATATATATATATATATATATATATATATATATATATATATATATATATATATATATATATATATATATATATATATATATATATATATATATATATATATATATATATATATATATATATATATATATATATATATATATATATATATATATATATATATATATATATATATATATATATATATATATATATATATATATATATATGTATATATATATATATATATATATATATATATATATATATATATACATATATATATATATATATATATATATATTATATATATATATATATATATATATATATATATATATATATATATATATATATATATATATATATATATATATATATATATAGCCTTGGCCAAAAATTTTGGCCACCCCTAATAAACACGTGAAACTCATAAAATATTTTAAAAAAGACTAATTGTTTTAACAATACTATAGGCGGCGCTGTCAAAAGCTAAGTTAAACAATGACAATCTCTTTTACAGGTCCATAAAACACCTGGCCTACAAAATTGCGATAATGAGGTTTTTTTAAAAACATTTTCATTTTATCACTCTCTTTTTACTACTTGTAGTGTCAAGAACCTTCCATGCGTGTTTTATTTGTGAACTAGACATTCTTATATTTGAGAAATGCCTAAGAAAAGGGAGCTTGGTTTCAAAAAACCGATTAAAATTCAAACCCTACATGACCAAGGCAAGTCCCAAGTAGAAACAGCCAAGTTAGTGAAATGTTCTCGGTACACAGTACAATGTGCTATTAAAAGGTTTGTGGAGATCGGCTCCCATGGCAACAAAATGAGAATGGGCAGAAAACGTAAGACTAGTGAGCGACAGTACAGAAAACTCAGCCATGAGTTTATTAAACATCGAAAAAAAACATCATCTGAGCTCGCTGCAACTCTGTCCGAAGAGATTGGGATGCCGATTAGTTCTCGAACGGCAAGGAGGAGACTGACAGAAGCTGGATTAAAAGGGTGCAAAGTTAGAAAGAAGCCTTGGCTTTAAGAAACCAATAGAAAAAAAACGCTTAGAGTGGACTCTGGAGCACTAACATTTTAGCTAAGAGATTGGTATATATATATATATATATATATATATATATATATATATATAGATATATATATATATATATATATATATATATATATATATATATATATCTATATATATATATAATATATATATATATATATATATATATATATATATATATATATATATATATATATATATATATATATATATATATATATATATATATATATATATATATATATATCCCTCTATTGTACGGTCTGACGAATCCAACTTTGAGGTAAGTTTTTGTATGATTTATTTTAACAAATAACTACATACAACTACTCTTGATTTAATCCGTTTAAGCAAAATAATAACTAATTTTTTAATTGAGTATTTTTTCTATTCTTACAGCTATTCGGAACGTCAGGTGTGACATTCGCGAGACGGCGTGTCGGCGAGGAATACCATCCAGATTGCATGGTACCTACTGTAAAGCAGCAGCATTATGATCTGGGGATGCCTGGCTGCTAAAGGTGTCGGCGAAATGTTCGATTGTGAAGGCCGCATGAACAGCTAAAAGTACATAAATGTACTAGAAACTGTACTGATGCCTTCGCTAACGCGCTTTTTTGATGACACTAATTTAGATGACATCAAATTCCAGCAAGATAATGCACCTAGTCATAAATCAGCGGCTACGATGCGCTGGTTTAGAGACAATAACATTGTCTTATTGGATTGGCCGGCGCAGTCTCCAGATCGATCTAAACCCTATCGAGCATCTTTGGGGTATTCTGAAGCGCAAGATACGGGAGCATAGCATAACATCAAAAGCAAGCGCTTTGATGGATGAGTGGGATGCCATAAGTACAACTGAATGTACTAGGCTTGTACGTAGCATGCCCCAAAGAATTGCTGCTGTAATTATAGCTAAGGGCGGACACACGAAATATTAACTTTTTTCATAATTTTACCTCAATATACGATTTTACAAAACATACGAATTTAATTTTTTACCTTCAAACACAAGAAATGAAGTAAATTGTAGGGTGCCTAATACTTTTGGCCAAGGCTGTATATATATATATATATATATATATATATATATATATATATATATATATATATATATATATATATATATATATATATATATATATATATATATATATATATATATATATATCTATATATATATATATATATATATATATATATATATATATATATATATATATATATATATATTTATATATATATATATATATATATATATATATATATATATATATATATATATCCCCGTGGGGGAGCGGGTAGAATATCTCCCCCGGTACGTTCTGCCTGTCATAGGAGGCGACTTAAGGAACAACCTAGATGGTAGATGCCCAGATCTCACCAGCATCGCCCGGTGTGATAACATCGCATCGGCTTAGGCTGCCTGAAGTTGTTTAACGTTTCGTGGCTGTGCCGATGTCCCGGACTGGGGGACCAAATAACATGATGAGGCACCTGGATACAAAAAATTCCGGAAGTAAAATAGCCCCCCGTTCGGATCTTCGGGTGGGGGCTGGTTCAGGTGCGTCGACATGCACAGATCAGAATTTTAAAGTGGATTTTTGCATACGAGGTCTAAACTCGAACATAAATTCAGTGCACCAACACCTGCAATCAAATAAACCTCATGTACTCGCTCTCTGAGAAACTAAGGTCAGTTCATCGACCAGCACAGTCAATTATCTTTATCCTGGGTATGACTTCTATTCCCGACTTAGGCGCAACTTTGGAATCTGTCTTTTTGTCAGAAGCGACCTCTCTTGCCAACGAGAAGAGGCTCTGGAACCCCCAAACTTTGATGTTATGTGGTTAAAAATAACGACTCAACAAACCACAAGATTTATCTGTAGCCTTTATCGACCACCAAGTGATACTAACTTCAGAACACTTTTTCGCTTCTCTTGCAGACACCATCGATCACTTACAACTTAACTACCCAAATGCCGAAATTGCCATCCTGGATGACTTTAATGTACACAACATCAACTGGTTTAAATATTCAAGTACTACCGACGAGCAAGGTCGTGAAGTTGTGGTTTAACTCAGCTTATTGACGAACCAACACGGATCCCTGATCGAGACGGGAGTTCGCCAGTCTTCTTGACCTGTTTTTAACCACCAATCCGGAGATTTACACGGTCAGCGTAAATCCGCCGTTAGGTTCTTCTGACTATAAACTACTTTCGACATCGAGTATCCTACCAATCAGAAACAGAGAGGCGCCTAAACCGCGCAACATTTGGCACTACAAATCTGCTAAATGGGAAGATCTCATGGAATATTTTCGAACTTTCTCTTGGTTAGACGGTTGTTTTCGATCCGACGACCCATCTGACTGCGCCAGGGGGGTTTCCGATGTCATTTTGGCCGGTATGGAGGCTTACATCCCTTTTTCGAAGAAATGCCCTTCCAGCGACAAGCCTCGGTTCGACCGAAAATGCAAAGAAGCTGTTGCTTCTAAACATCTTGCCTACCGACAATGGCGTGAAAATCCTAACACCAAAAACCGTAACACCTTTGTTCATGCCAGGAACAGATGCAAAGAAATTGTCGCCGAAACCAAGGAGGCACACAATCAACGAATTAGAAACAAATTTCTCCCTTGTCCTAACAATTCCAGGTCCTTTTGGTCAGTCGCTAAGGCAGTCAGTCAAAATTTCACCAAATCCACCATACCACCACTCACACGGCCAGATAATTCTATTGCAACGACACCTGTTGAGAAAGCGAACTTGTCGGCTGAATTCTTTGCGTCACATTCTACTGTCGATTTCCAAGGAAAAAACACCACCTACTATTCCCATAGAGCAGTCAAGGATACCCGATATTGTCTTCTGACAGCGTATCATAAAACGTATTTTAATGAAGCTAGACACCAAAAAAGCTTCTGGCGCTGACGGAATACCTGCCATAGTTCTCAAAAACTGTGCGAGGGAACTAACACCAGTTTTCTGCAGACTTTTCAACCTATCCTACAGAAAGGGAATATTTCCTTTCTGCTGGAAATGTGCCACAGTTCAGCCGATACCTACAAAAGGCAAGAAGTCCTTGCCAAATAACTACCGACCAATCGCACTGCTTTCAATAATATCAAAAGTCATGAAAAAGGCTATCAATCAGCATCTTCTAAAATATCTTGAAGGATTCAACATTATTAGCGATCATCAATATGGCTTTCGTAAAAATAGATCAACAGGAGATCTTCTGACTTATGTAACACAGGTTTGGAACAACGCAATTGAACACTTTGGAGAATCTCATGCGGTTGCTCTATGTCTGAAAAGTTCTGTTTGTGGCTCTCATGTTTCCTCAGAGAGCGTTCTTTACGAGTGGCAGTCGACGGATTTCTTTCTAACACCTTCACTATCAACGCCGGTGTACCTCAAGGCTCCATATTGTCTCCCACTCTTTTTCCCATTTACATTAACGGTCTGCTGGAAAAGACCGAGAATCCAATCTACAGCTTTGCAGATGACAGTACGTTTATCTCTTCATTCACTTAGAATGCTCGGACATCGGCTACTCAGACGAATATCCGCAGACAACAAGAAGTCATTCAATTCAACAAAGACCTGGAAGAAATTTTATCTTTGGGTGACAGTAACCAAGTGGAATTTAACGCTACAAAAACCCAGGCGGCAGTTTTTTCTAAAAAAGTTAACGCTGAACCCGACATAGTTATGTCGGGGCACTCCATTCCTCTAACATCGTCACTCAATTTGTTGGGCGTTAATTTGGGAGCAAATATGTCCTGGCATGAACAGGTTGCAGGCATAGCAAAGAGAACTTCTCAAAAGTTGGGAATATTATTTCGAACCAGAAAGCCTTACACTCCATAACAACTGTTAATTCTTTACAAAGCTCAAATTCGACCAACTGTGGAATACTGCTCCCATGTTTGGGGCTCCGCTCCCAAACATATACTGCATTTGTTGGATTCAATTCAGAGAAGAGCTGTTCGTCTGATTGGAGACCCGGAACTGACCGGCGGCCTTGATTCCCTGGAACGTCGAAGAACGGTTGGCGACTTGAGCCTATTCTACAAGTATTTT
Organism: Pachyrhynchus sulphureomaculatus; assembly: GCA_019049505.1. Taxonomy (NCBI): domain Eukaryota; kingdom Metazoa; phylum Arthropoda; class Insecta; order Coleoptera; family Curculionidae; genus Pachyrhynchus; species Pachyrhynchus sulphureomaculatus. The sequence goes on from CM032456.1 coordinate 121,671,956, forward strand.
CATGGAAAATGTTCGAAGGATGTGGCCCGCTTAATTCCTCCCAGAGCGGTGCATGTTAGAAGTACACGTCGCGCTAATAGTTCACATCCGTATGAGGTTCAGCTTGTTACTCCTCGTACAACGCTTTTCAAGCAGTCTTTTATATGGAGAATATCATCCCTTTGGAGGACTGTGTTTCCCACCGAGTACAATTTACAGCGATTCAAGAACAACGTGAATCGCTTTTTTTCCGCACACATGTCGCTCCTGTAGCGCTTTAGAGACTTCTTCCCTGCAGCATGTGTGCTAGACCCAAATATATATATATATATATATATATATATATATATATATATATATATATATATATATATATATATATATATATATATATATATATATATATATATATATATATATATATATATATATATATATATATATATATATATATATATATATATATATATATAGTATATATATATATATATATATATATATATATATATATATATATATATATATATATATATATATATATATATATATATATATATATATATATATATATATATATATATATATATATATATATATATATATGTTACAATAGAGGCTTTCACTTATGGTGGAATGTAACACATTAAAATTCCGGGTTTCAATCCGTTCGTCTAATAATAAATTTGTACGACCTTTCGCCAAAATCTCATTTGGCATTTTTAAGTGCTCCCGCTGCTGCTGCTACTCGATACTGTGATCTTGCTACTGCTGCCGCTCGAAGCTAACTTTAGTTCAGTTAAGGTGCCAATTCATTGTTAGACGAACGGATTGAAACCCGGAATTTTAATGTGTTATATATATATATATATATATATATATATATATATATATATATATATATATATAGTATATATAAATCGTGCCTCAAAATATGAAATAGATTTAAAAATATATGACACTATCAACTAGAGATATTAATTATAAACCAGATTTGCTAGTTATGCGAGACAGCTCTCCAATTAAAATGCTATAAAATAAAGGTGGAGCAATTGTAACGATGTGGTGTTACAATTGCTGTACGCAGCGACGTTGTGACACTACTCCACATACTCTGCAGTCAGGGTCAATATTACCTCTTGTCATAAAAATACTTTTCAAATAACGCAAAAATTAAGTTTACTTATGAATAAGGAATATAGTTTACTATAAAAAGGTTATTGAGAAATACCAAGCAACTCGTACCATAGACAAAAGAAATTGCTTTTAAGACTCCGTCTAAATTTTGGGGAATCAAAATAGTGGGCAGCATAGGCAGCCGAAGTAGCCCAGGGAGGACAGCAACAATTTTTAGTAAATAGAAGCGTTTGAGGTTCTAGGGATTTTTCCATCATCCACATTTCCTCTTGAGTAGCGATCATTTGAATGAATGTTCAATATTAGTTCATTTGTCTCTGTTGCTGCCACCTATGTTTGTTTTAAATTTCTTAATATCAAGCTGTAGTGAGGTCAAAATTAAAGTTCCCTTTATAAGAGTTTCTATAATTTTTCAATTACCATGTTAAACTGATGTTCTAGTAAAAACTAATTGTCGATATTAATTATTTAAGCAATGGGCCAGGTGCCTTAAGTAATACAATTTCACGGGACGTCTGATTGCCAGATTTGACATGTTGGCCCAACACGTTGGCAGATAATTTCAACAGGTTAGTGTCAACGACCCAACAATAAGGTAGCTTATTGTACTCACAGATGTCTCAATATGTATAGTCCAACGTATTGGGCCCAACTTGTTGGCCAATATGGACCCTAAATATTTATTTAGTTGTTTACATATCCTAAATAAAGATGCCAAAAAAGAATTACCTAACATGATTGCCTGCTTAGTAGATTTCGGTTCCCATTGATCCAGCTCTTTTATTGACTCCTGAATTTGTTGTTTAAGTTGATCGGTTTCATAGGGATTTGAAGTCATATATTCGCATTGTTTGCATCTTTTTTCAACCAGGAGCTACAAAGTATGTTTTACACTTACACTTACATCACAGGCTTTTTTTATAATGTTTTAGAGAAATACAAGGAAATGCATTTTACCTAAAAAGCTGAATGTAAAATAAATTAAATGATTTATTTAGAAAGTTCAGGTACGGATCATGTGTTTGGAAGCTTTATCGTTATTAATAAAATAAAGTGATCACATTCCTCCATGCGTAGAATAAAGAATCTTTGAAATAATTCTTAAAGAAACCAAATTAAATCGAAATATAGATTACGTGTAAAAACGAATAGTCTGGGAGCTCACGACTAAAATGCGACCTTATCGAAGAGTGGCAGATAATAGTTTTACTTTGTTAATTATGTCCCCTTTAGTCCTTCCAGGCAGTTTGAAGCCTCAAGTCTGGTTCCTGTTCAAGGAAATGGGCTTCAAAGCTGTAAGAAAAAGTTGGTTGCCGGACCCTCGCTGAGCGGCAGATATTTTGGATATAGCTTCATTTCTATAAAATATGACTAAAAAATGAATATCTGCTATAGATATTTGGTCAATCCAAAGTTATAACGGTCCAAAGTTGCAAAAAAAATGGACTCACCTGAACCCATAGAAGAGCGAATGAAATTTGTTGTAATATGTTCGTTGAGGTTTGTAGATACTAAAAATAACATTATCTGCCATGGAGTTTGGTTCTTTACTAAAATAAATTAAATTTTTTGCTGTAATAAGGCAAAATTATTTTTGAAACGCGCGAGTTACAAATCAGAAGTCTGGAAACTTGTTTTAAAAAACGTTTTATTACCGTTACAGCGAAAATGTATAATGATTTATAATTACTAGGTTGAATAATGCATTATGAGTGTGTTTGAATGTCTCTTTGCTTTTACAATTTTTCCTTATATATACTTTCTATAATTAAGATAAAAGTAATCTATTTGCTTAAACTTAACTACTGACTAATGTTTAATGTCTAAATTATATGCGGAAAAGATATATGTCAGGGCCTATAACTCGCGCGCCTGTCCTGCAACCCGCGCGCCCATCCTTTAAATTGTTTTTCTCTTAAATACTATACATATGACTGCCCCTCAAGTTTTAGATGAATTTGGACCTGCTGCCTGAGTTTCTAATCCATTTTTCCAATTTATTAAAATTAAGAGCTAATCAGTTTATTTATATGCAATTAAATAAAAAAAATTCCGAAAAAAAAATTATTAAAATTAATTGTCAGTAATAATAAAATGACTAAGTTTTTAACAAAAAGGAACATAAAATTTAAATTTAGCGAGTTAAATAATTTTATATTAAGTTATTATAGAAAAAAATATATATTTATTGATAACAAGAAATTAGTAAATTTTTACCAAAAATGGATTAGAAATTTGACTTAACGTGTCAAAAAACATACGAACTCCCACATCAGAGCTAGGTAATAATGCGAATAAGAAAAATTAATTTGTTTATAACGTAAGCTTTGCATTAAAAATATAAAAGTTCTGCTGATGAAAGCTGGATTTCATTATTCGGGATTTCACCTCTTATTATAGTATTCGAACATTGGTTCATGTATCTGCCACTCTCGAATGAGTTCAGGTGAGTCCAAAACTCTGGAGTTTCAAAAATTCTTAAAAATTCAAAGAACCGAGGTCTATGGCAGATAATATTTTTTCACTTTTTTGGGTCCTAAACTAACTATATCTCGAATATCTGCCACTCAGCGATGAGTTCATTTTTTAAGCCTATTTTTTTCAATTCATCACGATCCTGGTGATGAACAGGACTACTTCAGGAACGCATCCTGCTTACGCGAGCCTGGTTTTTCTCCCAGTTCTCTTATTCGGGAGAAAATCAGTCCTAACCTTACTTCCAAACCATACCCCTAACATTCTTCTCTCCAACTGTATCCATCCTCCAAGTCGTCTTTAGCCAGTGCGGAGGATTATGGCTAAAACCTCCTTAACATGGCAAAACACACGAAATTATACCCCAGGTGGGTAATAAGTTCCACACCTTAATAGAGGTCTGCCCTAAGGATTCTGTGGAGGGCAAAAGTTTACTAATCCTATCTACAACAAACAAACCTGGAACATTGCAAATACACAACATTGGAAAACATAAAAGCAAAACCATCTACATTTCCACATTCAACGTGAAAACACTATCAACAGAGGAGAGACTGTTGGAAGTAGAAGAAGAAGATATACAGTGGTCAATAGTAGGGATACCGGAAGTTAGAAGATGTGAGGAAGCTTGTGTAAAGCTTAAAAGTGGTCACATTCTCTTCTAAAAAGGAAATGAAGGAAATAATATAAACGGAGTGGGATTCCCCATTCATAAGAATATATCAAACAATATAACACAATATAATGCCATATCGGAACGAGTAATAATGATTGAAATGAGAATATTTAAAAGATATAGTTGCAAAAGAGTAGTCTATGCTCCAACCACCGAGGAGGAATTTTAAGAAGAAATAATACTGCCCTTAAATCTAGTTCAGCACATTACACACTAATAACTGGTGACCTGAATGCTAAAGTCGGCGTAAAGCAGGAGGAAAATGAACGTGGCGTAGGCCCTTACGGATCAGGAATGAGGAATGCTAGAGGACAACTGTTAATAAACCACGTTAACGAAAATAACCTTCATATCACAAATACATATTTTAAGAAAAAAGAAGGAAGAAGGTAGACATGGAAAGACATGGAAAACCCAAATGGAATAACAGCTAACGAAATCGATTATATAATAACTAACAAGAGGAACATAATATTAGATACACAGGTTATTAATAGGGTCAAAATGGGAAGTGATCACTGAATGGGTCGGGCAAAAATAAATTTTAACACAAGGGTGGAACGAAGAAAAATGCTGAATCCAAAGATGAAAATGATAGATAGAACACAACTTAAACACAAGAAAAACGAGTATATACAAAAACTTGAAGAACATGAAATCAAAGGGGATACTTCATCCCTCAACGAAATTAACAGAAAAATCATTCACGTTATAGTAGAATTTGCAAAAGAAGTAGCTCACACGAGAAATATTAAAGAGGAAAAGCTCTCCAAAGAAACGGTCAAACTAATACAAAAACGAAAATCCATGAAGCAAGGCACCGTGGCATGTGAAAATAAGTTAAAAACTTTGAATAACGATATAAGAAAATGTATTAGAAGATATGTAAGAAACTATAACAAAGAGAAAGTTGAAGAAACTCTGCAGAACAAGAAGAGTATAAAACTTTTACAAAGGTCATTAAATGAAGGACAAATACAAATAACAAAATTAGTACATAAGGACAACCAAATGAGGATCCTGGTGATGAACTCAAACGAATGAATATAGAGAGATTCTACAAGGACCTTTATGAGAGTAAAGTTGAACCACCACCAGACAAAAGCGAGTCAGTTCGAATATGAGTAATGAATGAAGAATCTGAAGATATTCCCAACATCACCAAATACGAAATACAAGATTCTTTAAATAAAATGACAAGATGAAGAGCAGCAGGTGAAGACGGCGTACTTGTCGACATGGTGCCACAGGTCGGAGAGCCCATATTACGAATCCTAGCTATATTGTATAATAAGTGTCTCGATGTGTGATGTAACTCGAAACTGGGATAATGCTGTGGTGGTCTTGCTCTTTAAAAAAGAAGATAAGTCTAAATTAACCAACTATAGACCAATCAGCCTACTATCCGTAAAGTACAAGTTATTTATGAAAATAATAACTGAGAGACTCACAGAGAAATTAGACGGTTGCCAATCTAGAGAACAAGCTGGATTTAGAAAAGGCTTTAGTCCACTGGATCACCTTCAAGTATTTAGAACCTTAACAGAAGTGAAAACGCGTATAATTTTAAAATATCGATGGCCTTTGTGGATTACGAGAAAGGGTTTGACTCCCTTGAAATCTGGGCAGCATTAAATCTAAGCAACTGTAGAATTGACACTAGGTACTCACAGATTATTCAAAATATATATAAAAATGCAACAGTTCAGATAGTATTGAAAGAAAACACGAATAAGATAGAAATGAAAAGAGGGGTACGTCAAGGGGACACCATCTCGATGAAATTGTTTACGTTGGCGCTAGAAGGGTATAAATATAGAAGGAGAGCAACTCAATCATTTGCGATTCGCGGATGATATTATGCTTATATCTCACAACAAAGAAGAATTGGAAGAAATGCTGAACGAACTTAACAAGTCCAGAGAGATTGGTCTGAAGATAAACATCGCCAAAATCATGTTCATGACAAATGATAAAGAAGTAGAATTGAACATTGAAAATACAAAAATCACAGAAACGGATTCATACGTATATCTTGGATAAAAAATAGTAATATCCAAGGAAAACTTGAAACCGGATCTATTAACGAGAATATCGTTGGCTTGGTCGGCATTTGGCAGATTGCCAATATCCCAAATACACTAAAAGCGAACACATTTGATCAATGCGTGTTGTCAGTAGTGACATACGGAACGTACGTCAATACTGGCCAAGATAACTGACGTAGCTGAGCGGATAAACAGGTTGAAGTGGTGATGGGCGGGTCATACCGCAAGTCTCTGATAATCGATGGACCCATAAGGTAATCAACTGGAGACCCTGGAATGAGAAAAGAAGTAAAGGGCGCCCGCAAACCCGATGGTCTGACGTCATCAAAAGACTAGTGGAATACAACTGGATAAACAAGGCCCAAAACGGAAGAAGATGGACGTACTTAGGGTAGGCTTATGTCCGACGATGAACTGCATAGCTGATGATTATAATGAATTTTTTCAAGAAGAAAAGGATTTAAATCCACAGGAACCAGTCTCCGTGGCAGATATTTATTAAGGCTATAGTATCCTCACAAGATATAAAACTTAAATGCAGAATATCTGCCACTCTGCGATGGGTTCACCTACCCTCAATTTTTTGCAACTGCTCCCCTCCATAACCACGGCCGGAACTAGATCTATAAGTTGTATTTTTTGGTTCAGTTTGTCCAAAATCTTGGTTGTGAGCTCCCGGACCAGAATATAACATAACAATAAAAATATTTAGTTTATTTAGAAATTTGCAAAGTAAAATACCTTCTCTTCTAAAGTTTATACCAGACAATTAGTAAGTTGTACACTCCATCATTTTCAAAGTAAAGAATACGGGAAGCAGTGATAGCTAAATTCACTGACAAAATGATTCAGAAATGTTATCTGGAAGTTAGTTAGTCGAGACGGCTGTAACGTTTGCTCTCGATAGTGTAGTTTCTACTTAGATGTAAAAAGCTCATACGATCAGTTATGATGGAGGTACAGCATTACAATCAAAGTGATAAGTCAATAATTACACAATAGCTTTTATTTTGTTAATTCCAACAAAAACAATACAAAACTAATTTAAGTTGAATAGAGTCTAAATGATGAAAGAGATAACATTATATTAATAAGTTTGCCAGATATAAAGAATTCCTGAAGGGATAGTTACTATCACAAAAAAACTCATTACAATGCTAGTGTGTAAGCGATACAAAATATATAAGTATTAGAATAAAGTTTAAAATTGAAAAAAAAAACACAGTCTTTTTCGTAAAAATATACAATTGTTAATAAATTATTAACAGATATATATTTATATAATTTGGTAAATGTTTAATTTATTTACATAAAAGAAATTAAAAAAAATGCCTTACTTTAGTGTGACCTAGCCTCTCTTTCTGTAGTTCTTCCATAATATCAAACCAAAGGCCATTTCGTCGATCTCGTAAAGGACTTTCTGTAGATACCTTCTTCGCAAGATCTTTCGTTTTCCTTTTGGACTTTCTTTTATCTTTTTTATTTCCAGTTTGGTCTGGTTCTCGGGAATTATTTAAACTCTCAATCAAAGAACATTTTATAGGCTCTAAATTTCTTTCTACCACACTTTTCCAAAATGAGATACATTTTTCAGTTTCTTCTTTACTTATATCATTCTCAAATGAAAATGTCTGAAAAACATTATAATTTTATTACAAAGTATTTATATGTATCGTATATTCATTATAAAGCAGTCTACAAAATTAATAAAATATAGTATCAAACTTCAGTAAACTGATTTCAGTAATCCATATGGACTGGTATTAAGAATAACATAAGCTAAATTTCATGCAGAGTGTACTGAAAAAATACACAATTATTTTTGACTATGTTGAGAATGTGGAATCTTTGGCACAATGACACTACTCAGTATATATCACCACTACATCAAACACTTTATTTTTGCGCTCGACGTGCGTTTCGCTAACCATGTTAGCTTCCTCAGGAGCGATGATTGACTGTCAATCATCGCTCCTGATCCAATTATTTTTATTGGAACTTTAACGTGACATGCGTATAAGTTATTAGAAGATAAAATATCTTCTATTAGTTATATGTGTTAATGTTCTTTGCTAGTAAAAAATTCCAATCTATTATAATAAACTACAGAATTGTTTTATAGAATATTCAGTCAACTAGCGGCTACTCAACAGGAAAAAAATCTCTAGAGACGTGGGTACTTCAAAGGTACCCCGTCAAATTTTACATATTAACACGTAGGCTGAAAAGTTTTTGGTCTAGCTACTTAAAACACTTTTTTTTTGCAAAATTCGACTTTATTCATCAATATAGTCTCCTTCTAGAGCAATACAGTCCAACGTTTTTCTAATATTTCTATACCTTTCTGGTAGAAGGATTTATCTAGGCCTCAGTTTCAGCGATAACTCCTTCACTGGAGTCAAATCTCTTTGCCGCGAGCATTTTTGGAGGTCTTTTTTTTTATGGGTCTAGCACACGTGCTGCGGAGATGTCCCTAAAGTGCTACAGGAGCGACACGTGTGCGGAGAAAGCGATTCACGTTGTTCTTGAATCGCTGTCAATTGTACTCGGTGGGAAATACAGCCCTGGGCAAATTATTCCAAAGGGATGATGTTCTCCATATAAAAAACTGCTTGAAAAGCTTGAAAGCTGAACCTCATACGAATGTGAAGTATTAGCGCGACGTGTACTTTTAACACGCCCGCTCTGGGAGGAATTAAGCGGGCCACATCCTTCGAACACTTTCCATGATAATGTTTGTAGAATAGGCTCAAGTCGCCAATCGTTCTTCGATGTTCCAGCGAATCAAGGCCGCCGGTCAGTTCCGGGTCTCCAATCAGACGAACAGCTCTTCTCCGAATAGAATCCAACAAATGCAGTGTATGACTGGGAGCGAAGCCCCAAACATGGGAGCAGTATTCCATAGTTGGTCGAATTTGAGCTTTGTAAAGAATTAACAGTTGTTGTGGAGTGTAACGCTTTCTGGTTCAAAATAATATTTCCAACTTTTGAGAAGCTCTCCTTGCTATGCCTGCAACATGTTCATGCCAGGACATATTTGCTCCCAACTTTTTTAGAAAAAACTGCCGCCTGGGTTTTTGTAGCGTTAAATTCCACTTGGTTACTGTCACCCCAAGATAGAGTTTCTTCCAGGTCTTTGTTAAGTTGAATAACTTCCTGCTGTCTGCGGATATTCGTCTGAGTAGCCGATGTCCGAGCGTTCAAAGTGAATGAAGAGATAAGCGTACTCTGCAAAGCTTAAATTGGATTCTCGGTCTTTTCCAGCAGATCGATCGTTAATATAAATGAGAAAGAGAGTAGGAGACAGTATGGAGCCTTGAGGTACACCGACGTTGATAGTGAAGGTGTTAGAAAGAAATCCGTCAACTGCCACTCGTAAAATGCTCTCTGAAGAAACATGAGAGCCACAAACAGAACTTTTCAGACATACCATAAGAGCGTAGCTTAGCCAACACAGCCCATCGTGCCAAACAAGGTCAAATGCCTTGGATGTCAAGAGCAACCGTTAGAGATTCTCCAAAGTGTTCAATTGCGTTGTTCCAAAGGTGTGTTACATAAGTCAAAAGATCTCGTGTTGATCTATTTTTACGAAAGCCATATTGGTGATCGCTAATAATGTTGAGTCTTTCAAGATATTTTGGAAGATGCTGGTTGATAGCCTTTGCCATGACTTTCGATATTATTGAAAGCAGTTCGATTGGTCGGTAGTTATTTGGCAAGGTCTTCTTGCCTTTTTTAGGTATCGGCTGAACGGTGGCACATTTCCAGCAGGAAGGAAATATTCCCTTTCTGTAGGATAGATTGAAAAGTCTATAGAAAACTGGTGGTAGTTCCCTCGCCCAGTTTTTGAGAACTATGGCAGGTATTCCGTAAGCGCCAGAAGCTTTTTGTAGTGTCTGTTTATGTTTTCCCCTGTCTGGAGAATACGGTGGATGATGAAGCAATTCGAAGTTCAATTCATGCAATTTTGCCATCATAACCATTGACTTGTGACATGGTGCATTGTGTTGATGAAAGAGGACGATTTCTGCCTTCAAACGCACCAATAACTTTATATAATAAATATCGATTGTTTTTCCCTTCTCAGCATAGTCGATAAAAATTATTATATGTGCATTCCAAAATACAGAGGCCAAAACCTTCCCAGCCGACTGTTGTGTCTTTGGTCGCTTCGGGCAGCTTTCACTGAGTGCTGCCCACTCAGCTGACTGCTGATTTGATTCCGGTGTGTAGTGGTGGATCCATATTTCAGCCATTGTCATATATCGCATGAAAATATCCTTTTTATTGCGCTTGAATAGGTCCAAACAGCACTCAAAATCATCAACACGTTGTTGTTTTTGGTCCCCTGTGAGCAAACGCGGTACCTATTTCAAACAGAGCTTTCTCATGCCCAAATGTTCATGCAAAATATGACCAACATTTCCGATGCGTCCCAGAGCGTTCAGCATCATTTGTATCTGTACCACCGCGTTTAAATTCAGCATACCAATAAATGATGAGTGATTTTTCCAGGGGCAGAGTCCCCGTAATACTTATCAAGCCACTGCTTTGCATAAACCCATCAAAAAACAGTATATCTAAAGTAGCACCACGAAAACCACTGTAACTTGTAAACTAATCATCGAAATGTCATGAAATTTTGACACGTATCGTTTCAAGATACTTCCTAATAATCATATGGATTTTTTGAAAAGGTCGACATCTATGTGTCAAACTAAATACTTTTCAGCCTACGTGTACATGTGTAGAATTTTTTTCGATTAAAGTTTCTTCGTTAAAATCATTGTTATCTACAGCTCCGTGTAAGAACAATGCCGGGTCTCCCACAATGTTTTTAGGTACAATCACCTTTTCATTTTCATCTTCGCACAAAATTGCACCTCTTATCTCTGTGCCAAGATCATTTAATGCCTTATAGCTGATACTGTGCCCCAATTTATTTAATATTGTAATCAAATGTTTTGATCTACTCAGGTGGTGAACAGATTCGGCTAGAACTACATGTTTAGGTGTCTTCTTTTCAGTAATACAGTACACAATGTCACTGAATATCGCTTTTGCCCTCCGAAGAGAAGTTTCTCCTAATTTTTGGTTCTTCGAACTGAATGATTTTTGATGAAAGTCGTTCTCGCCGGTGGTACATTATTTAACGCATTTTCTAGTAGGTATTCGTCACATAAATACTTATCCGATAAAAGTTTAGCAGTCCTTGCCTCATCTCTTAGTTGTATTGCACACAATTTGATTCTATCTGTATCTAATTGACGGGCACGTTCTACTCCTTCAGCACACATGAATACCATGGAAGGTTTCGACCTATCGGCTGAATAAAATAATAGTATTTTTTCCCCATACTTGTCAATTAGCAGGGATTTCACTACTCGGTTTTCCACAACTACATCTTCTATATCGGTGAGTTCAGCCATCTTTGTTGCCAAATATGATAATTCAAAGCAGCAAGTTGAAAATCTATCTTTCATAGATCAATTTTTCGAAAGAAGTCTGTAAAATTTCTTGGAGTATTTTAGAAGAAGGACGACCTGGTTTGTTTTGAGGTGATCTCGGTACCCATATATAGTCACGGTAACAAGATTTGTGATACCTTACTTCTTTAGCCAACAAATCCTGGGCGGTTTGACATGTACTTATTGCTGTAAGAACGTTATCTCGTTTTTTGTGTGCAGTATTAAAAATATTTTGTGCCGCAGAAAGTTTAGAACACAAAAAAAGGTTTCTGTTTTTATTTTTCGTTTGTTTACCGCATATTAAACACGTCAACTTCGGAGTGTTCTTTTGTCTAAATTCTCTGCGAAGATTGTGACTTAATCCTTCAGCACTGGAGTTAGCACTTTTTTCTTCTTCATGCTTGTGTAAAGCTATTTCTCTACGCCGATTTTTTTCTTACTCACGTAACTCGCGAACCAACTTCTGTGCCAGCGAAGACATTGAATACTAGATTCTGGATCATATATATCGAACTTTGCACTTAATTCATCTTTACGTCTCTATGCTCCACATTTTATAGTAAAAAAGGTCTGTGACTTTGGACCGTTCATTAATTGTCCTGACGAATCACAAAACAAACACACCAGTTCATTAGGTGCCTTCCTCTTTAAATTAACAACTTCTAGTGACATTTTTTTATAAAACTATTCAATCAATTCGTAAATTATAATTTAGCAAATGTAGAAAAACAAATATAACAGGCTTTGATGATGTTAGAGTGTGACTGGCGTCGATTCGGCGAGCTGCCAAAAGCACGAGGGCTCGTGGGACACGAGGCACAGAGGTGGGGAAACGAACCAAGCAACTGCCTGGCAACACGTTTTTTTATAGTTTGCGGTCTGCTTATTATGCAGACCATTGGCGCCCGCACTATATTATAAAACTGAAAATTTTTGAAATTATATTTTCCATTTTATTTAAGTTGAAACTTCTAAAATATAACATCTGTTACTATAGCTAATGAAAATAATGAAGTTTTTTCTTTTCTTTTTATTTAGTCTAAATTAGTGAAGTTAGTTCGTTTTTAGTATATGTACGAGGGATCTACAAATTAAAATTTAGCTTTGCTAGATATTAATTGTTTTAGATTTTTAAAGATTTTTAAAGGAGAGGATGAAAATGAAACAATATAATTTAAGGACGTAAGCCGCCCTAGTACAGGATTATTACGATATCTTAATATTTGCCCTGATAACAATGCAGCTTAGAAATTGACCTAAAAAGTTTTGATTTTCTATGTTATTTTTAACGGTTTAGATCTTAAAATAATTTTTTTAGCAAACAAAATTCAAGTAATATCTCTGTAGATTTTCGGTTAAAAAAATCAGCTAAAATTTCATGTTCTTAATCCAACGGGGAGAACGAAAATATTTTAGAAATCGTGGTTTTTTCTTCTATTAAGATATTAATAAAAATAAGGCAAAAAGTTTTTTTTTTCCACTTAATATTAAAAGATCTCTGCTTGCATAGGTATTTTATAATGTAATGTTAACTATTTAGAAGTAAATGCATGAATAGCCACTCCGATACTGAGTTAGTAAAAATTAACAATAGGCTAATTTAACTCGACTTTAATGTCCACATCAACATCAACTGGCTTAAGTATTCAAATACTGGTCCGACCGACGAACAAGATCTTTCGATTGAGCTGAATTATTCTCAGTTAGTTCTGGTGTTAATCACCTTTTCGATGAACCAGCACGGATCCCTAATCGAGATGGAGGGTTCGCCAGTTTTTTTGACCTGATTTTATTCACCAATCCAGAAATTTACACCGTAAATCCGGCTTTAGGTTCTTCCGACCATTTTGCATTTGCTTTCGACATCGAGTACTCTACCGATCACTGACAGAGAGGCGCCGAAACTGCGCAAAATTTGGCACTGCAAATCTGCATTAAAGAGGTTTCTGATATCATTTTGGCTGGTACGGATGTTAACAACCATTTTTCGACGAAATGTTCTTTCAACGGCAAACTTTGGTTCGACCGAAAGTGCAAAGAAGCTGTTGGTTCTAAACATCTTACCTACCGACAACGGCGTGAAAATCCTAACCTCATAAATCATAATAATAACATCTTTGTTCGTACCTGGAACCGATGCAACGAAATTATCGGCGAAATCAAGATGGCACGCAATCAAAGAATTAAAAACAAACATCTTGCCTGCTCCAACAATTCAAAGTCATTTTGGTCATTCGCTAAAGCTGTTAGTCCAAGTTTCACTAAATCCACTATACCACCACTCACACGGTTAGATAATTTTATTGCAACACCAGTTGAGAAAGTCAACTTGATAGTTGATCTCTTTGCTTCACATTCTACTGTTGATTTCCAAAGAAAAACCCCACCAACTATTCCCATAGTCTTGAAACATAAAACGTATTTTAATGAAGCCAGACATCAAAAACCTTCTGATGCTAAAGAAATACCTGCTACAGTACTCAAAAATTGCGCAAGAGAACTAACACCAGTTCTTTATAAACTTTTCAACTTGTCCTATGGAAAGATAATATTTTCTTCCTGCTGAAAATGCCCTGCAGTTAGGGCGATACCCAATAAAGGCACAAAAAAACCTTGCCAAACAACTACCGATCAGTCGGATTGCTTTCAATAATATCGAAAGACATGGAAAAGGCTATAAATCAGCATCTTCTAAAATGTCTTAAAGGATTCAACCTTATTAGCGACCATCAATATGGCTTTCGTAAACATAAATCAACAGGAGATCTTCTAACTTATCTAACAAATGTTGAATAACGCAATTGAACACTTTGGATAATCTTGACCCATTGCTCTTGATATACCCAAGGCATTCGACGTGTTTGTCAAGGTAAATTGTTAACTAAGCTACGCTCTTCTGGCATGACTGAAAAGTTCTCTTTATAGCTATCATGTTTCTTAAAGAGCATTCTTTACGAACAGCAGTCGACGGATTTCTTTCTAACACCTTCAATATCAACGCCGGTGTGATTCAGGGCTTCATACTCTCTCCTACTCTCTTCCTCATTTACATTAACGAGCTGCAGGAAAAGACCAAGAATCTAACCTACAGCTTTGCAGATGACAGTACAGATCTTCTAACTTATGTAGCACATATTTGGAACAACGCAATTGAATACTTGGGAGAATCTCGAGTAGTTGCGCTTGATATTCCCAAGCCACTCGATCGTATTTGGCATGACCGATTATTGGCTAAGCTTATGGTCTGTCTAAAAAGTCTTGCCCATTACTTTCGTGTTTCATCAGAGAGCATTCTTTAAGAGTGGCAGTCGACAGATTTCTTTCTACTACCTTCGCTATCAATGCTGGTGGGCCCAAAGACTCCATACTGTCTCCTACTTTCTTGCTCATTTACAGTTACTTACGATCTGCTGGACAGGACTAGGGATCCAATTTACAGCTTTACAGCTGACAGTACGCTTATCTCTTCTTTCACTTCAAATTCTCGAAGGTCGGCTTCTTATGGAAATGTCTGCAGACAGCAGCAAACCGTTCAACTTAACAAAGATCTGAAAGAAATCCGATCTTGGAGTGACAGGTAGAATTTAACGCAGCAAATCCCAGGTGGCAGTTTTTTCCAAAAAGTTAACGTGGCCGAACCCGACATAGTGATATTGGGACACTCTATTCTTCTAGCATCGTACCTCAATTTGCTGGGCGTTAATTTGGGATCAAATATATCTTGACATGAACATGTTGCATGCATAGGAAAGAGAGCTTATCAAAAGATCGGAATATTATTTCAAACTAGAAAGCTTTACACTCCACAGCAACTATTAATTCTATACAAAGCTCAAATCCGACTCACAATGGAATACTGCTCCCATGTTTGGGACTTTGCTTTCACATTCATGTAGGGTTTAGCTTGTCTCTACTCGTACAACTCTTTTCAAGTAGTCTTTTATATGCTCCTCCCTTTGGAATAATTTGCCCAGAACTGTGTTTCCGAACGAGTACAATTTATAGCGATTCAAGGCCAACGTGAATCGCTTTTTTTTTTTTTTTTTTTTTTTTTTTTTTTTTTTTTGTTCTTTTTTTTTTTTTTTTTTCTTTTGTTTTTTTTTTTTTTTTTTTTTTTTTTTTTTCACGTGTCGCTTTAGGGATTTTTCTGCAGCGCGTAAATTCTACCGAAAAAAATTCTGTAACGATATTTCAGCATACTTGGTCTCAAAAGTGTTAACTCAATTTTGTGTTCAAAATAGTTGAAAGAATCAATACCTACAATAAAACAATACTATCAGCGACACTAACGACCTAAATGAATGAGTTCTTTTTATTTCTTCAAATTGGCGAAGTTAAGAAGCTTGACCAATATTTTATTCTTTCCTTTTTTTTGAGTAAGCCATTTAATTTTAAGTTTCTTTTGTACAGTTTTTATCTCCTTTAATTTTTGTTTGTTTTTTCCAAACGTTAACTATTTTTTATTCGCATGTCTTCCAAAACCTACAAAACGTCCCTCTTTCACGTAACTGTGTGTTTTCTACGACACGGCGTGATATCCAGGCTGTCGGTCTATAGAAGAAAGTGAGCAACCAAACTTATTCAGGTTACTTGGTAGTCTAACTGGTATGTCAAATTAAAAATAAGACCAAGTTCAGTTAAAGTATATCTCAATTAAATTAATTATGTAACAAACTTAAACCGACCAGCACGCTTATATGATGTCACATATAAGATTTTAAAACACTGTCCTTAAGAATTAATATAATTTAAAATAACACTAAACGAAATATAAAGGATAAAATGTATAACATATAGTAAAGATGACTAAAACTGAAAGTAAATTAAAATAAAACATAAACCACATGAAATGCAAAAATAACTATTACTCGCATCTAATTTAATAATAACCGGTCAAGTGCAAGTGGAACTTACGCAATTAGTGTTCCGTACGTTGACTTCTTCTGAAATAAAAATTTTTGTTACGGAGGTTTAAAATGATCAGTGACTTCACCCAAATGAGTTTTCAACAAAGTTTGTTTCCGATCTTTACTGAAAACTGATGAACCTGAAATTTTTGGTTTTTTATATACCAGATAAATTATTAAAGGTAATACACTCGTGATAATTTTCGTTCAATCTACGCCCGTGGAGAATATTCCAGAAATTTTTCAAAATTTTTGGATCAGTACTTCTCGATTTCACGATTTTTTCAAAATAA
Organism: Pachyrhynchus sulphureomaculatus; assembly: GCA_019049505.1. Lineage (NCBI taxonomy): Eukaryota > Metazoa > Arthropoda > Insecta > Coleoptera > Curculionidae > Pachyrhynchus > Pachyrhynchus sulphureomaculatus. The sequence continues at coordinate 121,688,936 of CM032456.1, forward strand.
TACAAAGAAAAGTGTGCGCATGTAAGACATTATATATATTTCTGAGCTCGTGTTTTTTCAACCTCTCATTTGACACCCTGATGACCTAGTAAAATTTTTTTTTTCATTTCCGATTTCACCCCCCAAAACTAACCCCTTAAGTCAAAATTTAACTTTCAAAACTACACGACTCTGATGAGACCATCATTTTCTCTATTAGTACCATATTTCAACTTTCTACGTCAAATAGTTTCGGAGAAAATCGGGTGTGACAGACGGGCAGACAGACAGACAGACGGACAGACAGACAGACAGTGAAGTGATCTTATAAGTGTTCCGTACGGAACACTAAAAATGACATTAACTTACAACGGTCAACTCTAGATTGAGAGACTTGGATCCCTGATCGCGAAGAGGAGTTCGCCAGTCTTCTTGATCTGTTTTTAACCACCAATCCGGAGATGAGATGACCATAAACTACTTTCGACATTGAGTATCCTACCAATCAGAGACAGAGAGGCGCCTAAACCGCGCAAGATTTGGCACTACAAATCTGCTAAATGGAAAGATCTCATGGAATATTTTCGAACTTTCCCTTGGTTAGACGATTGTTCTCGATCCGACGACCCGACTGCGCCAGGGAGGTTTCCGATGTTATTTTGGCTGGTATGGAGGCTTACATCCCTTTTTCGAAGAAATGCCCTTCCAACGACAGGTCTTGGTTTGACCGAAAATGCAAAGAAGCTGTTGCTTCTAAACATCTTGCCTACCGACAATGGCGTGAAAATCCTAACACCATAAACCTTTGTTCGTGCCAGGAACAGATGCAAAGAAATTATCGACGAAACCACACAATCAACAAATTAGAAACAAACTTCTCGCTTGTCCCAACAATTCCAGGTCCTTTTGGTCAGCGAACTTGTTGGCTGAACTCTTTGCTTCACATTCTACTGTCGATTTCCAAGGAAAAACACCACCTACTATTCCCATAGTGCAGTCAAGGATGCCCGATTCTGGCGTTGACGGAATACCTGCCATAGTTCTCAAAAACTGTGCGAGGGAACTAACACCAGTTTTCTGTAGACTTTTCAACCTATCCTACAGAAAGGGAATTTTTCCTTCCTGCTGGAAATGTGCCACAGTTCAGCCGATACCTAACAAAGGCAAGAAGACCTTGCCAAATAACTACCGACCAATCGCACTGCCTTCAATAATATCGAAAGTCATGGAAAAGGCTGTCAATGAGCATCTTCTAAAGTATCTTGAAAGATTCAACATTATTAGCAATCACCAATATGGCTTTCGTAAAAATAGATCAACAAGACATCTTCTGACTTATGTAACACACGTTTGGAACAACGCAATTGAACACTTTGGAGAATCTCTAACCGTTGCTCTTGACATCCAAGACATTTGACCGTGTTTGGCACGATGGGCTGTTGGCTAAGCTACGCTCTTATGGTATGTCTGAAAAGTTTTGTTTGTGGCTCTGAGCATTTTACGAGTAGCAGTTGATGGATTTCTTTCTAACACCTTCATTATCAACACCGGTGTACCTCAAGGTTCCATACTGTCTCCTACTCTCTTTCTTATTTACATTAACGATCTGCTGGAAAAGACCGAGAATCCAATTTACAGCTTTGCAGATGACAGTACGCTTGTCTCTTCATTCACTTTGAACGCTCGGACATCGGCTACTCAGATGAATATTCGCAGACAGCAAGAATTTATTCAACTTAACAAAGACCTGGAAAAAATTCTATCTTGTGGTGACAGTAACCAAGTGGAATTTAACGCTACAAAAACCCAGGCGGCAGTTTTTTCTAAAAAAGTTAACGTTGCTGAACCCGACATAGTTACGTCGGGGCACGCCATTCCTATAACATCGTCACTCAATTTGCTGGGCGTTAATTTGGGAGCAAATATGCCCTGGCATGAACATGTTGCAGGCATAGCAAGGAGAGCTTCTCAAAAGTTGGAAATATTATTTCAAACCAGAAAGCTTTACACTCTACAACAACTGTTAATTCTTTACAAAACTCAAATTCGACCAACTATGGGATACTGCTCCCATGTTTAGGGCTCCGCTCCCAAACATACACTGCATTTGTTGGATTCTATTCAGAGAAGAGCTGTTCGTCTGATTGGAGACCCGGAACTGACCGGCGGCCTTGATTCGCTGGAACATCGAAGGACGATTGGCGAATTGAGCCTATTCTACAAGTATTTTCCTGGAAAGTGTTCGAAAGATGTGGCCCGCTTAATTCCTCCCAGAGCGGTGCATGTTAGAAGTACACGTCACGCTAATACTTCACATCCGTATGAGATTCAACTTGTTAATCCTCGTACAACGCTTTTCAAGCAGTCTTTTATATGTAGAACATCATCCCTTTGGAATAATTTGCCCAGGACTGTGTTTCCCACCGAGTAAAATTTACAGCGATTCAGGAACAACGTGAATCGCTTTTTCCCGCACACGTGTCGCTCCTGTAGCGCTTTAAGGACTTCTTCCCTGCAGCACGTGTGCTAGACCCATAAAAAAAAAGATGAAAACATGTGTAACAATATCCAATAATTTATTATATTAAGTGCTAACGGTTTTAGATCGAAGTTAAAGTTGGAGTTGATTTTTTTGCCTATTTAATTATAGTTCTGCTAAATCTTTCAGATGTTTTTAGATTTATGAAGCTTCCAGTTATAGACCACAGATGTTCTTTAAATTTAGTTTAATTTCTGTATATTTACGTGCGTCCACACACATATCAAACTTAGCGTAATTCCAACTAGTTAACACTTAAATTAAAAAAGAAGAAACAAAGATAATAATTAAATATTATTAGGTTTAAAAAATATATATATTTTGGTTATACATTTACTCTTACTTATCGGTATTCATTTTCCTTCTAAAGTTGTGTAAAGTGACTGTGTGTATGTGTGATACCTATAGCGGATGTGATAATATTTATGTTTTATTTTATCATTTATTCTAAATTATATCATAAATATTGCATAACTTTAACCTCTAGTCATGTACGCCATCTTCTATTAAGGTAAAGTAAGTAGTATAGGTTTCGGAATTTGGTAAATTGTTCTTGGTAAGTGAAAAATTTTTAAAGATCAGTCAGTTATCGACACAAAAATTAAATTTTGCCTAATATTGAGGGGTTAGTTATCCCTTACAAGCCAGTCTTTAGATAATTTATATTTATTATTATGATTTTTAGGAAGTACCAATCTTGAAACGATACGTATCAAAATTTCATGATATTTCAACAATTAGTTTACGAGTTACAGTGGTTTTAATGACGCTACTTTTGATATTTTCAAAACAATGGAGAAAATCGAATTCCGTGTGTTGATTAAACACTGTTTTTTGATGGGAAAAAATACCGTTCAAGCAAAGCAATGGCTTGATAAATCACTGGAATTTACCGGTATGCTGAATTTGTACGCGGACGGACAGATATAAATGAAGCTGAACGCTCTGGACTCCCAAATGAGGTGGTTACACCGGAAAACATAAAAAAAAAATCCATAAAATTGTTTTGAATGACCGTAAAGTGAAATTGCATGAGATAGCTGACACCCTAAAGATATCAAAAGAACGTGTTGGTCATATTTTGCATGAACATTTGGGCATGAGAAAGCTTTGTTCGAAATGGGTGCCGCGTTTGCTCACAGTGGACCAAAAACAAAAATGTGTTGATGATTCTGAGCGCTGTTTGGACCTGTTTAAGCGCAATAAAAAGGATACTTTCATGCGATATGTGACAATGGATGAAATATAAATCAACCACCACCACACCGGAATCAAATCGACAGTCAGCTGAGTAGACAGCAGCCCATGAAAGCCGCCTAAAGCAACCGAAGACACAACAGTCGGCTGGGCCAAGTGAACAAGAAAAAAGTTCTCTTTCATCAAGACAATGCACCGTGTCACAAGTTATTAGTTACGATATCAAAATTGCATGAAATGAACTTCGAGTTGCTTTCTCATCCACCGTATTCTCCAGATTTGGCCCCCAGCGACTATTATCTATTTGCAGACCTCAAAAAAAATGCGCGCGGGAAAGAGATTTGGCTCCAGTGAAGAAACTGAGAACTATTTTGAAGGAAAAGACAAATCCTTCTACAAGAAAGGTATAGAAATGTTAGAAAAGTGTTGGACTGATTGTATCGCTCTTGAAGGAGACTATATTGATGAATAAAGTCGAATTTTGCAAAAAAAATGTGTTTTAAGTAGCTAGACTAAAAACTTTTCAGCCTACGGATTATTTGCAGTATATGTATACATGGGCATTTACTATCATTTTGAGGATTTTATTCTAGAAATTAAAGGTGTTCCAATTAGAAAAATATGTGATAATATTTTTTGGTGAGTTTTTTAAAGTTTTGATTTGTAACCTTCTCTAGGTTAGGACTTATTATTTAAACTTCTGAAAATTTTTTAAATCTTCTAGTAAAATACGTGTAGCGGGTAGTCCTCAGGGATAATCCTGTCAGGAGAGGTGAATCAATCCCCCGTCACAGATTCCGGGGGTTTCCTGACTTGGGAAGATAGTGCCTGTGTAGGGTCCCTTGTTCGGAGCTACGGATGAAGCCCACAACGGCGAAGAAGAGATATTTTCAAATACGACGGATCTGGCGAAAGTGGCATCGCTGATTTTAGGACTTGTATAAAATCAACTTCATTGCGGTCTTGCAGATGGATGTAGGCCCATCAAAGGCTAGGGGAAGAATCGGTAAATTACCCGATCCTCCAGGTTGTACTAACTAGCAAAAAATCCTAGGGACAAGCCTCGAAACGATTGCATAGAAATACGGAAGCGATTTTTGGAACATGGAACATCTGGGTTCTGAGGGAAATATCAGAATATCATAAAAACTCTTAAACAAAAGAACATCAGTATTGCCATTCTCACAAAAACAAAAAAGAAAAGAAGTGGAATAGAAAAATTGGAGGACTTTATCCATCTACAGTGGATTATCCAAAAGTAGTAGAGCAGGCCAAGGGGTATGGCCATTAATAGACAAAAACCTGAAAATCAAATTGACCAACTGGGAGACCGCAAGTGAGAGAATAGTAACTGCAAACTTGAACCTTAAAGGGCACAGAACAACAGTCATCGGTATATATGCTCCAAATGAAGATGCTACAATCCAAGTAGAAGACTAATTTTATGAACAAATCGATGACGTGCTCGTGAAAGTAGGCGATCAGCGGGAGTACATTCTCTTGAGCGATTTTAATGCTCGGATTGGAAGAAGATCAAATAATGGGATAGTTGGAAGTAATGGGGAAAAGGTACTGAATAACGGACAAAGACTTATACAAATATGAGTCTAATATAACTTTCGAACGGATTTTATCACCATAAGGGTATTCACAAATACACTTCGCACCAGGACACTAAAGATCAAAAATTAATAATCGATTATATCATCATAAAACCATAAAGCAGAACTCTAAATGGAAAGCGTAGGATACAAGAGCATATAGAGGAGTAAAATGTAGTTCAAATCATTACCTATTGAAAGCCCATATGTATATTTCTTTCAGGTCCAAGACGAACAAATAAACTAACCTACACAAATAATAAAAGCAAAACAAACTAGGTAAAACATAAATGGGTTTTATCAACACAGCATTAAGATATTCTATCCAAACCATTTTGATTGAAACCTCTATAAAGATTATCTATAATGGAGACCGACATAACATATAGCCAGATTGTAGATTATATGTAGAAGCACGAGTCGGTAGCAACAGAAGCCCTTGGAGGCGAGCAGCAAAGTACCTCTAAATATAACGGCCAATTCACTTGGAACGATAAAATGGAGGAACAAAAACGAAAAAGACAACAATCCTACCAGAAGTAGATAATCACAACGGATGATAAAAACAGAATAATTTACAGGCAAAATTTAGGAGAATGATCATCCAAAACAAAAATGAAACGTGAGACAAAAAATACAGGGAAGTAGACACATACTTAAGAGGAACTAAACCAGGGATGTCAAAGATACGGCCAGCGGGCCGCATCCGGCCCCCGGGACGTATCAATGCGCGATCGCAATGAAGAATCATAATTTTTAACAACCGTATATTATATACTATATAATTAAATAAATAAAATGTTATAATAATTCAGTACATTTTTTTTATTTGAATCTGGCCCGCCTACACATTCTAAATTTAATATATGGCCCTCTGCAAAATTGAGTTTGACACCTCTGAACTAAACCATCGAAAGCTTAGAAATTTCTGAAATCACTAAAAACAGAAAACACCAATAAAATAAATCTAAATTCCATTAAATTAAAGGAATAGTACCAGCACTACTTTCGAGAACTTCTCGAAAAGAGAGAGCAGTATGCAACGCGATCACCAACCAATTACCATATTCAGAGCCAATATATAAATATAACAGAAGACATGGTTTGGAAAGCCGTTAGGTCAATGAAAAACAAGAAACCGGCTGGACCCGCAGAATTGCGAAAAAGTTGGAAGTTTATAAATATGCTGAGACACATACTCGAAGAATATATAAAGATAATACCTGAGATTTGGAAAGAAGCATGGATAACACCAATTTACAAAAGGGGAGATAGAACTGTCAAAACTATAGATGTGTATCAGTAACGAGCACCCTTAGTAGAATCTACGGAAAAATTTTAGAAATATAATTGAAGATGAATATAGTCCCCATGAGATTGAACAACACTCTGGTTTTAGAGCGGGCAGATTATATGTAGACCATATATTTAACGTAATTCGCGTAATTAAAAAGGGCATCAACGGAGAAAGAGCTCCAGCTCCATCTACTGTTTGTGGACCTAACCAGGGCGTATGATACCCTCACAGTGAAAAAACTATGGCAAATATTAGAACGATCAACTATAAACAGTATCATCGCAATAAAACAACTGTACGACTAGTCACGTTGTGGAGGAATGGGAATACAGCTGCCCGACTAAACAACGTTATACACTCTACATTTTGCTGACGATCAGATGATTATTGCTCTGGATAAAAAAGACCTAGAATTTATGACAAAAAAACTATTTGAAGATATGAGATCCCGGAATTAAAAGAACGGAAAAAGAAGTGCAGGGCAGAATAAGTAAAGGAAAGGCGGTCATAAGACATCTGGTCAAAGAGCATAACATCACTTCATTGATAATACAGTGTTTAAGAGCATCGTGTTATTCCTTTGTGAAACTTGACAATTGTCGAAACGATTGGGACAGAATCTCGAAGCACTCGAAATGAGATTACTGGCGAAGATCGGCTGGAGTTAGGAATGAAAGAATACGAGAGATAATGACCACGATTATTGAAGAAATTCAACAACAGCAACTTATATGGTACGGACACATGGAAAGAATTAAAGAACACTCAATAACAAAGATGGTTTTAAAGTGGATACCAAGAGGAGAAGAGGGAGACCAAGAGCAACCTGGTTTGGAGAGGACAATGAGAAATTTGAGACCCGGAGACAGGGGAGATCGAAGGGGTTAGAAACTGGAAAATGGAAGGCAAAGAACGCTATAAAACCGTATTGATGATGATTCTAGTAAAATATGAACGTTTTCGGGAGGGTAATTCATATTTTTGTAGATATAAACTGTTCTATTTATTGTGGCTCGGCTTCCTTATTTAAGCCATTTCTTTAAATTGTTCTTATAGAGAATTAGCAAAAATCTCAGATTTTTGAGAAGGAATAGTTAAGATTTTGTTTTTAAGGACTAGAATGTGGTAAAATGTGTTGTTATTAGATTTGGTAAGTGATTTTGATATTTCGTATATCGAATTATCTTATATTTATATTTAAGTTGTTGGTTATGTTTTACCGTTTTTTTTTAAATGAAGGTAAAAGAAATTTGTTTTTAATAATTTGAGCTGCTCTTTAAGCTAATCGTTTAATAGCAGGGTCACCAGATTTTTGAACCTATTTTGGTTCCTCATTTCGTTTTGAGGTTCCTGATTTAAATAGCCGTATTTGCAATATTTTTAAACTTCTATATGAGAGAACAGAGCCAAAGTTGTATCAATGCCATTAGAAATTCTGATTACCGCTTCTTCGAGCATAGCGATACTTGTGACAAAATTTAGTGGTTCAGTTTCTTCCATAATATTCCTGAATCTTAGCCAGTTAGTTTTTTCATCTTAGTAATGAAGCGAGGATTTCTATACTGACTGATGACCAGAAGGTGATCTTAAGTCAATTCGTATAAAACATGTCGCTTTTTTTATGGGCCTAGCACACGTGATGCAGGGAAATCCCTAAAGCACTACAGGAGCGACATGCGTGCGGAAAAAGCGATTCACGTTGGTCTTAAAACATTGTAGATTTAACTGTCGAAAACATAGTCCTGGGCAAATTATTCCAAACAAACGAGGTTCTCCACATAAAAGACTGCTTGAAAAGGGTTGTACGAGGAGTAACAAGCTGAACCTTATACGGATGTGAAGTATTTCGCAAGGCAACTTGTTTTTCTAGCATGCACCGTCCTTCGATGTTCCAATGAATCAAGGTCGCTTGCCAGTTCCGGGTCTCCAATCAGTCGAACAGCCTTCTTCTGTATAAAATCCAACAAATGCCGTGTATGTTTGGAAGCAGAACCCCAGATATGAGAGCAGTATTCCATCGTTGGTCGAATTTGTATAAGTTTAACAGTTGTGGAGTGTAAAACTTTCTAGTTTGAAATAATATTCCCAGCTTTTGAGAAGCTCTCTTTACTTTGCTTGCAACATGTTCATACCAAGACATATTTGCCCCCAAATTACCGCCCAGCAAATTGAGTGATGACGCTAGAGGAATGGAGAGCTCGGACATAACTATGTCATGTTCATCAACGTTAACTATTTTAGAAAAAACTGCTGCCCGGAGTTTTGAAGCGGTAAATTCTATTTGGTTACTGTCACCCCAAGACAAAATTTTTTTCAGGTCTGTTAAGTTGACTGACTTCCTGCTGTTTGCGGATATTTGGATGAGTAGCTGATGTTGAGAGTTCAAAATGAATAAAGAAATAGGCGTACTGACATCTGCATAGCTGCAGATTAGATTCCTAATCTTTTCCAGCAGATCGTTAATGTAAATGAGAAAGAGAATACGAAGCCGTGGGGCACACCGGAGTTGATATTGAAGATCTTAGAAAGAAATCCATTCACTGCCTACTCGTAAAGAACGTCCTTTGAGGAAAGATGAGACATACCCAATAATCCATCGTGCCAAACACGGCCCAATGCCTTGGATATATTAAAACCAACCGCTCGACATTCTCCAAAGTGTTTAAATTGAATTGTACCAAACATGTGTTACGTAAGTTAGTAGATCTCCTGTTGATCTACGTTTACGAAAGTCATATATCAGAGCTGTGTTTCCCACCGAGTACAATTTACAGCGATTCAAGAACAACGTAAATCGCTTTTTCCGCACACATGCCGCTCCTAAAGCGCTTTAGGGACTTCCCTGTAGCACGTGTGCTAGACTCATAAAAAAAAAATTGATCGTCGGTAGCAATATTGCATCCTTCAAGATATTTTAGAATATACTAATTGATAGCATTTTCCATGACTTTCGATATTATCGAAAGCAGAGCGACTGGTCGGTAATTATTTGGCAAGGTTTTCTTGCCTTTTTGGGTATCGACTGAACTGTGGCGCATTTGTAGCAGGAAGGAAATATTTGCTTTCTGTAGGATAGGTTGAAAAGTCTACAGAAAATTTGTGTTAGTCCTCTCGCGCAGTTTTTGAGTACTGTGACAGGTATTCCGTCAGCACCAGAAGCTTTTTTGGTGTCTAGTTTCATTAAAATACGTTTTATGATACGCTATCTGAAGACAATATCGGACATCCTTAACTGCACTATGGAAATAGTAGGTGATGTTTTTCCTTGGAAATCGACAGTATAATGTGAAGCAAAGAGCAACGCCAACAAGTTCGCAAAAGAACTATCTAGCCGTGTGAGTAGTACTATAGTGGATTTGCTAAAATTTTGACTAACTGCCTTAGTGACTGACCAAAAGAAGCTGAAACTGTTGCGGCAAGTAAGAAGTTTGTCTCTAATTCGTTGATTGTGTGCCTCCTTGGTTTCGTCGATAATTTATTTGCATCTGTTCCGGGGGGAACAAAGATGTTATGATTTATGACGTTAGGATTTTCACACCATTGTCGGTAAGCAAGATGTTTAGAAGCAACAACTCCTTTGCATTTTCGGTCAAACCAAGGCTTGCCGTTGAAAAGACTGTGAAATTCTATTAATGTTTTTAGTTTAAAAAAATACCTAGGATTTTGGGTGAGCCCCTATCACCACCCTATAGTGAATATATGTAATAGAAGGAAGAATGTGATAATTAAAATTTAATGTATAAATATATAGTGTGAGTTTACTTGTTCTACAACCCCAAATCCTATTCTTGGCACTCAGGTCACCCTGTAGGATTATAGTTTCATTGGCTCTAAAAATGTTTTCAAGACTTTCAGTATTAACATTTATATTAGGACTGCAATAAACGATCCCTACAGTAATATTTTGATTATTGGCCAAAATAATTTGGAAATAGGTACCTTCAATAAGGTTGTTAATATCTGGGTTTGGAACAAACCTTGAGGTGTACCTCTAGGTCTATCAAGTCTGATTGACCGAAAAATATTAAAATTTGGAAAAGAAAAATGATTATTTCTCGTGAATGTGAATTAAAAGCAGATCAAATATATGGTTTTCAAAGAATTTAATGAATTAAAGTTTTTTTATTTTCAATGCTATTTATATTTATATTACGTATTTTTAAATACTTAACATCCACTCTAATAGTCATTTTTAATTTGTACTACTCGGGGGATTGGAAATTTGGAATAAATACTGCATTGTAGCGTTTTGTTAAAATTCGTCAAAAATTTTTGCATTAATTTTTGGAAAAACAGTATTATATTTTTGTCCAAATTGTTTGAATTAATACTCGAGATATTATCGTCATTACTAGAAAGTGTACTGTTGTTTTGGTTTCTCCCATGCAAACTGTGGAGGGGATTTTTTAGTCACTTAAGATGTTTAAGACAAAGAGGATTATTTGGTTCGCGGTTGGTACAAAGAGGTGAACTAAATGTGTTACTTCTATCTTTGTTTATTGGATGCTTAAAAGGGAAATAGTTTTACGCACATTTAAGGCACTTTAGAAGGTACATTTAAATTGAAAATGCTCATAAAGTTGGCACGTATGACATTGTTCAGATTTCTGGAACTTAACGCTAATTGACATCTCGTCAACGTTGTTGATGTTAAATATTGGTTTTGGCAAATTACAAAGACTAATGGCATAGGTGCTCCATTTTTACGTAGTCTGATAATTTTGGATGTTATTAAACCGGCATTTTCCAGATCATTTCCAATTTCTGTTCAAACCAGTTCTTAAGGTCACCCCTTAATCTGTATAAGTGATAAGGGGTATGATTTTAATCGAAATAGAAAAGTGAAATTTAGGTGATGGAGGGTGTGGCTTTATACCCTCTCTAACTGTGTTAGCCATAATCTGTAAGAATTGGTGGCACTCTAAGTATTTTGGTGTAGTGCTGTTGTATGTATTCTTCAAGTTAGAGTTAAATTTTTGTGATGGAATGTTAAATTTTGCTTGTAATTGCTTGTAACATGTTTTATGTTATTTATTAAGGATTTGTGGATGTGTTAGGGAAATTTTCTTGGTTTAAAACTAGATTTTTAGTGGAAATACTCGCATTATAGTTGCTTGATATACGTTTATTGGAACCTATAAAGTTTGTGGAAAGTGAAGTGTGTATAACATCTATATCAGAGTCTACGTCACACACAGTACACAATTAGTGGAGACTCGCCAAAGCCCAAGTTTCTGAAATTAGAATTATTAGAATATTTCTTGACATCTTTTCCTTCATTTTCTTATTCTCTTTAATAAGTTTTTTTCACTAAGTCTTAAGCAATTGATTGTTTCTGTGGACGTCAATAAATTTCCAGTTCATATTCTGTTCATTGTCATTGCCCGTTTTGAAAATCATTTATTCCATATCATATTTCCATTTAGTGCCCTTATCAGTAGGCGCCACACCCGACTTTTTATTAAATTTAATTTCAATTCATCATCTTAGCTTTAGCTTGTTGAAGCTCGAAAAATAGGCGATTATATTCGGTTTCAGATTCTTAATCTGGTAGTCTACCTCTATTGTTTAGGATATCGTTATTTAAGTTTCTTTTGCGCATTTTTTTGAGACCGAGCAAACTAAAGTTGCCAAAATTGACAATTTTAAATTATTTTAATTCAATTTTTAAACGTTATATTTTGCAATTTAAAAAAAAAAGATTGTCAGTTACTTGTGGTCCGCGTGGATTTGCCCGTCCATGAAATTAGTCAAGTGCAAGTTGAACTTGCGCAATTAGTGTTCAGTATGTTGATTGCTTTTAAAATAAAATTTTTTGTTACGGAGTTATACGTGATAGTGACTTCACAAAACACACCTCAAATGAACCTTCGACAAAGTTTGTTTCCGATCTTTAATAAAAACTGATGACCCTGAAATTTTTGTTTTTTTATATACCAGATAAATTATTAATGGTAATGCACTCGTGATAATTTTCGTTCAATCTACAGCCTGTGGAGAATATTCTAGAATTTTTTCAAAATTTTTGAGATAAGGGGGGAGAGCGATTTTTTAAAAATAATACAAAGAAAAATGCACGCAAGTATTACATTATATATATACATGTTTTACAACCTTTCATTGGACACCCTACTAGATGACCTAGTAAAAAATTTTTTTTTCACTTTCGATTTCACCCCCCCCCCCCCCCCAAAAAAAAACTAACTCTTAAGTCAAAATCTAACTTTCAAAACTGCACGGCTCTGATGAGGCCATCAATTCCTATATTAGTACCAAATTTCAACTTTCTATGTCAAATAGTTTCGGAGAAAATCGGGGGTGACAGACAGACGGACGAACCGATGGACGGACGGACGGATCGATGGACGGACGGACGGACCGATGGACGGACGGACGGACCGATGGACGGACGGACGGACCGATGGATGGACGGACACTAAAAATAAATTTTGTACACCTAATTAGAATTATTTGAAACAATGTTAAACATCACAAATATAAAAAAGATAATAATAATTGTGATAATGATAACCTTTATGGCTACAAAAAATGATTCTTACTTTATACAAAGACTCTCCTGATGATACTTGATCAAATTTTGCTTCTGGTAAATCATCTTCTGAAATATTTTGTGGAATTTCTTCCTTAATCGTGGTGACATTTTCATCATTGACTTGGTATATTTTATCTCCTCTTCTATAAACTTTTAGTAAACTTGATGCCGTATGTACTGAACTTACTGATTTATTATCAGTAGTTAAATCTAAGCTATTAATGTGGACCTCTTCCATATTATTATTTTAACATTCAAAATGTATATAAATTTAAAATGTTATTTCGACAAAGTTAAAAAAATTATGGAGCTGAAACCACAAATAAAATGCAGATGTCAAAAATTTATTAAACATCAATTTATCTCTGGTTTTTAATTATTATATGTCATCACTGATTATTATACAGGATGCTCGTAAGTCATTTACAGAGTATATGAAATTAAATGGCTTTCAACTACTATGTATAATTATGTATATATGCATATATATATATATATATATATATATATATATATATATATATATATATATAAATATATATATATATATATATATATATATAACACACATATATATATATAAATATATATATATATATATATATATATATATATATATATATATATATATATATATATATATATATAACACATATATATATATATATATATATATATATATATATATATATATATATATATATATATATATATAATAACATATATATATATATATATATATATATATATATATATATATATATATATATATATATATATATATATATATATATGTATACGTATAATAAATGACGACTCAACAAACCACAGGGTTTATCTGCCCCTCTATTGACCACCAAGTGATGCTACCTTTACAACACTTTTCTCTTTTCTTGCAGACACCACCGATCATTTACAGATAAACTATGCAAATGCCGAGATTGCCATCCTGGATAACCTTAATGTCCACAGAATTAACTGGCTTAAGTATTCAAATACGACCAACGAACAAGGTCGTGAAGCTGAACCATTCTCAATCAGTTGTGGCTTAATTCAGCTTATTGATGAACCAACCCGGATCCCTGATCGAGACGGAATGTTCTCCAATCTTCTTGATCTGTTTTTTAACCACCAATCCAGAGATTTACACTGTCACCGTAAATCCGCGTTAGGTTCTTCCGACCATAAACTGCTTTCTACATCGAGTATCCTACCAATCAGTGATAGAAAGGCGCCTAAACTGCGCAAGATTTGGCACTACAAATCTGCTAAATGGGAAGAGCTCACGAAATATTTTCGAATTTTTCGTTGGTTAGACGTTTGTTTTCGATCCAACAACCCATCGGACTGCGCTAAGGAGGTTTCCGGTGTTATTTGGGCTGGTAAGGACACTTACTTTACTTTTTCGGCAAGCCTTGGTTTGACCGAAAATGCAAAGAGGGTGTTGCTTCTAAACATCTTGTCTACCAACCATAGCGTGAAAACACTGACGTTATAAATTGTAACATCTTTGTTCGTGCTAGGGACGTGCAAAGAAATTATCGACGAAACCAAGGAGGCACACAGTCATCGAATCACATACAAACTTCTGGCTTGATCCAACAATCCTTTTGGTCAATCGCTAGGGCAGTTAGTCAAAATTTCACCAAATCCACTATACTAAGAGGATCTTGCCAAACAACTACCGACCAGGCGCATTACTTTCAATAACATAGAAAATCATGGAAAAGGCTATCAATCAGCATATTCTAAAATATCTTGAAAGATTCACTATTATTAACGACCATCAATATTGCTTTCGTAAACATAGATCAACAGGAAATTGTACATGTAACACATGTTTGGAACAACGCAACTGAACCCTTGGAGAATCTCGAGTGGTTGTTTCTAATAAATCCAAGGCGTTCGATCGTGTTTGGCACGATGGATTATTGGCTAAGATACTCTCTTCTGGTATGTCTGAAAAGTTCTGCTTATGGCTCTCATGTTTCCTTAAAGGATGTTCTCTACGAGTGGCATTCGACGGATTTCTTTCTAACACCTTCACTATCAACGCCGGTATGCCCCTATGTCCCCTACTCTCTTTCTCATTTCATTAACGATCTGATGGAAAAGACCAGGCATCCAATCTACAGCTTTGCAGATGACTGTAAGCTTATTTCTTCATTCAGTTTGAACGCTCGAATGTCGGCTTCTCATGCAAATGTCACACAGCAGGAAGTCGTTCAACTTAACAAAGACCTGAAATAAATCCTATCTTGGAGGGACAGTAACCAAGTAGAATTTAATGATGCAAAAACCCTGCGACAATTTTTTCCAAAAAGTTAACGTGGCTAAACCCGATATAGTTATGTCGGGACACTCTATTTCTCTAGCATCGTCCCTCAATTTGCTGGGCATTAATTTTGGAGCAAATATGTCTTGGCATGAACATGTTGCAAGCATCGCAAAGAGAGCTTCTCTAAAGCTGGGAATATTATTTCGAACTAAAAATCTTTACATTCCACAACAACTGTTAAATCTGTACAAAGCTCAAATTCGACCAACGATGGAATACTGCTCCCATGTTTGAGGCTCTGCTCCCAAAAATACAATGTATTTGCTGGGCTCTATTCAGAAGAGAGCTGTTCCCTGATTGGAGACCCGGAACTGACCAGCAACCTTGATTCATCGAACATCGAAGAACGGTTGGCCACTTAAGTCTATTCTACAAGTGTTTTCATGGAAAGTGTCCGATGGATATAGCCAGCTTAATTCGTCTCAGAGCGGTGCATCCTAGAAATACGCTTGGCGATAATACTTCACTTCCGAACGAGGTTTCAGCTTGTTATTCCTCGTACAACCCTTTTCAAGCAGTCTTTTATATAGAGAATCTCATCCCTTTGGAATAATTTGCTCGGGACTGCTTTTCCGACCGAGTACAATCTACAGCAATTCAAGACCAACATGAGTCGCTTTTTCCGCACGCGTGTCGCCCCTGTACCGCTTTAGGGATTTCCCTGCAGCACGTGTGCTAGGCCCATAGAAAAATTTAAAAAAAAAATTAACTTCTTTTAAAATTTATTTACTGGCTGATGATACAGGTGTAAGAGCTGCATCCAAGTAATCAGGGATATTGATAAAAAAAACTACAACAAAATATGAATATACTCGAGTTTTGGATGAGAAATTGGAAGTTGAATCCTAATAGAACAATCGAAATACTTCAGTAACGCCATTAATCGGTCTAACTAAAGTTTAAGTAGCCAACCAAGAAATGGATTAATAATTCGAAATCAGCTTTCTAGGACGTCGATAGACGTTTAAACTGGAAAAATAGCAGGAACAAATTGACCGCCAAAAGAATATCTCAAATTCAAGCAATCTATCTATGCTTTGTTAACTTTCAAAAGTAAAACTGATATCAACACTAAAATCTACTATATGGTGCTCCATTTTGGTGCCCTATAATTAGGACGAAACTTAGAAGATTACTGAAAGATCATTGAAAATAAGGTTCCAAAAATCATCCTTAAAGCTCCAGGATATACTCTAACAAGAATCATCTGTTATCATTTAAACGTAGAGGCAATTTTCAAATACCTAAGCAAAACTATTCGTAAATATTTCGAAAAAACTAACAGTTGAATCTCTTAATAAGAAAATCTCATATAAATTGAAATATCAATTATCACACTATTGGCAATTTTTCTACTTCCCCGCTTGTCTTTTCTTAAACCCGAATAAAATAACAAAGTGGATTTGACGTTCAAAATTTTAAAATCAGACTTATATAACTCTACTAATGCCCTAACTGATATTTTGACATTTTCCAGGAAAATAACAAAAAAAAACGAAAAGCGACAGTTTTCAATTTTCATTGCATATAAAACTTTAAGATTGTATACCAAGAGCAGAATAAATAGAATAACCTTTGCATTTTTATAAAAAGAAATAGGTATACCACTCCGAGAGACATTTTTTGTTTGATAGATATAAAATTGTTTTAATTTATTTGCAATTTACCTTATTTAAACAGCTTTGAAATTTTATCATAGAATCACCAAATCCAGAGAAGAACTTAACTAATTATTCTAATTAAAGTTTCTGAGATCACTTCCAATTCTTTGTTAGACCGTTACAAAGAGAGTCACAAGGACACTGAAATTGAGATTATACAATAAAGCATAAACCGAAACTAATCTAGTTTTCTTCATGTCAATTTAGTTAGATTTTCGATCATGCTATGATAAATTTCTCAAAACTCAGAAATAAGATAATTAGGTCGACCTATTTTCATTCAAGTGTCTTCGTGTGATCAATATTTTGCCACTGAGTGAAGTAAAACCTTCTGCCTGATAATCACTACTCAGAGGATATCAATTTTCTAAAAATGGTCTGCTTCGTAATAAAGACAATTATATATGCAATATAATAGGTAATTGCTAAATACTGTGTTTTACTTTTCTTGCTAAAGGAAAGTATTGTATTCGTAAAAAAATCGTTTCCTGATTTTTGCTTTTCTTCACGTTTTAGGGTTCCTAGATCACGAAAAATACAGTCACTTATTTCCGTCACTCTGTCCGTTTGTCGATCTGTCGGCCTGTTGGCATGACAACTCTAGAATCAAATGATACATCAATTTCAAACTTGGTACATATATACAAAACCTAATAAAGGGATGAAGTTATTGAGCGATATCGCTTGCTGGGAAAGAGGTGGGAATCGATAATTTTTTTGGCTTTAATAGTAATATGGTAATTTTTATAGGCTCTTTGTTGAGATAACAAACAAATACTATGCATAAATATTTATAATGGAGCATAGAAGAGATCAAAGGGGAGGAGGGTTGTTTCCTATATATAGATCCCTTTATGTACTTTTTTAAGGTGTTTGGAGTCGAGGAATTCAATAATCAGGTTATTTTTTTTCACTACTCTTGATCATAACTCAAGAAGGGGAAGTAGATGTTGATCGGTAAATATATTGTTTTAATAGTATTTTTTAAGTTTTCTAGGTTAACCGCGCAAATTTTAATAATTTCGAATATTTCTGGGAGAGATAATGAAGGGGATATTTTAAGCAGAATACTTTTAATAATTAAACTGAAATAGTTAATAAAAACTGAAACCAAATTCAAATATACAATTACAATACAAGAAATAAAAATACATGCAGAACAAAATGGCAGATTTCTCTACTAGTGTTTTCTTTTATCTCAATTTTAAATCCTACCTCGTTAATCTGTTGTTTTATACTTTCCAAGCTAACTGCAATTCTTTAAATGCTTGTGATTTAAAAACGAGTTTAGATATAGCGTTGCCCAAAATTTTATGCAAAACGTGTGAATTCTCTGCCAGGGAAACAAAAGAAATAAATAATGAACGTGAATTTTAATTGGCATTGTTGTATTAGCTAGCTAACCTAATACTAGTAAATATTAGAGTGAGTGAAAAAAAAAGCGGTAAATTGCAAAACTTGTTTTTTAAATATAAATAAAACTTGACAATAATCAGTAAACTGATGCATTTTAAAACACATGAAGACATCTTTTGTTGTAAAATACCGAAAAAGCAATTAGATACAACATTGCAACAGCTGGCGTTCGAACATAAACTCATTTTTTAAATTATTTCTCCCAGTTATCAAAAAAAAAACAAAAGAATATTTCAAAGCAAAGGAAATTTACCCCCATTTAACTAGTTAGATAAAAAAAAATGAAAATTTTGGTTAGATAACGAAATATTTAAGAAATTGCCCCTTTAATTTTTGTTATGTATATGATCAAATCTTTGAAAATTATTATTAATTAATTCAATTATAAACACTTTTCACTTGCAGTTGTTTTTTCGATAATCTGTCAATTAACCCGACACATGGCAGTTAATTCAAATTTCCCGCTTTACTATGTGAGTTGAGTCAAAACTTTCCACACAATTCCGGTAATCAACATGCAAAGTTATAATAATAATAATAATAAAAATCCCATATATTGGTAACTCTTTGCCATATATATATATATATATATATATAATATATATATATATATATATATATATATATATATATATATATATATATATATATGTGTATATATATATATATATATATATATATATATATATATATATATATATATATATATATATATATATAGAAGAATGATAAAAAGTGCTTTATTTAAAGTATGCTCCATCGCTTGTTATATATTTTTCCCATCTTTCGGGCAATTTGTGAATACCACGGCAGTAAAAATCTTCCCCTTTTGCTGGGAACTATTCATCGAGCCATTTTTTCACATCTTCGTACGAACCAAAGCTCAGCAAATGCGTGACCCATCGATGCAAACAAGTGATAATCGGAAGGAGCTAAGTCTGGTGAGTAAGCCGCATGGGGTAGAACTTCCCAGCTGAGTGCTTCCAACGTGTCGGGAACTGGTTTTGCCGTATGTGATGGAGCATTGTCATGAAGAAAAATGACTTTGTGTTGCCTGTTTCGGTATTCTGGCCTTTTTTCAAGCAGCGAACGGGGTTCAAATCGGTCAATTGTTGTTGGTAATGTTTAGTATTACCCGTTTCCCCAGGTTTTAACAGCTCATAATAGACCACGCCTCACTGGTCCCACCAAACACAGAGCATCGTCTTTCTGCCAAAGCGATCCAGTCTTGCGGTCGATGTGGATGGTGCGCCTGGGTCTACTCATGATTTTTTGCGCTTGAGATTCTCAAAATAAATCCACTTTTCATCCCCTGTAACTATACGATGCAAAAACGACTTCCTATTGTACCGAGCGAGCAAAATATCACACGTGCTTTTGCGCTTTTCCATTTGCCTGTCGTTCAACTCATGTGGTACCCATCTACCTGTCTTCTAAATCTTTCTCATCTCTCGTAGCCGATTGAGCTTGTTGACTAACGCCCAATTGCTCGGCGAGTTGTTTTTGTGTTTGCGAATCATCTTCGTCCAACAATGCTTGTAATTCCACATCTTCGTATTTTTTTGGCGGTTTCCCACGTTCCTTGTTGCAACATCGAAGTCATCACTTTTGAAACGCCGAAACCATCGTTCACACGTATCTTGCGATGGAGCATGTTCACCATAAGCTTCTCGAAGTAATCGGTATGATTCAAATGAAAACAAAAAATTAATGCTGTCCGCGAATGCTCTTTGTTCGGTATAAATTTCGATATATTGAACACAACAACCCAACACTATGCACACACTTTTCCAATTTATCATTCGTGCATGCCTGATACTTGTTGATGACACAACAAATGTGTCAAATCTTTATAGCACAAACTGCATTGGTGCACCATCTGTTGTCTGAAATCCGCATTTCATTCTTATACCCCTGGTATATATACGCACATATGTTCTCTTATTCGTCAAATCCATTTTTTTTTACGACATCCTCGCCGGTGTATATATATATATATATATATATATATATATATATATATATATATATATATATATACATATATATATATATATATATATATATATATATATATATATATATATATATATATATATATGTCATACGTATATTTCATAAACAGAATAAGTTTGTTTATTATTTAAGTGTTGATTTTGATAGATAGTGACAATCAATTCGTCAAAAGCACTGTTTTACAAAATATTTAATTAGCCATAAAACCATATCTCGACAACATTTTTCAAAATTGGTCGTATAAAGGGAGAAGGGGGTAATATATCCTTGCTGACTCTCGGCCCAAAGGAAGTATTGTATTCGTAAACAAATTATATTCCCAAATTTTTGCACTTTTTTACTTTTCGACGTACTTAGACCATGAAAAATATAGTACTCCGTCTCCATCCGCCTTCTGTCTGCCTGACTTGATATCTCAAACAAAATGCGACAGCAATTTAAAATTTGGTGGACATATAATACTTGATGTCCAAAACTTCTTTTCACCAAAGTCTCATTTGGCATTATCATTACTTCCTGGTCGGTACTTTCTGCGGCCCCACACTAACTTGACATTCAGACCTTGAAGAATTTGAATAAAATAAAGATATGATTGTACTACCAGCAGATAAAGGTAACGCAACAGTCATACTGGACACAGAGGGCTACACTACCAAAATGACAAGCAGACTAAATGATCCATCATATAAACCAGTATCTCAAGACATTCATGAAAAAGACTACCAAAACCAAAATCAACGAATCACCCATGGATACTGAAATCACATTATAGCTGATCCACTGAGAAAAATCTGGCAGATGCCTTAAATTATACGGTGTTTCAAAAATCTACAAGTCACAAAATCCTCTTCAACCTATGGTAAGTGACTTCGACTCATTCCTAACATATCGAAAAAATTCGTAACCAGCAAGTCGAACACTTCATCCAAATAGCCCACGCCTTAAATCTCTAAGAAAACGATATAATAGCAACACTGAAGAGATTACTATAAAGGTTATCCGATAAGGGCGACTCGACTTTATCAAGGAGGAGGACTCCGACTTTATCGAGGATAGGACTCCAAGTTAATCAATGAGGACAATTTCTCGTAGGGAACGACTTCAATTATAGCTACGAGGACACTTCATTATAGAGGACACCTCCAACTTTAACGTGGGAAAGAGGATTCCAAGTAAGATACGCGTACTCCTAGTTAACGTGGTCATAAGATCATTTCCCATTTCTGGTGATCATCAGTAAATGACTGAAATGACTACTGGATCAGCTGATATTAGGGGCAATAGACCTAACTCCAGTGCTTCCCTAAGTTAACTGAAAAGCGGTAGGTCCGCAATCAGTTGACGTAAGGACTATCAGCAGATTTCACGAAGCACCGCTTAGACTATTTTTAGGTCAATTTATTGCAATCACATTCAGGATGTAAAAGTAAATATAATTGGTTTCTTTTATGATCCACATATAATTTTTTTTTAAATTCTAAAAGCAGAGACTTTAATTTTTAAGAAATAAGAAAAATATTACTAGATACAAAGTATTGGTCATAGTATATTTTCTTGATTGTCTTATAGACAAGAGATTTATTCTATATATCTATATAAAGATTTATTTAAAAGGAATGTATATCTATAATAACACATGGGCTGAAAAGTCCCGGGCCTAACAAAGAAAACACGGTTTTTTTGGTTCAAAATTAGCTTTATTCATTAACGTAATCTCCATCAATCATTCCAGCGCCGCTCTAACATTTCAATACCACTTTTGTAGAACGATTTATCTTTTGCCTCAAAATAGGCCTCAGCTTCAGCGATAACCTCTTCATTCGTGCGAAATTTCTTACCGGCGAGCATTTTTTTCAGGTCTGCGAACAGCCAGTAGTCGCTGGGAGCCAAATCTGGCGAATACGGTGGATGTGGGAGCAATTCGAAGTTCAATTCATGTAGTTTTGCCATTGTTTTGATTGACTTGTGACACGGTGCGTTGTCTTGATGAAACAAAATTTTTTTCTTTGCCATATGCGGTCGTTTCTTTGCAATTTCGGCCTTCAAACGCTCCAATAACGCTATATAATATTCACTGTTGATGGTATTTCCTTTCTCAAGATAGTCGATGAATATTACACCACGCACATCCCAAAATACCGAGGCCATAACCTTTCCAGCCGATTGTTGTGCTTTCGGGCGCTTTGGACGAGGTTCACCAGTTGCTGTCCACTCAGATGACGATCGTTTTGATTCCGGAGTGAAGTGATGGATCCACGTTTCATCCATTGTCACATATCGACGCAAAAATTCCGGTTTGTTACGTTTAAACATGGCCAAACACTGCTCAGAATCATCAACACGTTCTTGTTTTTGATCAACAGTGAGCAAACGCGGCACCCACTTTGAACAGAGCTTTCTCATAGTCAAATGCTCATGCAATATAAAGCCAACACGTTCTTTTGATATCTTTACGATGTCAGCTAGCTCACGCAACTTCACTTTTCGATCATTCAAAACGATTTTATGGATTTTTTTGATGTTTTCTGGTGTTACCGCCTCATTTGGACGTCCACTGCGTTCTGCATCATCGGTGTCTCTACGACCACGTTTGAAGTCAGCAAACCAACGTTTTATTGTTGTTTCTGATGGAGCGGAGTCCCCATAACACTTTTCAAGCCATTGCTTCGCTTGAACGGTATTTTTTCCCATCAAGAAGCAGTGTAAAATTAAAACACGAAATTGTTTTTGATCCATTGTTTTGAAAATAACAAAAGTAGCGTCACTCTTAGCACAATAACTCACAAACTAATGAATAGAATATCATGAAATTTTAACAGCTGTCTTTTGAAGGTTAGTATTAACTGAAAAAAAGGTGACTGCAATAAAACTAGCGCCATCTATGTGTTAGGCCCGGGACTTTTCAGCCCATGTGTTATATATAAAATGCAACGTCTCTCTGTCTATCCGTTAGTGCACTTATCACTGGATAACCACTTATCCGATTTAGGTGCTTTTTTTAAAACATGCATATCTTGTCTGACAAGGTTATAGACTATATTTTATTACGTTAGCTAACATAAGGAATAAGCAATGATGATAATAGTGAATCAAGTCGGAAAAAAGTTTGCTGCTAGCGCGTTCTCTTGCAATACACTGCCTAAACCATTAAATATGGAACAATATCATGTAGCAAAGAGTATCTACAATATATATATATATATATATATATATATATATATATATATATATATATATATATATATATGTATATATATATATATATATATATATATATATATATATATATATATATATATATAATGCAACGTCTCTCTGTCTGTCTTCCGTTAGTGCGTTATCACTCGAGAACCACTTATCCGATTCACGTCTTTTTTTTTAATTTACACATTTGTTCTCTGGCCAGGTTATCTATAATCTTGTATAACACGAGTATATATAAAATGCAACGTCTCTCTGTCTGTCCGTTAGTGTGCTTGTCACTCGGGAACGACTTATCCGATTTATGTGTTTTTTTTTTAGATTTATACATATGTTCTCTGGGAAGATTACAGGATATATTTTATTAGGTTAGGTAATATAAGAAATAAGCCCTGACGGTAATAATGAATCAAGTCGGAAAAAAGTTTGCCGCTAGCGCACTCTCTTGGAATAAGCTGCCTAAACCATTAAATATGGAACAATATCATGTAACAAAGAATACATTATGTATAAAATGCAAGGTCTCTCTATCTGTCTATCGCGCTTATCACTCGAGAACCACTTATCTGATTTACGTGTTTTGTTTTTTAATTCTTAACTTCAACATCAACTCCGGGCTTACATTTTTGGAAGTTGATAATGCCAAATGACACTTTGTTGAAACCTTTGCGGCTGCTAATTCAGAACAACACTGATCAACCGATTTACTCCCGAATCCATAAGGAAATTCATTTCTCCATTCATATTTCCCTACGCATAAACAACATACATTGAACATTTTGGAGAATCACGAGCAGTTGCACTTGATATATCTAAGGCATTCGGGATTCTAAAGGCTGCCAAAATTATTCCAAGATATAAAAAGAATGAACTTTATTAAAAATTACAGACAAATCTCTCTATTATAACAATATCAATTTGAATAAACTAATCTTGACCAATTATGTAACTTTTAAATCTTACTACCGAAACTCAAATTCTCAAGCATGTCGAGCTATATACCGTTATTATCAGTATAGAAAGTCTTCTCTAAGTCGAAAAAAACCTCCTAAAAATAGCTTTGTTTTCATCTCAATTATCGTAAATAATGTTTGTGAAATAAGCAATGAGCGTTTCTAATTAAGAGAAACGCCATTTTATAACACTGGCAACAAAACGGCGCAAAATTTGGCTAGAATTATACTACCAATTAAAATAGAGGGTTCGTTCCGCCAAAATTCTGGTTGCTATGAATATCTTCACTGCTCTCATTTGTTTATATGGTTATGAAAAGATCCTCAGCCTTAATTTCAACCATCTATAGCATCCTCAGTTGATACATCCTGTCTAAATCCGATGTCAAGCTCTGGTTGACATTGCCTCTTAGGTAGTCGGACTCTTACTTCCGCGTCTTAGACTGAGCAGGTCTCTTTTATGATATTTTCTGTATCGGTTGGATGGTAGGGATATGCATAATCGGACGATCTTTGGATTTCGAACATACTGCCTCTTATGACTACGAGCGCAAGCGTGAAAAATTATTACTCGGTAAACCTTGAGATCTTAAAAAATAGAATTTCCGTTCTAGAATTAGCTAGAAAAGTAGTGCCGCGTGACTTTCGTCTTCGCGTATGCGCAACTAGTATAGTACACCCATCTTTATATTCCTTTATCCTCAGCGTACCAAAAATTAGTCGGTGTATTTCGCATTTTTGGTACGCGCATGCTCGAGTGCCAAATTTGTAGCGGAAGGGGCGAAGGAAAGAAATAAAACAAGCGTTTTAACAAAGGTATAAGTAACTGAAAATGAGGGGTGTGGAGTGAGGCAGTATGCGTATATGTGCGAGGATGAGGCACGAAATCGAATGGAACGCGTACGACGGATAGTGGGGCGTACGGTGGCGTCATGGAAGCGGTCGCAAACGTTCCCATTGATTTCGACAGACGCGAACCGTAAGCGACAGGTGGTAGTGCGACAATCGGATGAACCAGAATGCCTTACCTCGGTCAGCACCCTTTTTCAAACAACACCAGACATATCCCAGCAACAACCATATTCGAACCGGAATGCCCTATCTCGGTCAGTTTTGCAGCGCAAAGCCTTCTATTTTCAGCAGTACTCGGTCTCGTGGTAAAACTTATCGGGCCTTACACTGGTCGATGTGCCGCCACCTAAGGACGGTAAACGCTACATGCGCAGGTGAACAGAAACGTATATGGCGACGGGTTCGTTGATTTCGGCGAGTAGCAGTTTATTCCGAAGCAATGAGTTGAGAGCGGTGAGTAGCTTTGTGGTTTATTCATAAGGCGGCGGTGATAGTCGTTCGCACTCTTTATAGCTCTGTGAAAAGCTCCTCTAGACTGTCAGAAAATTGGTTTTGGTTCTTCTCCAACCCAATGCCGTTATGCATGTCAGTGCATCTGGATCAATGTAAATACCACAAGGAAAAACATCTCGATCGCATGGAAGTATACCTCTAGATGTGCATCAGACAGAGACAGGCTGTCGGTGAAAACGGGTCCGCTGACAGTAGGTGTGTTTGTCTTCTTCTTCTTGCTCTCAGGGTTTCCTATGGAGATTGTTGATCAGCAGGGCTATCCTGACCTTGGGTATAGCTGAGCGGAATAACTCAGCTGATGTTAGTTCAGTTCAGTGCAAACCAGTCCCGCAAATTCCGCAGCCATGAAATTCTGCACCAACCGATGCTCCTTTAGCCGACAATTTTATCTTGCATAATTAATTGCCATATTTCATACTTGGAACTGCAAGAGAAGTGATCCAGAAATTCAAGTCTTCTTTTTTTGATGGTAAGTAAGATTTCCGGTTCTCTAGCAATTTGTCGTGCTTTACATTGTCAAATACCTTGCTGTAATCTATGAAGCAAGCATATATATCTTGTGACATCTGCTCCAGGATATGTATAGCTTTTCTATTAACCAATATATAATTTCTTTCATTTCTTGTTATTCGTTGTTTATTATTTCCTGGCGCCCTTCAAGCATATACCCTTCTTTGTAGTAATTTAAATAAAGTATTACTATCTACCAAATATTCTTCTATACAAAATTGCATCAATCGATTTCCACGTTGATTTCTTTCGCCCAATCCAAATTTTCCAATATAGTTCTCGAATCTGCCTTCTCCAATTTTAGCATTGTAATCTCCCATTACTATTGTTAGGTAACGGTTTTTTTCTTACTTTTAATACATTTTGCAGATGATAATAAAATGATTCTACTTCGTCGTCTTCCTTATCTGCATTGGGGGCACCCATCTGTATTATGGTTATTTTACCGATATTCTTTCAAAGCTCGACTATCAAGTCTCCGATACATACTTACTCATTTCCTTGATTAGTAGAATTCCAGCTCCATTGTAGTGTTGTTTTCCAGAATTTCCCGGGTAATATAGGACACCATTTTTTCTCTCGCATCAGAATTTTCCCATCGAACTTCGCTTAATCCAAGGATATCTATTCTTAATCTGTTCATTTCTTGGGTAGTATTGTCCAATTTTCCCGTCTGGAACAAGCTTTGCACATTCCATTCTTACACTACTTCTGTGTAGTTTAAAACGATTCTCTTGATTGGCTGACCAGGGGACCATCATGCTAGTTTTGGTCCGCGTCAGATATTTCATTTCTCTGGTTCCATGCATACCCGAGAGGCATTCTCCTATCCGCCACCGGGGAAGTTCCCGATGGAGGACTTGCAACCCCACACGGGGTGTTTGTCTAGGTCTAGTGATTTCCGCAGCGAGATCAAAAATAGATCTGCAGAAGTAGAAGAATGAGGAGATTTGAACCATAAATGCTGCACTTAACCTTACTTTTGCGTTAAAATCGCAAGTGGCGTCATCTGTTGTTGTTGGTGGCAAGTTGGGAAACTAGAATTACAGGGATTTGTAATGTCGGCGATTTTTAATGTTAAAATCCTAAATAACGGAAAGCATGTGAGGTAGAAAACTGTAACTGGATGGATGTGAAGTTAGGGGGATATGACGTCAAAGGAATTTCACCCAATCACAGGTCGGTCAGAGAGTTAGGAGGTATAATGTCATAGAAATTTCAGCCAACCACAGACCGGGCTTAGGAGGGAGCCTCCGGTTTTTCAGGTAGGGCTTCGCCCCCCTTGAAGATAATGGGGACCACGCCCATGTAGATGATGCTAGATGTAGATAGCGCTTGTAAGTGAATATGTGTTGAATTTTAGCCAATCACAGACCAGGTTTAGGATCGGGGCCCCCGGTTTTCCAAATGGAGCTTCGCCCCTAATGAGGATCATGGACCACGCCCATGTAGATGATGACACATGGAACCATGTGCCACTAGTATTAATGTAAGTATGATTTTTGTTACACGTAAGTTAGTATGTGATTTCTGCTTACCTACCTACCCCAATTAAACACCTGCAAAATTTTTTGTTCGATCACCCTCAGTTTTTTTGTAATAGTGACAGTCACTTAAATTACGTTATAAGAGGAGATCGCTGAGAACATTGTTTTGAACTTAAGCCTCTTGGAAATAATAATTATTTTTTGTTTTCATTTGAGTAATCTACGTTCAATAACATGCCGAGAACTTGTGCAAATAATCATGATCGGTTCTGTTACGTGTGTGGTGAACTTACTAGTCGGAGAAATTTTACAGACTTGGTCGAGAAGTCTTATTTTGAATATTTCGGATTTCCAGTTCACCACCAGGATAAATTGTAAGTTCCCCATGTATCTTGTGCATCCTGTGTTACTCTTTTGACTGGATGGGCTAACGGAAGACGTCACATCAACTTCGCAATTCCAATGGTATGGGCCGAACCAAGGGATCACACATCAGATTGTTATTTTTGCTTGACTGCAATTACGGACTTCAGTAGTAAAACTACACAAGCAATCAAGTATCCATACTTACCATCTGTAAGAAGACCGATCCCCCACAGTGAAGTGATGCCTGTATCAACACCTCCACAAGGTGTACAATCAGATTAATACAACGTGTCGCTGAGCTTACCTCCTACTCAAGAGGACATGAGAGATTACACTTACGAACCTAGTACTTCTTTTACACCACATTTAATAACACAAAATGACCTAAACGACTTGATGCGTGATTTGAGTTTAGTCAAAAAGCAAGCTGAAGTTTTATCATTTAGATTGAAAGGATGGAATTTACTTCATTCAGAAACGAGAATTTGCTATTTCCGCAGTTGTAGTGATGAGTTCAAGAAACAAATTGCCACTAACAAGAGTCATATGATAACATGAAGCTACTTTTAGAGAAAATAAAATATTGTATGCATTCTTGGAAAATATGTGGAGATTTGAAGGTGACTGCTATTTTATTAGGGCTACAACTTGGTTACACAAAATATTGCTGCCTCCTTTGTGAATGGGACAGTATAAACAGAAAAAATCATTATATTAAAAAAGATTACCCAAAACGTAGCTCACGTACTTCTGGACAAAAGAACGTTTTGTTTTCACCTTTCGTGAAATCAGAAGATGTACTGGTGCCACCACTACACATAAAACTAGGTCTTATCAAAAATGTTATCAAAGCGATGGACAAAGCTGGCGAAGGATATTTATATTTCAAAAAAAGTTATCTAAAATTAGTGATGCTAAAATTAAAGAGGCAATATTGATTGGACCACAAATTAGAGAATTAATTAAAGACCCTATCTTTGAACATTAATTAAATTCACTGGAAAAACCCGCCTGAATATGTTTCAAAAATGTGGTCAAAGATTTTCTTGGACACAATAAAGCTGAAATCTACAAGCACTTGATCAGTGAACTTTTGACGACCTATAAAGCACTAGGATGTAACATGTCACTCAAAATTCATTTTTTGGATTCTCATTTTTTCAAAAAAATATTACAATAAAACCTGATGTGTTGTACAAATTCCACTTTTATTTTATGTTTTCCATCTTATACTAGATTTAAAATATAACAATAGAATCCGCGTAACAAAAAAAAGTTGGAATTTTGTTGACCAGTGTTATTATTAATAGACTAGGGGAGGGTGGAGGTCTATTCGACTAGGAGTCTGTCATGTGGGTATTCGACCTGAAGCAGTGTGACAGACAGATGGATTGGTATTATCAAATTTGACATCTGTCACTTATCAATGATGTCAAATATGTCACAATCACGTCATCAAAGAACGGTCACATGACGCTTATACGTATTAGAAGGATTGAGGATAAAACAGGAAAAGAGACAACATTGGTCAATTAATATAAATAATATGCTGTTGGTGAACTTAACAGGATAACCGTATTATAATTTTGTATGTGAGATAATTAAAACGGATAAGAACTTAATACTAATTATCTAATTCACAATAATCAATACCAGAATCACTATCAAATCGTCCTCTGAAACGAATTCTTTTTGACGGTAATTCGCATTGGGTTTGATGAAGTGTTTCAATGCAAGTATGTATGTATATCAAACGAAACCTCCGAAAAACAACTTTGACGCCAAAACGATTTATCCTGGTAATAGGCAATCAAATCTTTAGTATAGGCAGAGGATATGAGAGTGATCAGATATGAGAGTGATCATTAACAATTAATAATCTTTTTGAATTATTACTATACTTAAATGTTTTTAACCTATTATAACATGACTTACAAACAGAAAATTTATACCTCTTAACTATATAAAAATTAACCCATAAACGCTACGAAAATTCTCCTAAATTTAGACAGAATTCATCTGTTCTAGTAAGTATAGCATTTCTCATGGATAGTAAGATAATTTTTTTATAATGAACAGTTTCTAAATATTTTAGAAATCGGTATTCATTTTTAACAGCTAATCTATTTATATATGCCCATCTATAATTAGAATATTTTCTTAAAATTTGTTCTGTTAACTTCCAGCGTAATGGTGAATTCCATAAAAAATCGACTAAATTTGGTATATTTTCGCAAATTTTCTTTAAGCATAGATCACTCAACAACATCATCTTCACCTCAGGCGTCTATAAAAATAGAAGAAAAAGTTTAACCGAGACTATAGTGTCCAAAAGGAAAAGTATCAAATTTGTTCGGTTAAATATAACGCTTATCATCATGAAGGCTTAGAGCAATTTTGGATTACTCTATGCTAAATACATCATGGGCATATGAATGGATTGAACGTTGAGTTGCGTTGATTAGTTTACATTTATTTAAGCATTGAATACAGTCATTAAAAGTTAATTTATTTTTTACTATTCCATACTTTATCCCTTTTGTCTTTTTGTAAATTTTCCCACCAACTTTATAACCATATATTTTTGATCTTAAGCGTACAAAATGTGTAATGACGCTACCTCGTCTTTCATTAAGCCTAAAATTTTTTTATTAACTATAGGTATATTGCAGGAGTTGATTAACAGATAATCAGAAGTATTAAATTTTTCTAAATTAGAATTATTAACTTCCCTCTAAACATCATCACATTTCAAATCATAAGTAAAGCTATCAGTATCCATATACATAAGTTTGCAAGGTGCAATACCCATTTTAGGAAGCATAAAGCCATAATGAAAATTATACATAAATAATCTGTAAATATCTAATATTGCCATACCGATGTTAGGTGACTTACACCATATCACCCGCCCCAATATCTAGCAAATTTTACAACTCGATGCTTACGAATTTTTTTCATTGTTTTTCCAAACACAGCTTTATGAAATAATGTAAATAAATTTTTCAAAAATGCTGTTGTAGCCGCAGTTCTCAAACGATTATTTAGTTCTATATAGGGTTTAAGCCATAGCGCTTATTTAAATTCTGAAATTTTATAATTTTTTTTTAGTATTGGACCATTTTCTAGAGCTTGTTTTAAGTTCCTATATGTAAACTGTGTCTCTCCTTATGGTACAAGGTACCAATTAATTTTTAAATTTTGAATATGGGGGTACGCGGTATTCCGGGCAAAATTGAAAATCCTTATGAAGATCATGCAAACCATTAAGATATATCAAATCTACTTGTAATATGTGGCCAATGGGAGAGTCAGCAGGTATCGTCATTACATTAAAATTGGCGACATCAATCCATTCGAATCCTCCATGTGGTAATGGTTCAACCATAGCCCTTCCATGGAGAATATTAATATCAAGATAAAGAAGATAATTAGAGGGCTTAGAAGAATCAAAATTAGAAATGTATTTATTATTAGCTTCAGAATATCTATTAACACAAACAGAAAGCCCTCCACCAATATCTTGTTTTATAAATCTAATTTGATCAATATCATGCAGTAATTCCAGCTTGCAATTAGTATGATTAAGCATACAGTCCCGGGTGTAACGAGGCATCGTATGGTTCCAAACGGGCTCCAGTCCATGAGAAGCAATACAATTAGTTCGGAAATTCTCAAGAACATCAACAAGCCCCAAAACATTGGTTTTTAAATATAAGTCCGAATATTAACCTAAATTTTGAATCTCAAAAGAATTCAATACATTTTGCGCATGAAAATAATTTGCTGTACTAATATCTGTCTCTTCTAACTTGTTATAAAAGGCTTTAATCGGAGGCGTCGCAGTTTCATTCATCTTTTTTAAATTTTCAATGTAATAATAGCAGAATACCCCTTTCCTTGTTAATAATTCAAATTTTTTATCATCTAAGGTTGGAAATTCAGATTGTAAAATATTAAAATCTTCCTTTCCCATAATAGATATTAAAGTATCAAGTGAAGCACCAATAAATCTAAAGAAATCGATGAATCTAAATCGTATACAATTTTCTTTCCTGTTATAATATGTAAGTGAAATATTTTTTTTTTTTGGTTGGTAGAACACTTACATATCCGTTCTTATCAAGGTTCTTAATTATAAAATGTTAATCAGAGCCAGATAAATTTTGAAATACCACTGCAACTATAAATAACTTTCAAAAATTTAAATTACACCAATTTGATGTGCAAACCCTCTAAACAGCCCCGTAAAATGATCCCGTACGATTTTATCACTAGGTTTAAATAATTCCTCACAAATATAACAATGCTTAGCATCATTAAGATCGGGATTTTAAATAATTGGTTCAATGCATTTAAATTTAAAATAAATAACCTTTGATAGTCGTGTGATTTCATTGATAAATCAATCCATACAATCTACCCCCCGATAACTTTGAAAATAACTAAACGTATTATCGTATGAGCACTTTGGATAATAACCAGCACTAGAGGCAATATGTTTTTACTATTTAGTATATATCGCCACTACACCAAACACTTTTTTTTGCACTCGACGCGCGTTTCGCCGACCATGTTAGCTTCATCAATAGCGATGATTGACTAGAGCTAAACTACAAATCTAATGGCATAGGAGAGGCCATCAGTTCCGGTCAAGTAACCAGTAGAGGGGAGTATAAGGAATAGGCCCTTTGTCTTTGTTTAAACTACTTTTACATTTTATAATATCCATACTTTCGTATGCGTTCAACAATCTCCTATCAGATAGATTTTTAATTAATCTTAGATTATCTAATGTTACAGTATGATCAGCTTCAAGGACATATTCAGCAATGCTAGACTTTTCTGTTCTACTGTATCTTAAATGTGCTAAATGTTCTTTAAATCGTGTTTTAATAGGCCTTTTAGTTTGCCTTTTTGTCGCAATCATTACGACTAATTTCATAAATTCCACTTATCCCACAATTAGGAATATTGTCTTTGGGATTTCCTAAGATATTCCTCAGATTGTCTAATGACTTATAGACCAAGGTGAGGCCTACCTTATTAAATACCTTATTGAGTCCCCTGCTATGTTTCGGAATATAAGGTATGGTGACATACTTGGTCTTATTTTCTTCGCGTGTAAAAAAGGTAAAATTCTGAATATTTAACCTGAACTTATTATTTATTAACTTGTTTATTAAGTCATCGTCATAACCACTAACTCTAGTTATATTCCTAATAGGATTCCTTTCATTATTGAAGTTTACTCTATTCAGAGGAAAAGTGTTCAAACGATGAACTAAAAAATGTATTGCAGCTACTTTGTGTTGTTTGCGATGAAATGAATCATTAGGAATATATCTATCTGTAACTGTGTCTTTCCTGTAGATATCAAATTCTACCCTATTATTATTATTTTTAATAATTGAAATATCTAAAAATGGCAATTGTCCTTTGTTCTCAATTTCGTATGTGAATTTAATGGACTCATATCGGCTATTTGATTTGGAAACAAAATCATCTATATTTGCTTTCTTTGTATCAAAAATCGTGAAAACATCTTCCACATATGTTTACCATATCCTTGAGATTATTAGTAATATAACTAGAGTAATGGTTATGACGATGACATGATGAACAAGTTAATAAACAGACATCAGTTCAGGTTAAATATTCAGAATTCCACCTTTTTTACAAGAGAAGAAATTAAGACCAAGTATGTCTTCATACCATATAATCCGAAATATAGCAGGGGGCTCAATAAGATATTTAATAAGGTCGGCCTCACCTCAGTCTATAAGTTATCAGACAATCTGAGGAATATCTTAGGAAATCCCAAAGACAAGATTCCTAATTGTGAGAAAAGTGGAATTTATGTAATTAGTTGTAATGATTGCGACAAAAAGTATGTTGGGCAAACTAAAAGGCCTATTAAAACACGATTTAAAGAACATTTACCACATTTAAGACACAGTAGAACATCCATCCACACCTAGTATTGCCTAACATCCCCTTGAAGCTGTTCATAGTGTAACATTAGATAATCTAAGATTAATTAAAAATGTATCTGATAGAAGGCATAAATAGGGTAGATTTGTAGTTTAGTTTTAGTCAATCATCGCTCCTGATGAAGCTAACATGGTTAGCGAAACGCGCATCGAGTGCAAAAATAAAGTGTTTGGCGTAGTGATGATATGTACTAAGTAGTGTCATTGTGCCAAAGATTCCACATTCCCAACATAGCAATATGTTTTTCATATTTTTTTGTACTTATTCCTACATTATAGTCAGTAGGTGTTAAAAGACATTCAAAATCAGCGTAAATTACAGATTTTTTTGTTTATATGTATAATTTTTAAATTGAACAAACTGGTTTTTTCAGAATGACATTCTGTATTCGTCTAATTTGGAACATAACTCTACACATATTTAATTTATTTTGTGAGGGAAAATGAATGAATGAATGAACTTTTTTCCATGATGTTTATTAAGAGTTGAGTGTTAGGATTAAACTAAGCGAGAAAGATTTTTAATTTAACAGTAATGATAATTAATATCAGTACTATCATCTTACTCTATCTCTTCTATTGGTAACGCATCAAAATCATTTAATTTCAGAAAATATTTATCTTGAATTAAGAGCAAATTTACATGCTTCGATAATTTGTTTTCAGTTAATCGTGCAGGTACAACATTAAAAGATTCTTTTTCATTGTGTTCAATTAATTCTTGAGCATATACATTAACGGAAATAGCATTAGATTTTTCAAATTTGGAAATCTGATTTAGTGACATTGGAGATTGTAAATTATATCTGTAATTAGCACAGATCTATAATATGGATAAGAAGATGTAAGTTCAACATTAGCTTTGGCTGGGAACAAAGCGCTCATTATCGACCAGTAAAAGTATGTTTGATCATTGTTTTTAATATTAAAGCACGCATGTTTTTAAGTATTTCATGAGGTAGTTTAATATATGATGATTCGCCACTACCCATTTCAAATTTATTAATATTAACTCCTAAATAAATTATTTTTTGTAAAGCAAATCCGGAATTGCGTTCTTTGAATTCCGATAGTTTATTGGAGATTTTATCACTAACGTTATTAAAAAACCATGTATGTAAATCTGTACTCAAATCAATTATTACATTTTTAGTATTAAAATATTTTAATTCTCTACATTTTTGTTTAACAAACTCCCCGCAAAATATTGTATTGATTTTAATTGTAGGAAACTTTTTGAGAATTAAATTTATTTTTCTTTTAAATAATATAAAAGGATCTTAAAATAATTGGTGTACATCCTTGAGTAACAAGATAATTATAACACTAGTTTTTAATACTCGGCACTAGATTCAACTCTGAACCATGATGCTGGAGGTGAATATTTTGAATTAATAGCTTCAATGTCTTTAGTTGCTGAATGGTCGTTTGCAAGTTGTGTTGAATATAAATAGAAATATTACTCTTACGAACTATTTTATTACAAGATAAAATATTAATATTTATGCGTTTTAACCAAATAGTCTTATGTTTAGCAGAAAATTTAGTGAGAATTTATTTTTTAAGTTTTTGAAAAGCTGCAATTATGTTTTTAGCCTTTTGCCTTTGCCTCCATTTGAAATACAAAATTATAAAACCCTTACGTTCTAATTCTAAAGAGTTATTGGCGATGTTTCGATAATTTCGAATGTAATCATCGGGTTCAGTTCTGCTCCCAGATCCTTCAGCCCCCGATGAATCGATCAATGTAGGGCCCAAAGGTTGCTGTCACCCTCTTAAATAGAAATATAGACGTATTGTTTAAACCTAGTAGAACAGCTTTCCCAAATTATGTGGTTGCGATACAAGCCTTGAATATTAGTAGCGGAAGCAAAAAAGGAAAGATCACCTATCTAATTTACATAGCTGTCCCCAACGACACAAACATCCAAACGAAATACACAGAAAAAATCTCCAAATACACAGACCTTGCAACAGAATAAAAAGGCTATGGAAACAAGAAAAAATCATCATTGCCCCCCTCGTCATACACTGACAACACACTTAGTACAATTAAGACTCAACACGAACATACACAGAAACATTCAGAAGTCAGTGATTTTGAAAACATGTAACATTGTCAGATCATTCCATAATACATAACAGTCATGGCGCTTGTGCTGACTTGGCTTGGGCCCGTCAGCCAAACATGGAACCACACTGACCAAATATGAGAAAGAAGAACCATATTAATAACAATAATAAACAAGAATAAAATGGAAATATAATAAAACAAGAATGAAAAAGTAGCTAGCTTTCAATTTCTTCTAATCGATTGGTGAGTTCAGTATAAAATTAATTCGGCTGCTGCAACTACCACTTCTCACTTCTAAATTCTAGGAATTATGCGTATGAATGTATTAACCATTCAACATTCCATTTTATATTGTCATTATCAACGCAAATTTACCGTTTACTCACCGCAATCTTGAAAACGAGCCACAACATAATATTTTTTATACCTACTTTCCCACATGAATAATTTGCTTATTTAAAAGATAACATGGTAACCATATTAGTTTCAATTTGCATACACATCCGTTTAAAACAAGATGTATGTATGTAATCAGAAATGCAACCGTAAATGAACTAGATAACTAATAAAACGCATACAGTTGCAATATTTGATTTATTTACTTAAGTGAAAAATAACACATTGTTTTTTAATTATTATATTATATAAATACATTTAGCAGTTAACAAAAATGCAAACGATATAACAAAAATTATAATACAGAGATCAGCAAAATAGGAATATATTATATAATCTTTAATAAATAAATCCTATTCAGTTGTCATATTTGCATACGGAATATAGTTGGTTGCAGCGTTTATAGTAACATTCTCTTCACTATTCACTTCACAATTCGTTTCATGACGAGGCTCGATGTTGTAGACTATTTTTCAGATTCTTTTGCGGTTAATTCAATTGTAGTCCATTTTTCGGACTCCATTTTTGTTCTATTTACGAATTCTAACTTTAATTTAAAGCGATAATTCTATCCTGAGAATCTGGTAGCAGGGCTTGAAATGACTGCGTTATTATACTACCACCTCCATATTCCATAGTTGTAAAATATGTTGGTCTCCACTGCCCCTTTGCTTTATAACTATCGGTTTTCAATTTGATAGTATACATTTCGCACATTTGAGAGTGATTGTATGTAGAATATATTTTGAACAATTGCAGTCATAAGCACAAAATTTGAACTTAAGAACATCTTGACTAGCTTAACATCTTCAATTTACTGCTTCATAGCATATGTTGCATTGCTTTTTTACAATATCTACATGTTTCTTGTGAATTAGGAGGGGGCATCGAAATGCGCATGCGCTGAAGGTCTCTTAGAATATATAAAACACGGTAATTTTATTTGTAAAGCAAAATTTTGTGTACATCATGTGGCAATTTAAACCAAATATATAAAAGATCAATGCAATTAACTTTTAGATAATTTTCAAAGGGTAGACTCTTTAATAGTTTACTAGAAAGGTCTCCAATACATTTATCTCCTGTGAAATGTTCAATCAATTCTGTAACACAATCCATTTCACCTTTTCACGTTGACGGTAGCACTATAAATGAATTGAATATAAAATTCATAAAAATGCATGTATCCTTTAAAAGCACAAACAACTAACATATTTGCATTAAAGCATAAATCTAAACATAATTGCAAACATTTTAATATATCAAAGTTACTACTAGCACTACCACTATTACTATTTTTATTAGAGCAGTTTGTTTTAATAGTGTCTATTACATTATAATAATACACACAAAAATTCAGTTCTTCTAATACATCTAAACGTCACTCAGTAACCCTTGAATTCACGTGAATAATTTAAAGTATGTCTTCCTCATATAAATGGAAAGTCACATTGTATTTTAGAAGTTCCAACACCTTTACTCCATCATCCTGTCTCATTTGTGTTAGCTTACCAAAATCTCCACATAGATATGTTATAGGGGTTGCTGATACTGCAGGACCATTGGAAAAATCTTCAGTTCTTAATTTTATCAAATCTATAAAATTCGAACATACCGAATGAAATTTTAAGTTGCTGTTTTGTTAAAATAACAGCAGAACTAAAGTATGGAGCTGGACTAAATCCATATCCTATTACATATGAACCTAACGTATAAGGGGTATGTAAGAGTTAGACATCTTCATTTTTAGCAGCCTCCTCAAACTTTTCTAAAATCGCATCCTATTCATCATCCATATCTATATCATTACCATCATCACCTGATGACGAAAATTCTTCGAAAACATCTTTAGCTGCTAAAACCCACACGCACTACTACTACCAACAAAGAATTGTATCTTAATTAGCTGTTTAAAAACCTGCTAAAACTTGCCTAAAACATGTTAGAACTTCATGTATACTACTGACAACTGATATTATGTGAACCTTAAATAGCTATTTAAACTGGTTAGAACTTATCTAAACATGTTAGAACTGCTTGCCCAACCATGCTTATTTAGGTAATATCTTTTGTTTGATCAATCCAGCTATTGCGAAACCTAACCATTTAACATAAAGTTTATCTCCCTTTTTACGTAGTATCTATTCAATTAAATAAACATCAGATTGTTTAGTTTTTTGTAATTTTTATTCATAAAACCCCCCATTAATGGGATCTCCATTCATATCCTCTAATAGATAGGTTCGGGGGGATGTAATATTAACCTTAATCACATTAAAGAGTTCAGTAGTCCAATTTGGGATATACCCTTTTCGAAAAACATGTTTGTATTTACTTATACGTACAATGTCTGCAATTTTAAATTTTGGAATTTCAACAATTTTTAAATGACAGTATTCAGTATTTGTTTCTCATTTTTTATATTAATTTCTATAGGCTTCGTATGAATAGTTAAATGTTTTATATTATTATACGTATCAGTAATAATCGGTAGCAAATCAACCCATTTATACTTCCCATTTAACGTAAATAATTTTCCCTTAATAGTTTGAATTACTCGTTCAGCTAGAGAGGCCTTTAGTGGACTAAATGTACTATAGTGATTTATGTTGTATTTCTTCATTAAATTTTGAAATTGGGTATCGTAATATTCTTTTCCATGATCTGGTAAGAGATTCTTGGGAATTCTACCTGAATTTTTGAATATATCTTCCATAGCAGTTTTGTCCAAAGGAAATTAGAAAAACATTCAATGACAACCAATATATATCTATTAGCTTTATTTTTCGACTGTATTGGTCCAATTGAGCTAAGCCATGCTGAATAAATCTCCTTCTTTTGAATTTAATTCGAGCTGGTTTGTGTAGCTCTCTAACAACCTGTTGCCTAGCTTCCGTAATTTTGGTACGTTTTTTTAACTTTCATTGTTGTTGTTATTCTTTAAGCATTTTCTTAAGATGTGATTGATCCAGTCAAAAGAATATTTATAACCGGTTACTGACGTTGTCGACGATTATTTAGGGCTATTAAGATGCTTCTCATTGTTTAATCCTGTAACTACACCACTCATTGTTGCTGACTCCAACAACTTGCTGAGAGTTGAATATCTAACTTCCAAATTTTTAATTCTAGTATTGAAGAAGGAATTCTGTTCTTTACCTTTCTTAGGGATTTATCTCCAAGTTTCATCTTTTCCTTTTTAACTGAGTTAGCGGTATTCGCAATGTCATCTAATTTCCCGTCAAGATATGTCTTAACAATATTGTGTTGATGTTTAACTAAACTAGG
Source organism: Pachyrhynchus sulphureomaculatus (assembly GCA_019049505.1). Lineage (NCBI taxonomy): Eukaryota > Metazoa > Arthropoda > Insecta > Coleoptera > Curculionidae > Pachyrhynchus > Pachyrhynchus sulphureomaculatus. Next base: position 121,729,166 of record CM032456.1, read on the forward strand.
AACCTCTTTTAGTAAAATATCATCTTTAACTGAATCAATGTATGCGTTTGTATCTGCATAATGCGTTTCTGTTGGCTCCTTTAAATTACTTAATTCACGATTTTCAATGTCATAATCATCTTGTGATGTTAAAAGTAAATTTGACTGTATAATTTGTAAAGGTTTACGTGAGGTGGTATTAGCATGCATGGAAAGTCCGAACTTGTCCATGATTGCTATACTTATGCGATAAAATTAGTTCTAAACATGCTTATATTAATTCGATTACATCAAGCTCCCTCAATTCCGATAATATATTCATAATTTTATTGATCTTATTTCCATTTCCGGCGTCCTGTAAGACATTCAGTTTAGCTAACCTATCCACTAGCTCGTTACATAATCATAATACACATATTCTTTAGGTTTTTTGGTATACTTTATTAACTCTCCACCAGATTTAGTTGGAGCAGACCCTATACGCTTTTTATTTAACTTAGCGTCTACAGATTTTGATGAAAATAATGGACGAATATACTGCTTGTACATATTTTAAAGAGTTACTACCTTTAACTTGACTTGATGGATCATTATCTCTTCTAGGCACGTTATTTTTATTAAATTCAAGCCTTTCAGATACCATTTTCCGTACATCGGTTGTTTCGTCATGACATAAGCCATAAGTGTGGTCAATCATGTTAGGATTAGTATAATATTTGTCTATATACTCCTGAGCAATACGTGAATACTGATTTAAATACTCTAAATAACCTGCAGACCGCTCGCTATGATATTTTTCATCCTCAAATACATCGTCATCATCGTCAGCAGTTGTTGAATTATCTCCCTCCAATTCGCCTATTAACTTTGTAGCTAAAAATTTTGGTTCTTTTAAGCTGTCATCTACTTCAAGATTCCATTTCTTTTCCTTCTTTAATTCATCACCTTTTTTTTACATCCCACAATTCCTCACCTCCCTTCTCCTCCCTTTCAACTTTTACTTTAGCCATATCTGTTTTCTGTAATTTTAGTAAATAGTACTTTTTTGTTTAATTACTTTACTTCGTTTACTTATAACTTTAGGTATGGCTGCTACCGCCGCTTTGCTGAACAGTCTATTTTATACTGATAATAGCTAGAAAAGAGATTTATATAGGCACCAAATTTACTTCTATATCTCCCCTTGTTTATTTCATTGGCCTTCATAATACCCATATTTTTCTTTCCAGCATTCTGAGCAGATTCTTTTAAAAGTTTCTAGAGACATATCTGTGTTTACATGATCGCTATACACATGTTAAACATTCAAGTCATCCTGCTTAAATAAAATAATCATATTTGCGTTATCTCGAATTAACTGTTATTATGTCGCCCCATACAACAGTAATTTCTTATCTTTCCGGTTTCTCGCAAGCTACATCATCAAATATGAATATTGAATTAGGTTTGGCATTTTCAGGGCTTATTACCACATCATTATCGTTAAATGCATAGTAGTTCACGCCTGATACAAGGCTTATCACTTTTTTTAAAAATCTGTATTGTTCTTGATAAAGTGATTTAGAATAAATATGTATACACATTTTTAAATCTTAAACCATTTATATCAATTAACAGACCTAACATTACGTTGCTCTTTCCTACATTGCTAGGTCCATACATGACAGCTCTAATTGAATTTGGTAGCAATTCGCTGTGGCATTTCAGTTTTGATGATTCGGGATTATCACTAATGTCAAAATTGGTAATATTTATGTTAAGAACTTGTTTTTCCTTTTTCATCTTATAATGAATGTTTAGTTAAGTATTATCTTAGTATTAATGAACACTTCAAGAGGTGCAGGTATATTAAATACCTTAATCAATAAGTTTCCGTTTGAGCTTCATTTACCTGGTTATTCTTATTGTTGACCTGGTACTAAATCTAAACTAATCCAAAAAATAAATGGTATAGTTATTGTAAAGATCACGATAACGAATATTCAAAGTTGATAGATATAGAAAAAGTCATAAAGCAGGTAAAATATTATAGGAACGGGCTTACGAACGAGTTATAGCTAAAGAGTCAAATTTGGGTGAAAAGAGCCCTGCTTAGATTGTAACCACAGCAATGAAAGCTAAGCGAAAACTTGGAATGGGCTGTAATAGTAGTAGTAATAAATTGAAGTGAAGAGGAAGAAGATTAAGACGACAAAGACAGCAGTTAAAAGAAGAATAACAACGTTTAATTTAGGTGTTGCTAACAACGTAAAAAAACCTATTATCGAATTTAAGGGTGGGTCCATGAAGGACGGTATTAAAGGTGCTATCAAGGCTGCACGAAAATCTATAAAAAATATGTCTGGGAAGAAGAAAATGTGTACCGAAACTTGGAGGAATCCTCCCCTTATCACCATCTTCACCGGCTTAAGCGCATTAGGCACAGTCGGGATAGTAAAAACTACAAATAAAGCAAAGAGACATAATGAAACTATGGAAGTTATTGCTCTTGGGAAGAGCCTGGATGTAAAAAAATTTTATTATTTCAACCAGAAGAAAGCGAGAAGAGTTTTGAAATTCCAACAGGATCTTACGAGATTATCGACATCGAATCATTTTTTATTAAACAGTTGGATGACAAGGAGGGTGGAAAGGCATTAAAACTTAGTTTGAACCCAAACAATAATACTCTAAAGACAGAATTAAAGAGCATTTATGACATTGATTTTGAATATACCGATAGCATTGGAAATATATTAGGATTTTCACGAAAGTTGCTGCATGCTAATAAAGTTCATGAATCAGATTTTCCTGTGAATATTATTCAACTTAATACTATACGAATTGATTGCAACATTGTCTCAGGATCTTATTATAGGAATAATCTATCGGATACTGTGTACGCGTTCATATCGTGTGTTGATCCTGGATATTGTATAATAGTAAAACCAAGAAACTTAATTTATTTGCATGTAAATAAATCAAGTATCGTATTGATAATATTACAGTAAATATAATAGATCAGGATTCAAACTACATAAATTTTCATGGTGAAGAAATAATAGTACGATTGGAGCTAAAGGAACATGGTATTGGTGTTTAATAATAATATCCGCATATCAGATGATTATTTAATTAGCAACACCAGTCATCCAATTTCAGTCTATAATCAGACGCTAAGACAATCACTCACTCCACGAAGTATTTCCAACTACATTCCATAGCACAAAACTATGGTTATCGGATCAGAAAAGCTAGAAATATTTCGCTCGATCAATGTAGATGAATCAATCAGTCGGGAAAAATGGCGTACATATCATCCATTCCCCAAATCATTTAATTATAATGATGAGATCGAAATTGTTATTAATCAACAGGATTTATTTATGGAACTAAGTCAAACTGTACTTCATATAGAAATAACATTCAAACTACTGCAGGTAAAACTGGGAAGTGTTCGTTAACAAATAATGCTGGTGCTTTTTTATTCAAATCGATAGCATACGAACTAAATGGGAAGGAAATCTTTAAAGTTCGAGATCCTAATCTTATCAGCACCATAAAAACAATGCTATGTCTTAATAAACAAGAGAGCAAAACCTTTCTTGCTGCAGGAAGGCAAAGGAACTGGTCAAAATGGCGGTTTTAACTTATTATTATCACTACGTTTTCTTTTCGGTATATTTTTCTGACTACAACAATAATGGGAAGACAGAAAATTAAACTTATTAGAGCTAGAACCAGTGAGAATTGTTATGTTATATCCGAATGAAATAAAAAGGCTACTATAAATATTTCGTCTATTGAGTTAAGAGTTAAACACGTTTACCTTAACAATGTAATTAAACTCGAGTTATTTGAAGAAATAGCCAATAATAATCCCATCCTCATATGACGTTTAGAAACTGGGAAATCCACGAGTTACCTACGCTTAGAACAACAACGAAAGATATTTGGATGGTGAAATCCACTTCTGAAAGAGCTTGATATGTTATCATATTTTTTCAAAAGAAGCGAAAAGATAACTCGGAATCAGATTGCGCATATTTTGATAATTACGGATGTAAGACTTTATTTGAATTCAGTGATTTACCCATATGAATCACTTAATTTAAAATTCTGTAATAAACAATATTCGGAAGCATATAGAATGTATACTGAGTTCCAAAATTCACATTTATAAAAGTCATATTGCGAACTTTTATTAAGCTTTTTCATCACCTGCGCTATTCGTGATTGATTGCTCGAAACAAAATGAAAATCTCAAAACTGGTAACACTGATATAAAAATAGAAATTTAGAATTCTGATATATTCCCAAAAGATACTCGAGCATATTGCATCATTATTTATGATCGGATTTTAGAACACTCCCCTCTTACTGGAACTATAAGAACAATGATTAAACGATTTATTCTACATTACAATAAAATACGTTGTGATTGATACTCAAGATTTCGGAACTCCCGACTCTAAAGTAAAGGAACTCGTTATTTTTTATGGGAATAGGATAAAATCATGGTTATTCAACATGGACATTATATAGGAATTTATGAGCAGATTTGAAGCAAACAGCTAAATTTACATATTATAATATTCACGGCATACCATATAATTCAGGGTATACGGAAAACAAAGAACTTAACCAAATACATATGACATATATAGATATGAATTAATAGGCGTTGATGTTATTTACGTTAAAGGATATATGAAAAAAGTTCTTTTACTGAAACATTATCTTCAGATGAATATTAGTCCACGGGAAATCATCAATCTAGAATTTACACAGGATGCTATGGAAGTAGTGAAATAGATAAGAATTATATTGAAAAATGTAATTATCATAAATTTGTATCATGTTCATGTAGTGTCAACAATGTTTTAACTTTATTCGATTATATAGTAAATAAATAATGATTTTTAAAAAATTATGCACATTTTCTTTTACATATAAAGATTACAATAGCTGGACTGACCAAACAAAAGATATTACCTGAACAAGCATGGTTGCGCACGCAGTTCTAACATGTTTAGACAAGTTCTAACCAGTTCAAATCGCTATTTAAGGTTTGCGTAATATCAGTTCTTTGTCATTAGTGCCTTAGTAGTTATTTCAAATCAGTAGTATGTCTGAAGTTAACAACACTCCGTCAAAGGTTGTGACGTCTTTTAATAATGCTATTCATGAAGCATGTATTTCAATCGATCGCTATATAAAGTGTTGTAATAAAAATGAGAAATCGATATGGTAATGTGCAATAATGGATTTCATTTTGTCACTTGTCCAGAATCCAATCTAAATTATTTGAATATTCTGCCTGATATATATGAATGTGATGATGTTAAATTTGTGCTCCTACGTGCGCGGCAACTACCACCACCACGTAAACCAACACGCAAGTCTATGAAGCAAACACATTAAATTTTTATATTTTTATTGTATTTATATTAATAAAATATAATATAACCACCAATGTTGTCTAATTTCCGTTTTATCTCAATCCTTCTGATAAGTACAAAGACATGTTATTGTGACGAATGACCGATCTCCCACCATCTCTGATGATATCATTGACATGTGTCAGACAACATAATTGACATGCATCATATTTGACATTTATCGCAATTGACAGAATGAGAGATGTCAAATTTGCTGGATGTCCTGTCTCTCCGTCTGACTGTATACAGTCTAATACGTCCGTCTATCTGTCTGTCTGTCTGTCTGACTGGATACAGTTTAACTTATTCTGATGACCTTGAGAGTAGCTCACGTGACATTCGTCTATCTGTCCGTCCGTCTGACCTTGAGAGTAGTTCGAATAGGTCACGTGATCTGGTTCTGAACTGTAGATCAGACTGAACTAACGTAATTGACAACTGATGACCTTGGGTGTAGTTCGAACAAGTCACGTGATCTGGTTAGAACCTGTCAGTTATCAGTCAGGTTAGTTCAGGTTCAGTTCGATCAGCAGATTAGAACTGACAGATAATTGATTTGGAGGGATCCCCCAGGAGGGTGAAGCCCCTCCTGGACCACCCACTCTTAAGAACTGGGATTCCACTGTTTCTGATCAAACACCCTCATGTTAGATTCCTGGTCGAATATACTTCCGCCCTCACCACAATAAATTTTTTATTCTCCGTTTAATACTAACAGCGCCATCTATACTATTTATACCAAATCTATATAACTTAGCCAAGTTTCAAACTAACATTTGACTAAGTCCTGGAATTCTAGTTCCCCAACTTGCCACCAACAACGACAGATGGAACCACTTGTGATCGTGATTGACTGCTTGGCCAGGCTGCTTGGTTTCTCACCTCTCGGGCGGTCGGTCTGCTTTGGCTGGATGAACAATCGGTACGCAACTGCCACTGCCTGTTCAAGCTTACATATCGCTATTTTATAGCCGCGATGCGACTCGCTAGATGCGCTATCCCAGCCATTCGATGTGCGCTGGCAGTATCAGCAAACACATTAAATGAGTATCATAAATAGCGGTGCGACCTGCTATCACAGTATGGGCGTTTTCACATCCGCCGACACGACACTGATACAGCAGAGACGACGATTCCGGTGGACTATAAATAAATAACATTTAAATAAATGGGAGTGGTTTTCACACTTAACGACATGTCGGCGCCATGTCGTTGCTATCGCCGACTGTCGTCTAAGAGCAGTCTCTCCACTCATGTCGTTCCGATTTTATTAATTGAAGTGCTAAGTGCTCTCGAAGCTGATACCATGGCCTTCAAGTTTCATATTGTCACGTTAATTGAACTTATGGAAACTAAACCCCGTTTTTGGGATAAAACCCACGAAAGTAATAAAAATAAAATTCTACGAGAAAAAAGTTGGCTTTGACTACATTTTAGCCTTTTATGTCTAAGATGTAACAAATAACTCAAACATAACTTATTAATAGCTGCCATGGCGCTCAAAGGACCTAGTAAAAAATGTTTTTCCTCGGTTTTATATCACTTTGTCGATATCGTGTCGGGGCAAGTGTGAAAACGTTCCCCCGGTGTCGTGTCGGGGCCGGCGTCATGTCGGTGTCGTGTCGGTATCCCCCTTTGGGAACGATAGTCTACCGAGACAGTTCTTGAAAACTGAAAAAGCTGTTTTCCATAGTTGACAAAACCCTGACTCATAATAATTTAAATTGACATTCCATAAAAGATATTATTTTGATTACACTGCTGCACAAAAAAATGTTAATTACCACGAACCAAAATACATGGATCCAGCGTATTTTTCAACGCTGAGTTCGAAAGTTGTTAAAAAAAAGATGTTTTTTTTTTGGCCAAAAACATCCCTTAAATTGGGATGAAACTATAGTAATAATGTAATGACTCGTAATGAAATGTGAAAAATGGTAGATATTTTATAGTCTAGAGAAGAGAATATGCATTGAAACCACAACAAGCTATTTCTAATAATTAAACCAATATCGACCCTTATAGGGAGTGAAAAGTGCCCCTAAAACTTAAATAACACGTTAATTTAAATAACATGTACAAAGCACAAATTCTTGTAGCTCTTAGGAAAGAATATCTGAATCTGATGTGACAACCAGGCATTACTCTTAAAGGGTTGAAACTCACCCCTATAGGGTGTAAAAATCACCCCCATCTACGGAGGTATCTCATAAGTTTCAATAACGAAAAAAAGGTTCAAGCTTTTGTAGTTTTAGATAGGGAACAAATATGAAGTAGATTCGCTTTAACCACCGATACATGACTATAAACTACCCTTAGACGGTGGTAGAAACTACCTCTACGGCCTAATGATGCACATGGATGTTATTAAAATTCGGGAAAGATCAAGTACTTTTATCTCATTGTGCCAAACATTCAAGGCAACTAGATCATCTTCCTAATAAGGCCGAAAATCATCCCTAAGAGGGGGGAACTACCCCCTGGGGCTCATGGATCTTAGAAGTTCTAGCATCTGAGAAAAAAATACGGGCTGTATTTGTCCATCCTGCCTGAGACTATAAAAGCCTGTATTTTTTTCTTCTTCTAAGATGAGATAAAAGTACTTGATCCTTTCCGAATTTCAGTAACATCCATGTGCATCATTAGAGCGTAGAGGTAGTTCTTACCACCCACTAAGGGTAGTTTATAGTCGTGTGTCGATGGTTCAAGAGAATCTACTGCAAATTTGTTCACCCTGCTTAAACCTAGAAAAGCCCGAACTTTTTTCATCGTTATTGAAACTTATGAGATACCTCCGTAGGTGGGGGTGGTTTTTACATCCTATAGAAGTGAGTCTCAACCGTTTAAGAGTAATGTCTGGTCATCAAATATCATCAAATATTTTCTAAGAGCTACAAGAATATATCCTTTGTACATGTTATGTAAACTCACGTGCTTAATTTGAGTTTAAAGGGTATTTTTCACACCCTGTAAGGGTGGGTTTTGGTTTAATTAATAGAAATAGCTTGCTTTGGTTTGAATGCATATTCTCTTTTCTAGACTATAAAATATTTACCATTTTTCACACTTCTTTAAGTGTCATTACATTATTACTACAGTTTTACCTCATTTCCAGGGATGTTTCCGGCCAAAAAAAATAACACGATAAATCTTCTTTTAACTATGGATTCGAATTCAGCGTCGAAAAATACCCTAGATCCATGTATTTTGGTTCGTGGTAATGAATTTTTTTTTATGTAATTGTGTTATTAACTCTATCGAGAGATACGTTTTTCGTGTTAACTGTAGTAAAATTGATACATTTCGTTGGTTAAATTAATCATTTTCTATAAGAATAAAATGACCAAAGAATACAATATAAAACATACAGTTTGTTATCCAAACAACTAAATTGAGACTCTATTTAAACATTATTACAGAACATATAGCTATGGCTACAGATGGACCAAGATGCACCGCAAGTATAAGTTGTATGATATGTAAGACTCCGCGATCCAAGATTAACAGTAGAGTCAAGGAGGGTCGATTAAAAACAGTGAGTTACGATTGGTTGAATGTAGGTGTTGTTAGGTTTCTAGAATTCAAAATATTGAGTGGCTCAACGCCTTTAGTTATATTATTAAGAGTCTAATATAATGAAGTAAAATTATCACTTGTAGTTTTGGATAAGAGAGAAGAAATTAAATAACATTATATTTATAAGAAACTTTAATAAGTTGAATATAACCACATATAATCTGCTACTAAAATTAACAAGTTTAAGTGACAACACCGGTATGCATTCCGGTTTTTAGCGGCACTGTATAGACGCGGAATACGGTAATTTTTTTTGCAAAAGGCACCTTTAAAATTTTCTCCAGTGTTTTCTACTTCTCTTTATCGCACTCATTGCAGTTTCTAATGGAAATGATGTTATGAATATCTGTCTATTTTCTTATGTCCGGGTAATATGTAACAGTAATATGAAAAAATATGCCCGAAAACTTGACGAGTTACATTTTAATGATCCAGCGGTAGCCAGCCGCCTTCTTTTTGCGGCACTGTCTTTAAAGCATATATATATATATATATATATATATATATATATATATATATATATATATATATATATATATATATATATATATATATATATATATATATATATATATATATATATATATATATATATATATATATATATATATATACATATACGAGTATACATATAGAGAAAAAAATAACAGTCTATTTAGATTTGTACCAATTAATATTAAGTGCGATTTTAAACGGTGGTTCAGGAATGGTGAGAAAATTATGTTTTTAGCACCACACAGCAGAGAGAAATGTCTGTCACAGAATAAAAAAAGTCCAACAATATGTAAAATATCAGTACAACACGAGAAAAACACTGTTAGTTAATTTATGCACTGTTTCCAAGAAATCTATATACAAAAAATTATAATGTATTATCCTCTACAAGAAAATAGCATAGATTAAAAATTTCAAATAAGAGAGAACTATTAGACCCTAATCAAGAGAGAGATAGCATATTTTTTAGAATATTCTCTCCACATGACTGTAGAATCGTCACACGTGAATATCGTTTTCAGTCAGTAAATTAATTATACATTTTGGAAATTAGAAATAAACCAATACATTCATTCCTTTTGAAAATAAAAAAAATAATAATAATTATTCAATGATACATAAAAATGTACAATCATGAAATCTATTATTTATTGTTACTTAAGGCATACCTCAACAAGATCAAATTTTATTATTTATTCTGCCTAATGTAATACGTTGCCACTAATACCATCATTTATTTCGCGACAAATAGACAAACTGCATTAAACAAGTATTCCACTTCTTAAATATTTTCTTAAAATATACCCTAAATGTACATGTAACTGGAGTTCTTGCAACGATCTTCAATTTCTATAAGCGAGAAATTAGGAAATCAATCGAAATTAATAAATACTGTTCTTATTATACTTGAAAACTGATTATTAAACTGGGTCATTGTGAAAACAGTCACAAACAGTCATTGTGAAAACAGGTCAAAGTGAAAACAACTCGGATATAAATACTTTGGTTTGTAGCTTTTCAGAGTCAGAAAGAAGATCTGTCGTGTACTCGCAAACCAAACGTTGCAATATCACTATAATTTGACATGATAAAAAATTGTATATTAAATTTTCAATTTTCTATTTAAGATATACAATGGGGCCTTCGACTCAAAATACAAAAATGGACAAAATGTTATATGGAAAATTTCTTTAGCAAATGCCACTAATAATACCAAGGGTTTTACCTATCGCACAAAATGAATAATTTCATTACAGAAGGAAATTTCTTCCGGACATTTTATGGTTCCTACATCATGCAAAATGAAATGATTTCAAACTTATTATGTAATACCTATATATATATATATATATATATATATATATATATATATATATATATATATATATATATATATATATATAACATATATATATATATATATATATATATATATATATATATATATATATATATATATATATATATATATATACATATATATATATATATATATATATATATATATATATATATATATATATATATATATATATGCCGGGTGTTATGGAATTCACTGCATATATTGGAACTGGTGGATCTTTGTAGCAAGACCGATTGTAGAAAATTCACCTTAAATAGCGGATCTTAATAATAAAGGGAAAAATCGACCCTAAAGAAATAGTGTCATTAATATTTTTTCGCAACCCACTGATGAACGCTGAACTCCACAATATCGAAATATCTAACTCAGACAGAAGGTCGTTTTTTTTTTTTTGATCCCGTCAGTCGGATTTTCTAAAACAAATTTAATAGAAAAAAATATTAAAATATTTTTATGTTCTAAAATCGAATGCGGCTCCTTTTTTATTCGCTTTCCAAAGTTTAAAGCATTTATGCTGGGACTCCGATGTTTTCTTTTCAGTGAATGTTTACCAATTACGAGGGTAAGATGTTGTAACGGTCAACGTTTTTTTAAAGAGAGATGGACTGAATGAGTAAGAATTTGCAGAAAGTGTACATTAAAGTGCAGATAGATTGTGACACTGGTACAGTTGGTTAAGTTTTAAATTTGTCACGAATAACTTAGGATATTTTATATGGAGTTCCATCGCGCATTCAAGGTACATTTATTTATTTATTTCGTATGGATGTACATTGGACACAGCACAATTGAAGTCAAATAAAATTACCTAAATGAATTATATAAAAATATAACCAACCAAAAAGATACTTTTCTTGAAAAAGTTCAGTGAAAAGCGTACTTGATATTCTATTTTTATTTTGCCTCCACACAGCTGTTAAATATAAAAAAGGGGATTTCAATAATAAAGGAAAAAATTGACCATAAACTAATTTAATATAAGAAAATAATATGTAAATATTATTATATTTTAAAATAATTACTTATCATTATACAAAAAATTATTATACAATGTTATAATAAGAAAAAAATTTTAACAGGTAATTCACCAAAATTTTACTTATTTCCTTGTAAAAAAGATAATAAAATAAACGTTGAGATAGATTGTTCCCCTTTATTGATTATAGACTAGAAAGAATTTTTTTGTCAGACGTCGACAGAAAATGGTTACTTTAAAATCGCCGAAGAGTTTACTTTCGGCTTCTGCTGTCTTTTGTTTATTTTAGTGATTTTTTCAACATATTTTTGTAAGAACTTGATGTAATTTCCACAGTTTTTTGTACAGTATTTTTTGAAGTATTGGACATAAAGATTTTGCAATTTTTTAACGCTTCAGCGTTAAATCCCGAAACAGACGGTTCACCATTTAAATATAGCTTTTCAATATTGATAATAATAGAAGCGTCTTGAAAGATCGATGTTCTTTCATTACTTGAGTTTGTTTGAGAGATAGAGAGCATTTATATTTTCAGCTGCTTTAAACAAAGGCCGGGAAAGATGTTTTTGTCCATGGGCCAAACTCCAGCCGCTTGAAATCCGTTCACAACGGTGCCAATGATAGCAGCTCATTAGTAAAATTCTGCTAATAAACTTGTAACTTGATATTGCGTTACTTGACAACCTGGATTTGTCCTCAATCGTTGTTCTGTTACTTGAATATAATAAGAGCTCATGGGTTTAAAAAGAAAAAATGTCGAGTGTATAAAGTCGGTGAGTAGTAAGGCCTGGCAGTTGTAACATTAGCCTTTGCTATGTTCAGCGCTTCCAGGTTCTTCGAATACGTTGTATGTGTGTTTGTTTTCAGGGGTTGTTTTTACTACGCTTATAAAACGTTTCATCCATTTTACAAATAAGTTTGAGTTAATATAGCCAGTGGATGGAATGTTGACAACACTCTCAGAAGGTCTGTTGTTCCCAATTCAAGATTTTGTCTCATTCTTTTGAATATTTAATCCTAAAACTTTTTTCTGAATGGTGGAAAATCCACTTTCTTCACCGTTAAATTTTTTTTATCTGCGATTTTTTTAAAGTGAAGGTCAATTTTGTCCTACTCTCCCTACTTGAAAACAACTGTTAACGAGAAATGATATATTTCCTCTCGCGCCTAACCAAGGCCAAGGTCAGTCTTTCATGGGCGGGGTGATTTTATAAATATTTGGTAAATACGACTTTTGCCCCTTTTTGTAATTTTTAAAATTTGAAAAAAAAGTATTGAACGTGCTTCTACATGGCCCCACGAGTCATCCATTTCAATATATGCAGTAAATTTTGTAACACCTTCAATATATAGTATGTATATATATATATATATATATATATATATATATATATATATATATATATATATATGTATATATATATATATATATATATATATATATATATATATATATATATAATGCATTTTGTGTCATCTATGTTTAAACGACTCGTCCCTCTACGAAATGACGTCGTTATTATTATTATTATTGATTGAAGGGGTGCTAAAAAAACTAATTATTTCTCTAATATGAAACAATAGTATACAGGCACAGGCCAAAATTCGTCTCTTTTTTTAGCATCCTGTTCTTATAAACGGGCAATAGTTTTACATATAATATTATTTTAGAGTTTTTAAATATATATGTATACCAACTAGTAGTGCTTGGATTAGGTTACCCTTTATTTTCCATTAAACGGACGGGTCCGAAGGAATTCAAAGTTACCGTTTGTTATATGAAAAATAAAACACATTTATTTTTACGTATTTGCGTATTAACCCACTATAGTACTAAAAAATATTAAAATATGAAACCGTGATAAAATTAACAGACATATAATCAAACCACTATTTCTGTCTTACAAAAAATTGTTTTCAGATTCATAAAATGTTACTGGCCTTAAAAAATACTATCTTCACTCTTAAGGAAAGAACTCGGCTGCTTAGGCCAGTAGCTTGAAGTCTTGGTAATAGGACTCCAAAAGGGCTGCCAGGGAAATCATAAAAACCGGAATGTATCCGAAAGTTCAAGAAGCTGGTAGCATAAAAATAGAGAAAACTGTAGTGGGTAGGAGAGCTGGTGGTAAAAAATATGGAACACCAAAATAGCAGTAAAAGTAATCAAACACTGACCAGAAAAGAATACGTTGTATCACCTATAATAAGATCTCAGGCTTTTCAAATGATTTTACGTTATCGACTCTGAAGTACGTGGCCATAGATATGTGGGAGGCAGGCAGTGCTGCTTTCCGTAGAGTTCCAGCGTGGGTCGAAAGGGGGCTAAAAAATATTTAAGGTATAGAAACGAGTCCCTTCTGGTAGGAACATTTCTTCGAAAATCTATTAAAATTTATTTGAAGCTCTGAGTATTTTATTTTTTGTTGCCAAAGATAGTACCTTACTCTTGAAAGAAATCTCTCTCCGAGGCTTCTGTATTTCTTTATGTTACAATCAACAAATCACCCAATTTTCGTCTGTAGATATGTTGATACGATAATTTTGGAACAAAATAAGAAATTGATTTGGAATTTATTACACACATAATACTTGGAATCGAACCTAAAGCGTGTGGTGAAAGGGATTGGATTGATAATTGTTGTTTATTTCCTATATCATTGAGATCTTGCTTGGTTCGTGGTTAGCATAATGAACAAATTTTAAGAATAATTATTGACAGTCAAACAAATAGGGTTAAAAACAGTGAGGGATGGGGCTAGAGGGGTTTCTTCATACATATCATATTGTACGTCTTTTTCCTGGTACTCATAGTCGACGAATCTAAAAATTGTGTTATTTTTTCATTATTTTCAATTATTTAAGGTAGAAGTTGTATGTAATATGTAGTCTTATGCGCCCTTTTGAGGATTCTTGAACTTGAAACTCGTGTTATTTTTTCATTATGTGTCATCAAAAGTTGTTTAAACATGTAAGTTAATTTTAAGATTTTTGCTAGCGTGAAATTTGAGTTACTTGAATATTGACTTATTTTTCATTAGTCTTAATTGGTTAGCCATGTGAAGTGTTAATGAGATAGAGCTGGGAGGGATTAATACATTTATCTCGTGTTATGAACAGTTTTTAGGGTGTCTTAAGTCCAGGAAACTAAAAGTGTTATTTTTTTCATTGGTTTTAATTTTAACCGAAATAAAATGTGGAAGGAAATGTCAGATTTCAGTTATAAATGTCTGCCTGAAACTCTTCCTCGACTCGAATTTTTTTGTAATTAGTATTTTTTCATAAGTACTCATCCTTTAAAATGTCGACTTGAATCGATTTGTTTTTTTTTTTATTTTTTAGTGTGAGAAAGCCAAATTCAGTACTTATTCTAGAACTACCTTTACACGATGTGGCGTAGCCAAATATTCTGTTCCATGGATGTAGAAGACATGCCCTCTTTTTATCGGGGGTTGTCTTTTGTGAGAAATATACACCACCCTTAGGTTATGGATTTTTTAATTGTGAGTTAAGTTTTTAGAGTTTAGATAGATAGGGGCTTTTTTTGGGGAGCCAATTTCCCCCTCCAATCATCAAATTTTAAATTAGTTATAAGTAAAGTATAAGTAAGTAGTAGTTCAGCAATAAGTTTATGATTATTATATCTACAATTGGTTAGGAGATATTTAAAACAAACTTTTTTGGTAATAATTTTTTCAATATGGTAGAAACAGCTAAGCGTCTTGGGGCTACCCAAAGCTAGTTATATGTATAGTTACATAAGTCACCAACTACAAGTGATACAAGATATTCCCGATTTTTCACATTTTTTTTTGTTCGAATTAGAGTATTTGTATATATGCTTCTCTAACATATATATGTATATATATATATATATATATATATATATATATATATATATATATATATATATAATGTAACGTCTCTCTCTCCGTCTGTCTGTTCGTTAGTGCGCTTATCACTCGAGAACCACTTACCCGATTTACTTGTTTTTTTTTTTAATTCATACATATGTTCTCTGGCGAGGTTAGAGGATACATTTTATTACGTTAGGTAACATAAGGAATAAGCAGTGACGATAATAGTGAATCAAGTCGGAAAAAAGTTTGGCGCTATCGCGCTCTCTTGCAATACGCTGCCTAAACCTTTAAATATGGAATAATATCATGTAGCAAAGAATATAATATATATAAAATGCAACTTCTCTCTGTCTGTCTGTCGGTTAGTGCGCTTATCCCTCGAGAACCACTTATCCGATTTACGTGTTTTTTTTTAGTTCATTCATATGTTCTGTGGCCAGGTTATATAATAATAATAATACACTAAACAGAACAGACCATGGCTTCAACATCAAACACCAAAAATGAACCAACATAAAATAAACCACCTCCTATATATGGATGACATAAAACTCTACGCTCTCACAAAAAGACAGCTGAGAGAACTCCTCAAAATCACAGAAATATTCACCTTAGATATCAATATGGAATTTGGTATAAGTAAATGCAAAGTGCTCCATATCAACAAAGGCCAATGGAAGGTCCACCATGAGACAGAAACCGTCAACAACGAAATATTCGATAACATACTTGACAAAGAAACATAGAAATATCTAGGGTTCCAACAAAGCACCAAACTCAACCACACTCACATCAAAACAGAGCTCAGAACCTAATTCAAAAACAGACTCACGAAACTTTTACAAACAAAACTCAACTCCAAGAATCTCACTAAAGTCATCAACACGTTCGCTATACTTATACTCACATATTCATTTGGTATCATCAAATGGTCACACACAGATATAGAAAACATTCACATCCTTATGCGTTCTACATTCACCAAATACAGGCAATTACACCCGAACGCATGCAAAGAAAGACTTACCGTCGAGAGGAAGGCAGGAGGAAGAGGAATCATAGACAACAGATAACTACATATAAAACAAATACAAGCACTTCTTTCACATCAAGCTAACCAACATCCACACAACAACAGTGAAAGCAGACAAAAACTACACACCTCTCGACTGATCCCGGGCAGACCACCCAGCAGACACACACAGTCACACCCAATTACAACAGGAAAAGATGAAAACGTGGTCAGAAAAAACACTCCACTGAAAACACAGATACCACATAGAACAAGACCACTTAAATAAAAAACATCATACATCTGGTTACAGGATGGGCAGCTATTCCCTAAAACAGAAGGCTTCTTTCTTGCCATCCAGGAT
The DNA here is from genome assembly GCA_019049505.1 of Pachyrhynchus sulphureomaculatus. Lineage (NCBI taxonomy): Eukaryota > Metazoa > Arthropoda > Insecta > Coleoptera > Curculionidae > Pachyrhynchus > Pachyrhynchus sulphureomaculatus. The sequence continues at coordinate 121,746,208 of CM032456.1, forward strand.
AAAGTCATATTAACCAGAAACCACCAAAAGCATATCATCAAAGACCCAACTATTACAGAAGACAGATGCAAGAAATGCCACCAGCAGAAAGAATCGATCGAACACATAACAAGCGGATGTAAAATATTAGCCGAAACGGAATACATAGCTAGACATGACTCAGCGGCAAAAGTACTTCACCAAGCACTAGCCACAACATACAAACATAGATCCCTACTACAAATACACACCGACATCCATACTTGAAAATAAAGATTACAAGCTCTACTGGGATATCAGTATCCATACAGATAAAACAGTCCTCACCTCCACCTGATATTACTTTTCAATACAAAAAAGGAAAAGTCACCTTTCTGATTGACATAGCTGTCCCTAACGACACAAACATCCAAACGAAATACACAGAAAAAATGTCCAAATACACAGACCTTACAATATAAATAAAAATGCTATGGAAACAAGAAAAGGTCATCATTGTAACCCTTGTCATATCAGGCACAGGCCTTACACCAACAACATTCACACCACACTTAGTACAATTAGGACTCAACACAAACATACACAAAAACATTCAGAAGCCAGTGATTTTGAAAACATGTAACATTGTCAGGTCATTCCTTAATACACAGTGGTAATATCGTTTGTGCCGACTTGGCTTAAGCCTGTCAGCCAAACATGGAACCAGATTGACCAAATGTAAAAAAGAACAAAAGTAATTATAATAATAAAATAATAATAACAACGTCAAACTACCGACCTATCACCTGTCTTCCAACCCTATACAAGATCATCACAGCCACAATTTCCAAGAAAATAGAACAACACCTAATAGACAACAATATTCTCACAGAAGAGCAGAAGGTGTCCAGATCGATAGCGTGATCATGGGACAAACCAGAAACCTGCACACCGGTTACATAGACTATAAAAAAGCCTTCGGCTCCATACCCCACAGCTGGTTAATCAGACCCCTAGAAATCTACAAAATCAACCAAAACCTCAGGCAATTTCTCGCGCAAATTATGAAAACATAGAAAACCAAAATCCACCTAAAAACACAAACCGAACGCATCCAAACAGAAGAGTTGTCCATCAGACGGGGTATATTTCAGGGAGACTCGCTCAGCGCTCTGTGGTTTTGCCTCTGTCTCAATCCATTCTCAAATAAACTAAACAGAACAGACCACAGCTTCTGCATCAGACACCAAAAAGTGAACCAACATAAAATAAACCACCTCCTATATATGGATGACAAAAGCTCTACGCTGCTACAGAAACACAGCTAAAAGAACTCGTCAAAATCACGAAACATTCACCTTAGATATCAATATGGAATTTGGTATAAGTAAATATAGAGTGCTCCACATCAACAAAGGCCACCACGCAAACCAGCCTTCATTCAGCACCAGTGAAAGCAGACTAAAGCTACACACCTCTCGACTTATCGCGGGCAGACTACCCAGCAGAGACACACACAGTCACACTGGAAAAGATGAAAACATGGTCAGAAAAACACTCCGCGGAAAACATAGATACCACATAGAACAATATAACGTAAATAAAAAACAATCCTGGTTACAGGATGGGCAGCTTTTCCCTAAAACAAAATGCTTCTTACTTGTCATCCAGGATAAAATCATATTAACCAGAAACTACCAAAAGCATATCATCAAAGACCTAACTATTACAGAAGACAGATGCAGGAAATGCCACCAGCATAAAGAAACGATCGGACACATAACAAGCGGATGTAAAATATTAGCCGGAACGGCATACACAGCCAGACATGACTCAGCGGCAAAAGTAATTGATCAAGCACTAGCCACAATATACAAACACAGATCCCTACTACAAATCCACACCAACATCCATACTTAAAAATAAAGATTACAAGCTCCACTGGAACATCAATATCAATACAGATAAAACAGTCTCTGCCAATATACCCGATATTACTTTTCAATACGTAAAAAAAAGTCACCTATCTAATTGACATAGCTGTCTCCAACGACACAAACATCCGAATACGAAACGAAATACACATTGTCAAGTCATTCCTAAATACACAACGGTATTAGCGTTTGTGCTGACTTGGCTTAAGCCCGTCAACCAAACATGGAACCACACTGACCAAATGTGACAAAGAAGAACAAAAATAATATTAATCTATATAATATATAAAACGCAACGTCTCTCTGTCTGTCTGTCCGTTAGTGCGCTTATCACTCGAGAACTACCTATCCGATTTACGTGTTGTTTTTTTAATTCATACATCTGTTCTTTGACCAGATTATAAAATATATTTTATTACATTAGGGAACATAAGGAATAAGCAATGAGGATAATAGTGCTTAACATAAGTATTAAGAAATATGACATAGAAAACTAAGCCGCAATATGATAAGTTCATATTTATTAAAATATTTTTTTCTAAAATTTGTATGGTATTAAAAATCAACAAAATAATATTGAACATCTAAACATATAAAAACTATAGTTTTACTGTTTACATTTTAATGCGTATCCGCGCGAAGGTGCTTACATTACCAAATTTTGGATTTATGCCAAGATAGCCCGCATCTGTTCCATATTTTCGGTTGGTTATTTTTTTCCAAATTAATTTAGGACTCGCCAATTACATTTTGATTTTCAGTTACATAAGTTCAACTTGTGAAGTGTAATTCAGTTGTATCAGAAACTTAAAAATCGCCTCTAAATTTGTAAGTAATATAACATTTTTTTACAGTAGTATTAGTTATACATCACTCTATAAATTTGTATATGCACATATGAGTAAGTGATTGTATTTATAAGTTATGTTTATATTATTTTCTATTTGAAAAAGTAAATATTTTATATAGAACGGATGTATTAAAACCATTAACAAATTAAAGTGTATATTTCCTCTAAAAAATCAATATATTTTTAAATTATATATTTCAAAATACTCAAACGCCAATAATACTTAAACAAAACAATTTTGAGCGGAAAAATACTGCTGACCTCAATTGAAGCAAGAAATTTTCATTTAAATTAACTGAAGTATTATCATTATTATTTAGTATTTCACAATAATGTGCAATAATTAGTAATGCGTTCTTTTCCAAAAATTAAATGCAAATTTCTTGGGCGTAAATTTCTTTCAGCTTCTTATAACTAAACTGGGATTGTGACTTTTATTTTAAAGAAAAGTAAATATTATTATCGATAAAGTATAAATTTCCAAAATATTATCATATACTTAAACGCCTGAAGATTTAGTCATATTCGATACAATCTTAAATATAATACTGACACAACACACATTTTATGTCTCGTCTCGAGTCAATTTATCCCATTGTCAGGTCTTAGTCGATCACCTATCAATTAAATACTATCTTGCTGCATTATATTTCCTCTCCGTATTTTATGAAATCACTTCCATATCTGTTTATCTGTCTGTCACAGCCGATTTTCTCTGAGACTATTTGACATAGACAGTTGAAACTGACAAATATATATAATTGATGGTCCAATCACAGCCGTGTAGTTTTGAAAGTTAAATTTTGACTTAAGGGGTGAGTTTTGGGAGGTAAAATCAGAAGTGAAAATAAAAATTTTCAAGCTCATCGCGTGGAGTATCAAATGAAAGCTTGTGAAAACACGAGTTTAAAAAATATATACGATGTAATATTTGAGCAAACTTTAAAAAAAAAATACCAAAAATCGCTGTTTCCTCATCCTATCTCTAAGAGTACAAATGATAAAAGATATTAGTTCTACTAGAGGCAGAACCTTGATAGATAATGTGTTTTGCAATTTTCCTAATGATTCACGTTGTAGAAAGTTATTTTAGCCATCATAAACAAGTTTGTGTCTAAATCCTAGATATTGATTTTTAAAACCTTGGGATGTATTTTGTGGAGTCACTGATCATTTTATGCCTCCATAACAAGAATTACTATTTTAAAAGCAATCACGGTACGGTAGCAAATGTGCAAATCCGACTTGCATTTGCACACACTTTTCTTAGTATTATTTTAAAAAAATTGCAAAAAGTCGCTGTCCTCCCCTATCTTGAAAAGTACTAATCAAAAAATTTTGAAAAAATTCCGGAATATTCTCCATAGAGTGTAGATTGTGCGACAAATATCACGACTGCGTTACGTTTAAAAATTTACCTGGTATAAAAAAAAAATATGAAAACTATGTGACTGGACGATATGGTAGAGGTTCTTTTAATACACTTTAGTCCATTACTGTCGCGCGTTGCTTCTGTAACGAAATAATATTATTTTATTTGTTTATAATTATACAAATATTTATGTAGTAATTATTTGTTTTACATTTTTATTACTAGATTCTAGATAAAGCCAGATTAATTTATTGGGTATTAGGTAGCTAAGATGCTATAACTATTATACTTTATTGACTAAGAAAAAACGTGAATATACATATACATATTCATAGATGTCAGGAACTTAATCATATTAAGTAGAGATTTTATTATATTTTTACAGCAATGACGGTACCGAACACTAACTGCGCAAGTCCAACTTGCGCTTGACAGGTTTTTAAATTTACTTTGAAAAGAATCTAAACGCACACTAAACACAAATTTGACAAATACAAGGCAACGGCTGACGAAGCAACTCATTTTCAAAATAATTACCCAAGTTATACACTTACTTTCCATCAGCATAGACTAGTACTCAGTAACATTCAGTAGTATATATCATATATATATATATATATATATATATATATATATATATATATATATATATATATATATATATATATGTATATATATATATATATATATATATATATATATATATATATATATAATCAGAAGAAGCTAAATCAGGAAAATATGGGGGATGATCAATCAGTACAATGCCTGATTCGTTTATTTTTTGCAATACTAACACCATTTTTAAACTGGCTTGCAAAATGATCAGTGATTTCGGAAAACACACCCCAAATGTCTGTTTCCGATATTTGTTTTATGCACAGAATAAATTGTCAACTAGTACTAGTTTTCATTCAATCTACACTCTTAGAGATAGAGTTGAGGGGACATCTCACTCGAAGATCTTGAGAAAATTGATTTTTTTATAATGCACTCGTGATAACTTCAATTTAATCTACTGCTTATCACCTTATTGAGAATAATTAAGAATTTTTTTTCGAAATTTTCTGATTAGTACCCTTAGAGATAGGGTGGAGGAACAGCGATTTTTGGCAATTTTTTCAAATAATATAAAGAAAAATGTGCCCAAATATTATATAATATACAGGATGTTATCAAATTCATTGCATATATTGCAACGGGTGACTCGTGGGGTCATGTAGAAGCACATTCAATTATTTCTTTACCAAATTCGAAAATTTTTGAAAAATGAAAAAAGGGCAAAACTGGACTTTTCCGCCAAACTATCCCAAACCGGAAAGCTGTGTTGCCAAACATACGATTCTCTTCAACAATTACAGATTTGAGTATTTTAGGTACAATTAATCTAAAAAATGAAAATAATAATAAATGAAATACCTCACACCTAGTAAAAATAATATTTAACCATAATTAAGAAAATTTAGTATTTATTATTTGAAAGGAAATAATTTCTTCGCAAAGCACGAGAACAACTAACGGCTGATTTTGACTTTTATGTTAACAGCTGTTTGGGTTCGGGTTTGGGCTAAATAAAAACAAAATTTCAAATAGGTTTCTCTCCTAACTTTTCCAGGATTAATATCGAAAACGTAAATTATTTTCTTGTAAGAAATGTAAGATTTTTTTAGTGCTAAAGTAAAAAAAACAAAGTAGGCTTAAAAACGTATTTGTTTATTATATTTATAAACCTTAAATGTGCAAGCGATCTCCATATAAAATATCCTAGGTTATGAGTGACATATTTATAACTAAACCAACTGTACCAAACGACACGAATTGTCACACTTGCTGCTATATTTTACACTTTCTACAAATTTCTTAGTTAATATCACTATATTAGTATATGGATATCTTTAAAAAAAACCTGTAAAAACATTGAATATTTACCCCATTTTACCCACGATATATCGCAAAATTTGTAAACATTCGCTGTAAATAAACAAACTAAACGTGAATTTGCCGTTTTGGTAGAGGACGTTGTCATTTGGTCATCGCCTAGTAGAGAGAAAGCCACTAAAAAGGTAAACAAATGCTTTGTTGTCGGCGTCAGACTTCGAAAACGAATCATTTGTTGTCGGAATCACACGCCGACAACAAATCTTTTATCGATTTTAGAATGAAATAAAGCATAATATTGGGGAGTTGTATGGTTAGCCAGTGGCGGCGTGAAAAAAATATTCATGTCATCATTTCTTTAGGGACGATTTTTCCTTTGTTATGAGATCCGTTATTTAAGGTGAATTTTCTCTAATCGGTCTTGCTACAAGGAGGTGCCAGATCCAATATATACAGTGAATTCCATAACACCCTGTATGTTTTTGAACTCGGGATTTTCCACCCATCTCGATAACCTTAAAATATTATTCACTTCCGATTTCACCCTAAAAAATTAACCTCTTAAGTCAAAATTTAACTCTCAAAACTACACGACTATGATTGGGCTCCCAACTCCTATATTTGTGACAAATTTCAACCTTCTATGTCAAATAATTTTGGAGAAAATCAAGTGTGATAGACAGATGGACGGACGGACACCTAAGAGATCTCATAAGTGTTCCGTACAGAAAAATTAAATCAACAAGATTTTCCTACTAATTTCTGTAAGCGAACTATCAGTTGTTTTTAGTTGACATTCACACATTTAGGAATACATTTGACTGATAATTTTCTCAATTCCAAATGTTCAGGTTAGGCTATCCGCAAACTCAACACTCTATCGAGTAGACACAGAAATGAGTCGTCCAACACGGTATTCATCACTATGCCGGTTCTTTCTTGCTTGAAATCAGCATCCCAATTTTTGATACTATCTTAGGAAGGATATTATTCTGTCAAGGTATTAAGCATATCGTCGTAAATGTCTTTAGCCGACAGTCTTTTCAAAAAGAGGTACTTTGCCACCGATCGATATTCCATTTTAATGAATTCACAATTTTTGTCCCTCATATTTTCTTTAAACGCATATATGCCATAATAATACTCGTATATGTAACACCAAACTTTGCAAGCATATTCACTAAATGGGGCACTAGTATTCTCAGAAACCGCCTTTGTTTTAGACAATAAGAAGTGGTCTAGGCTAACTAGTTATCCATAATCATAGTAAAAACAATTGTATGTTTGTGTGAATTAAAAAATACAGTAGGTCTTTAGAGAAAATAGAAAACAAAGAAAATAATTTAATTAAAGATTCCTTACGTGGAGGAGAAAAATACAAAAAAATGTATGCGCAAGTCTAAGATTTATTAAAGTGATGACCTGATCTCAATGTTCGTGTAAACACGTCTGAGAGCAAACCCTAGACACTTTTGAAGTGTTGGGCAATATATCGATAAACCAGGTTTTCTTGCAGTATAAACAATCAGTTCGCTTCTCTCAGAGAGTACAGTTTAGTTTCCAAACTTGACGAAATATTGTCCGACACTTTGAGAATAAAAAGTCAAAAGAAAAAAGTCGTGAGGTAAAAGTGATGTATTTGCTTTAATTTCGGAGTGGGAACTTTTACCAGAACTGTGGGATGTAAAAAGTAAGTTATACCGCAACCGAATTAAAAAGTGCTCTACAGGAATTGGCCGCCAAATTTAGAACCACCGCCAATGAAGTAGAGAGTCAGTACCAAATCAGACACGCTGGTATCTGAAACAGGTACATTAGTGAGTGATACGAATTTCCTACAAGAGTTGTGACCTATCAGTATAATTTTACACTTTTTATATTAATGCTAGTATATGTTAATACACATTTTGTACTATGTATGTAAACTTTTCTTACCTGTATTTAAAAACCTCAGTGCCACACAAAACCTTTCACTTGCCATAATAGACTGCCGCATATTAGTGTCATTTTTTGTGATTGGTCGTTCTAATTCTAGTAAGTACTCAAAATCCCCTGCCGTCATTCGCAGAAAGTTGTCAAGCTGTCGAATATCTTGTAACCTCAACTCAGATGACAATGTCTGATGAACACCCAGCTTTCCCTTTCGCAATATCTACTCTCTTATTCAAATATACCTGTTCCTTCTCTTTTTTTGCTTCGACAAAAGTAATAAAATGGTTAAAGCAGCATCAAACTTAGCTTTTTGGGACGACGTGTTTCACTACCTAGAAGTTATTCTCAAATGTTACGTGTAAACACGTATGACATATTTTCTGAGAGAAGAATCGATATTTCTCTCGGAACAAAGTTGCCCTCAATAACTCGCCACAGTTATTGCCTCAGTATAAACAAATAGGCAAGCTGATTCTGCAATAAATGTCGCAAGTTTATTGCTCGTATATATGAAGCTTTACGGAAGTTAACATTTTAATTAAAAAAAATGGAAAAATAGAACCTTAAAGGTGTAAAAGTTAATATATGTTAGAATTTAAAAATCAGGTAGTTAAAATTAAATTTGCATATTAAATAAGGCATAAAAGAAAAAAAGAGGAAATAACCAAGGAAAATACAATTTAAAATAAGTTTGTTTATCTTTGATAATGGACAATCTTAATTTAGTTTTTTTTTTACTCTTTATTTGATATACATATTTGGCTTCTAACGGCGTCATTGACTATAAAGATCTTGCTTTAAAAATAATAACCGGCCAAGTGCAAGTCGGACTTGCGCAGTTGATATTCCGTACGTTGATTGCTTTTAAAATAAAAATTGTTGTTGCGGAGGTATAAAATGATTAATGACTTCCCAAATAAGTTTTCAACAAAGTTTTTTCCGATCTTTACTGAAAACTGATGACCAAAAAATTTTTGTTTTTTTTTATATACCAAATAAATTATAAAAGGTTTCGTTCAGGTGTGAGAATATTCCAGAATTTAAAAAAAAATATATCAGTACTTTTTGAGATAAAGAGGTCAGCGATTTTTGGCCATTTTTTAAAAAATAATACAAAGCAAAGTGTGCGCAACTATTACATTATATATATTTTTTAACTCGTATTTTCACAAGCTTTCATTTCACACCCCACCACCCGGTAATTTTTTTTCACTTCCTATTTCAACCCTCAAAACTAACCCTTTAAGTAAAAAATTAACTTTCAAAACTATACGGCTCTGATGGGGCTATCAATTCCTATATTACTGTCAAATTTTAACACTCTATGTCAAATAGTTTCGGAGAAAAACGGGTGTGACAGACAGACAGACACCGAAGTGATCTTATAAGTGTTCCGTAGGGAACACTAAAAATCTCTAATTTGGCATTTAGAAGCTTAAATTGAGTACTAACAATTCAACTAAAATTATAAGGCTGTGCAATATGAGATAATATAATATAATTAAACCAAAAAAATTGAAAGGACCCCGCACTAACCTTATCGAAAATGGCTTTTGGTGGATTTGGACGAAACTTTGGGAAAATGTGATTTACGCGATGCTGAGCGCAGTATCTTATGGCCCCAACTTTAACCTATGAGACGTTTATTCTAGCAAGTCTTATAAGTGAAATAAAATTGCTGTTCTGCTCCTTGCGCTATCCAGGATCAACGACGTGGACGTTGCGGAGACTGATCCCTGTGTGTGTGGGGGGGGGGGGGGGGGTGAGTGTGTGTTTGAGTATGTAAAGTATGACGTGGGAATGTGATTGAGGTTATTTGTTTCTGTTAATGAGCATCGAGTGTGCGGATATGTGTGCATGTATGAAGTGGACCGTGCATGATTGTAAATGTGTATTTGTATGTGTATGTATTTATGTATGTGTGTGTAAGTACATGTGTGTGTTTGTGTGTGTGTGTGTGTGTGTGTTTTTTTTTATAGAGGTAGGAAAATACTTTTACGTATCCACAGGACTAGTTGTTCAGCCTGGCTATGTCGGAGATGTTCAATACCGACTAAAAACCTCCTCTTTCACCGGCCTCTGATTTCCCGCGGAAACCGCCGTTAGGCATTACTTCGCAGGGAGAGGATCTAGCTGTTCCTTCTAGTAGTTGAAGTCATTGCTTCATTTCACTGGCTATTATTATATTTTGCTCTCTTTCTTTCTGCGGAACGGAGATCCTGGAGGACTTTCATTGCGAAAGTACTGGTCGCGTTTCAGGCCGTCTTCGATGACGGCATTGCATCGACTAATGCCTCCGGTTCGAGTATCGCGTTGAAACGTGGACACGCAAAGAACACGTGTTCCACGTCTTTAGTGACTCCGGGACAGGACGAACACTCTGGAGAATCATCACGTTTGAAGCAATGAAGGTATGCTCGAAAGCAGCCATGTCCTGAAAGCATCTGCGTTAGATAGTAGTTGACCTCTCCATGATTTCGGTTCAGCCAATGATTTAACTGCGGTATAAGACGGTACGTCCACCGAACCTTCACTGTGGCTTCCCACTGCGCTTGCCATCGACGTATGCTATACTGCCGTTCTTCAGTTCTGGCTTCATCAGAACTCGACGTAGATGACCTTCATCGGCGATAGAGGGCTTGTCGTTCTTCGGCTAGCACTCGAATAGGCAGCATTCCGGCAATAACGCACACCGCTTCCTCAGACACTGTGCGTAAGGCACTGGTCACTCTCAGGGCACTCAGTCGATATATTGAGGCGACTTTTCTCCTTGATTCTTGGACTCCGAGAGCGTCAGCCCAAATGGAAATTCCATAGGTCAGCACCGAGGTGACTACTGATGACAACAGTGACCTTCTGCTTTGTTTTGGGCCTCCAACATAGGCATCAGACGCGATAGGCTTGCCCTCACTACAGACGCCTTGGCACTTACATGCTCCACTTGTTGCTTGAAATTGAGTCGGGCATCAAGCATCACTCCCAGGTACCGAATGAACGGCTGTGATGTTATTTCGTGCTTTCCGACTCCCAGCGTGATGGTTTCCGCCTGCTTTCTGCTAGTAATAAGCGCTGCCTCAGTTTTGTGCTGTGCTAATTGCAGTTTCACCGTGTTCATCCACTGGTTGAGTCTCTCGAAGGTGATGTCAAACGCGAGATTTATCTCATCTAGATGCTTTGCGACTATAACTACTGCCACGTCATCTGCATATGCCACGAGTTTAACATTACTTGGCAGAACTAGCCTCTGCAGACCATCATACATGATATTCCACAAAAGAGGGCCTAGGACCGAACCCTGGGATACCCCTCCAGTTATTCTATATTCCCTTGGGCTATTCTTCGTGTCGTATTTCAGGAGCCTTTTTGTGAAGTAGCTCGCTACCATCCGACGCAGGTATCCTGGTACGTTTTTTCTTTCAAGGTCCCGCATAATGCAGTCCCAGTTGGCAGAATTGAAGGCGTTCTTGATGTCCAGTGTGGCCACCAAGCAGTATTTCTTTGCTCCTCCCTTCCATCTGGTGCCTGCGATCGCATCCTTGGCTGTAGTGACGACAAGATTGATCGCGTCAAGTGTTGATCGCCCTTTCCGGAAGCCATACTGGTTGTCGGCCAGAAGCGGTTTTTGCACTGCTGCTTCAATCCTTTGATGGATTATTCTTTCCAGTATCTTGCCCGCTGTATCCAACATGCAGAGCGGGCGATAGGATGATGGTTCATCTGGTGGCTTTTTTTCCCCTTGGGGAGTAGTACCAGTCTCTGCTGCTTCCACTTCCTAGGAAAAGTACCTTCTTTGAGGCATGTGTCGTAGATTTCTAGGAACAATGTTGGTGCTACTTTGATAGCTGTTTTCAAAGCGATGTTTGGAATTCCATCCAATCACGGTGCTTTATTGTTCCCCACTCGATTACACGCTTCCATCAGTTCTTCTCCCGTAATGGACGGGATTTCTTCCGGCTCACACTGCACTGACGGATAGTTGAACTCTCTTTGTTGAGGAAACAGCGCGGTAAACGATCTTCTTCAAGCGTTGTGGGCATGTGGGTGCCAGCATTGGATGACTGTTCAGGCGGGTCAAAGCCACCTTATACGGCCTGCCCCACGGGTCCTTCTCTACCTCGTTGATGAGTGTGTGTGTGTGTGTATGTGTGTGTATGTGTATGTATGGGTGGGTGAGTGTGTGTGTTGGAATATGACATGTGAGTATGATTGAGTGTATTTGTTTCGGTCAGTGAGTATCATGTGTAAGGGTATGTGTGTGTGTGTGCAAGAGTACACTATTAATCATCATCGATATCAATTCAATTAGGGTGGTCTTTCTTCGGTATCTAATACATGGATGGATACCTTATATTTTGTTAATACTTGGAATATACCAAAAGCACAGTACACTCGCCACATGTGCATATGATCCAAGTGTTCTAGCGTCGGACTGGTAAGTGCAATAATAACCCATTATGTCTTCATCATCGTCAATATTCATGTTCTTAATTTCATTTTCTTGCAGTTTGAAAGCTATCCATAACTGACGCCTTATCCTGTTTCGAAAGCGAGAGAAAACTCGAACCCTTTATAAACCTGGTTGTTCATGATGAAGGTCTATATCGAATACGTGATCTCCTTCCCTGTCTAGTTTGTCCTGAACGTATGAAGGAGCAAGATTAACTTGATAGACCCCGGCGGTTAAATTTCGCAAATAATATAAAGTTAATCGAGGAAAATTCGAGACTTGGACATTACACAAACTCACACATGATGCTAATTGACAGAAACAAATACACTCAATCACACTCACATGTCATACTCCAACACACACTCACTCACCCACACACACACCCACACACATCCACAGACACATACACTTAGACACAAACACACACATATACTTACACACACATATACTTACACACACATACATACATACATACATACATACATACATACATACATACCCATACATACATACATACATACATACATACATATATACATACATACATACATACATACATACATATATACATACATACATACATACATACATACATACATACATACATACATACATACATACATACATACATACATACATACATACATACATACATTTACACTCGTAGGCAGTCCACGTCATTCGTACATGTATATCAGCATATATCAGCACACTTGACGCTCATTAAAAAAAACAAATACACTCGATCACACTTACACGTCACACCTTACATACTCAAACACACACTCACCCATCCACCCACACACACACATACACATACACAGGGATCAGTCTTCGCCACGTCCACGTCATTGATCCTGGATAGCGCAAATAGAGGAACGGCTATTTTTATTTCTCTTATAAGACTTCCTAGAATGAAAACGGCACATATGTTAAAGTTAGGGCCATAAGATATTTTGTTCAGCATCGCGTAAATTACATTTTCCCAAAGTTTCGTCCAAATCCACCGAAAGTCATTTTCAATAAGGTTAGTGCGGGGTCCTTTGTTGAAGTTCTAAAAACTGTATAATTCCCTAATTGTTGCAAGTTCTTAACCTTTGATTCTTATATAAAATATTTTTATATAGTACATCCATTTTATTTGGTAATATTTACAGTACATGTCAAACACCGAAGTCTATAGATTTGATAATTTGTGACAAGTAGACCTGGTATAGCTTTTAATTTTTTTTTCTCTAAAAAATAGGCTTACTACATATTTTAATTATAATAAATTTTAAAATTTTCTTTCAAATTATTTGATTAACTATATTTTATTCACCTTATAATTATTTGTCAGAACTACGACAGATGTCTAGAGAGAGTTAGGAATTGGAGATTCGTATCTCGGAAACATATCCGTGTGCCTTTTTCAACATTAATTATATATTGGTATTTTATCTCTATAATTTTAAATAAAATATTTAAATAAATTTTCTTATATATATATCAAGGATTTTCTACAGCTGACGCTGTCTTCCTTCTCTCAGCCTTTGATTCCATCCGTTTCTATCTTCCCAGTCTCCATCTGTTAGACCCCTGTCCTCCATAGCCTCGTCCACATCGTCTCTCCACGATCGTCTGGGTCTTCCTCTTTTTCTTCTCCCTGTAGGGCTCCACTCCGTTATTTTCTTTATCCACCTATTATCTTCGCTTCGTCTTATGTGTCCATACCATTTTAATCGTTTTTCTTCATTGGTATTTATTGCGTTCTCTTTAATGTTCATTGCTGCTTTGTATTATTGATTTGTATATGCGTGTTTTGTCTCTCTTTGTAATGTGCTTGTCCCACAGGATCGAATTTAATTGTCTTATGCATGTCCGCGTTTGTCCTAATCTAGCTTTAATCTCTTCTTCTGATGTTGCGTTTTTTGAAATGATGGTTCCTAAATATTTAAATCTATCGGTTCCTTTGATTATTGTTTCGTTATCTACTTCTAGATTCTCCACGTTTCCCTCCTTTGTTGTTAGATATTCCGTTTTATCAAAGTTTATTGCTAATCCTGCTTTAGTGTATTCTTCTTTCAGTTTTCTTACCATATAACTAGGGTCTTCCTCATCTTGCGCTATAATTACTTGGTCGTCTGCGAAACTTAGAGTATATAAGTAATCTTCTCGTGTTGGGACTCCCATTCCACTACATTTTTGCTTCCATATTGTTAATGTCTGTTCGAGGTATATTTTGAATAGTGTTGGGGATGTAGAGCATCCTTGTAATAGGCCTTTTGATGTTTGGAGTCTCTTCCCTATTTTATGTCCTATTTTTATGTTCACTGTGTTGTTTTCGTAGAGAGCTTTTACTGCGTATATTAGTTCTTTGTCAATGCCTATTTCTTTCATTGCGTTCCATAATCTTTGTCTTGGTACTGAGTCATAGGCCTTTCTTATGTCTATGAAGGCTAGATGAACTTCTCTATTCTTTTCCAGTTTTTTTTCCATTGTTTGTTTATAGTGTATATATGGTCTATACATGATTTTCCGGCCGTAAAGCCTGTCTTCTCCAATTTTTCCTTTTATATTTTCCTCCATGATATTTTTAATAATTTTTCCATACAAACGTCCCAAACTCGATGTTATGCTTAGGCCTTTGTAGTTTGTGCATTTTCTGCGATCTCCCTTTTCTTCATTTCTACTTCAAAGCGAATAGTTAACCCAAGCTTAAAACTCAGCTAAATTTTCTTACTTCTCACAATTACACATTTAGATTTTGTTATTTTAAAACTTCTATTTTATTTTGTATTGTAATAAGAAAGAACTTCCTTTTCTACTGGAATAAATTTATGACGAAACTTAACATACAACATATTCTTTGCAACATTTTCACTTTCTGGCTAATAGTAGGTAATACGTTATCTATAATATATATAAAATGCAACGTCTCTCTATCTGTCTGTCCGTTAATGCCCTTATCACTCAAGAACCACTTATCCGATTTACGTGTTTTTTTTTTCATACATTTTTTCTCTGGCCAGGTTATCTATAATCTTCTATAATATATTTAAAATGCAACGTCTCTCTGTCTGTTTATCCGTTAGTGCGCTTATCACTCGAGAACCACTTATCCGATTTACGTGTTTTTTGTTAAACCATACATTTATTCTCTGGCTAGGATATCGATAATCTTCTATAATATACATAAAATGCTACGTCTCTCTGTCTATATGTCTGTTTGTCCGTTAGTACGCTTATCACTCGAGAACCACTTATCCAATTTAAGTGTTTTTTTTTTTAATTCATACATTTGTATGGCCGGTTAGAGAGCCAGGTTGTCTATAATTTTCTATAATATATTTAAGATGCAACGTCTTTTTGTCTATCTGTCCGTTAGTACGCTTATCACTCGAGAACCACTTATCTCATTTACGTGCTTTTTTTTTAAACATACATATGTTTCCTGGCCAGGTTATAGGATATATTTTATTACGTTAGTTAACATAAGGAATAAGCAGTGACGATAATAGTGAATCAAGTCGGAAAAAAAAATTGCCGCTAGCGCGTTCTCTTCCAATACACTGCCTAAACCATTAAATATGGAACAATATCATGTAGCAAAGAATATAATATATATAAAATGCAACGTCTCTCTGTCTGTCTCTCTGTTCGTTAGTGCGCTTATCACTCGACATATGTTCTCTTTCCAGGTTATATAATAATAATAATAATAATAATAAATTAACCAGAAACTACCAAAAGCATATTATCAAAGACCCAACTATTACAGAAGACAGATGCAGAAAATGCCACCAACAGAAAGAAACGATCGAACACATAACAAGCGGATGTAAAATATTAGCCGGAACGGAATACACAGCCAGACATGACTCAGCGGCAAAAGTAGTTCACCAAGCACTAGCCACCACATACAAGCTCATAGAAAACACAGATCCCTACTACAATATACACCAACATCCGTACTTGAAAATAAAGATTACAAACTCTACTGGGACATCAGTATCCATACAGATAAAACAGTCTCCGCCAATAGACCCGATATTACTTTTCAGTGCAAAAAAGAAAAAGTCACCTATCTAATTGACATAGCTGTCCCCAACGACACAAACATCCAAACGAAATACACAGAAAAAATTGCCAAATACACAGACCTTGCAACGGAAATAAAAAGGCTATGGAAACAAGAAAAAGTCATCATTGTCCCCCTCATTATATCAGCCACAGGCCTTACACCAACAACATTCACACCACACTTAGTACAATTAGGACTCAATACAAACATACACAAAAACATTCAGAAGTCAGTGATTTTGAAAACATGTAACATTGTCAGGTCATTTCTTAATACACAATGATAATGCGTTTGTGCTGACTTGGTTTCCGCCCGTCAGCCAAACATGGAACCACATTGACCAAATGTGAGAAAGAAAAACGAGAACAATAATAATAATAATGTGGTACAAACAGCTATAGCAACACCACAACAACAACAACCACAGACGACCCAAACAACCGCCTCAGCCGAAACTACTCCCGATAGTTTTACCAGATCCGACATTATAGGTGATGGAAATTGCCTTTTCCGTGCAGTTAGCTTACACTTGTATGGCCACCAAAACCATCATGAGAAACTCCGAGAGGTTGCTCTAAGATATTTACAACAAAACTGGTCGGAACTTCACACATTTTCATTAATTGAAGTCGACGATATAAAAGACTTCAATAACTACTATAATTATATGAGGAAAAATGGCACCTATGGAACGAGCCTAGAGATACTTGCCCTCTCGGAAACACAAAATAGCAACTTTCATATCTTCTCAAAACAACGAAGAACAAGACATACAAAAATAACTTTTACGGACAGACCAACAATAATAAGCACGGGAAAATACAACAAAACTATTTACCTTCTACTAACAGGAAACCCAATGTCGGGACACTTTGAGCTTCTGACACCACAAAACATTGAGAACATTCCAAACAACAGCAGACCAATAAAAGAAGCATCGGGGCGAGCGACGTAACGGTCGAGGACGTCGCGGGAAATGGCAGCTCGACCAAAACGATAAAGACCGGGCAACCGAAAATGGACCTGCCAAAAGTGTTGTGCCGGCGAGTAAGCCGATACCCACCAAGGTGGGAAAGTCACAGCAACGCATGAGTTGCACCACAGGAATCAATGAACACGCCATGCGTTGCTGTAATGAAATCACACCTGACAAAGAAATCACTGACAAGAGAATCACTCGCCGCTTGGACCCACCACCACCTATCCCAAGCGCAACCGACGTAGATGCGGGACAAATACAACCACCAAAGACAGGCCAAACCGCGTATGTTTTGCAAGGACAACATGCAACTACCAAGGCTGGCAAACCAAGACAGCGGTTAAAGTGGACAGATGAAATGAATAGAACAGTGATGCGCTGTTACTACACCGCCACCAAACTAGAAACAGTGACATCAGGCTATAGACTGGAACTACACAGACTTTTCTTGACCGAATATCCACATCTGCAATTACTTGTTACAGAACAGAGAGTAATAGACCAAAAAAGAGCTATTACCAAGAACAATCGCCTCACACCTTTCGAACTGCAAACCATCAAAGATACAGTAGCTGCTGAATGAACACAGACCAAGTAGCTGCTGAACGAACAGCAGTAGAGCAGATACCGAACCAATCTCACACACACAACCACCCAGTCGAAAACAACAAGACCCACCACCCAGCAGGAGCACAACTCAAAATAATATTTCAATGCAAATAGCAAGCACCACACGACACCATATCACAGACGACAAAATGAATGACTCACCACCCTCAACAACATCTACACAACATCACCCCGAATCACCCCTCATACAAACACTCAAAGCAGAAATGCAGTCACATCTAGCTCGATGGTCAGGCACCGACCCTACAACAAGAAATCCCATCCCTCGTTTAATCTTCAAACAGAGCACACAAATAATCCTCAACACAATAAACAAGCACATAATACCACAGTACATAACAGACTTAAGCACGATCGAAGACATTCACACAATAATATATGCAGCAGCAATCACCACTATAACACAAAATAACCAAAAACTCCCGCAACAACAAAGATACCCCAACAGCAGAAAACCTAAATTTAAATGGCAAATAAGATTAGAAAACAAAATCAACAACATCAGAAGAGATCTGGGACACCTTACCCAGTTTATAAACGGGAACGCATCCAAACGTGTCACACAGGGTGTAGACAAGATCAAATCTAAATCTCCCAACCGAACACTGCCAGAAATCGTTGATACTTTAAAACAAAAACTATCCGTATATGCTGCAAGACTTCGTAGATACAAAGAATCAAACGAGAGGAAAGACACCAACAACCTCTTCCGAAGAAGCGAAAAACAGTTCTACCGAAAAGCTATGTACAACGAGCAGACAGTAGTAACTGAACTACCAAACAAACAAGAACTCGCCGATTATTGGAAAACTGTCTGGTCAGAACCCAAACTACATAATAATAATACCCCCTGGATCAAAGCCGAAGAAGATAAACACAAATGTACGACAGAACAAGAAAATTCCACACTAACTACAGAAGAAATTACAGAAACAATCAAACACACACACAACTGGAAATGCCCTGGGATAGACAATATACAAAACTTCTGGTACAAACAGTTCACCACCTCACACGAAGCACTCACACACCAAATCAACAAAGCCATTCTACAACCACAGACATTCCCCACTTTTCTTACACAAGGAATAACATACATTAAACCCAAAAGTTCAGACACCACAAACCCGTCAAACTACCGACCTATCACCTGTCTTCCAACCCTATACAAGATCATCACAGCCGCAATTTCCAAGAAAATAGAACAACACCTAACAGACAACAATATTCTCACAGAAGAGCAGAAGGGATGCAGGAAAAATAGTCGAGGATGCAAAGAGCAACTGATCATAGATAGCGTGATTATGGGTCAAACCAGAAAAGAACACAGAAACCTTCACATCGGTTACATAAACTATAAAAAAGCCTTCGACTCCATTCCCCACAGCTGGTTAATTAAAGCCCTAGAAATCTATAAAATTAACCAACACCTCAGGCAATTTCTCGCGCAAATTATGAAAACATGGAAAACCAAAATACGCCTAGAAACACAAACCGGACGGATCCAAACAGAAGAGCTGTACATCAGACGGGGTATATTTCAGGGAGACTCGCTCAGCGCTCTATGGTTTTGTCTCTGTGTCAATCCACTCTCAAATATACTAAACAGAACAGAGCATGGCTTC
The DNA here is from genome assembly GCA_019049505.1 of Pachyrhynchus sulphureomaculatus. Taxonomy (NCBI): domain Eukaryota; kingdom Metazoa; phylum Arthropoda; class Insecta; order Coleoptera; family Curculionidae; genus Pachyrhynchus; species Pachyrhynchus sulphureomaculatus. The sequence goes on from CM032456.1 coordinate 121,765,879, forward strand.
AACATCAGACACCAAAAAGTGAATCAACATAAAATAAACCACCTCCTATATATGGATGACATAAAACTCTACGCTGCCACAAAAACACAGCTGAAAGAACTCCTCAAAATCACAGAAATATTCACCTTAGATGTCAATATGGAATTTGGTATAAGTAAATGCAAAGTGCTCCATATCAACAAAGGCCAGTGGAAGGGCCACCATGAGACAGAAACCATCAACAATGAAACACTCGATAACATGTTCGACAAAGAAACATAGAAATATCTAGGCTTCCAACAAAGCACCAAACTCAACCACACTCACATCAAAACAGAGCTCAGAAACCAATTCCAAAACAGACTGACGAAACTTTTACAAACAAAACTCAACTCTAAGAATCTCACTAAAGCCATCAACACGTTCGCTATACCTATACTCACATATTCATTTGGTATCATCAAATGTCACAAACAGACATAGAAAATATTCACATCCTTATCCGATCTCAATTCACCAAATACAGGAAACTACACCCCAACGCATGCAAAGAAAGACTTACCATCGAGAGGAAGGCAGGAGGAAGAGGAATTATAGACATCAGATCATTACACACAAAACAAATACAAGCACTTAGGAAATTCTTTCACACCAAGCAAACCAGCCTCCATACAGCAACAGTCAAAGCAGACAAAAAACTATACCCCACTCGACTTATCCCGGGTAGACCACCCGGCAGATACACACAGTCACACCCAGTTACAACAGGAAAAGATGAAAACGTGGTCAGAAAAAACACTCCACGGAAAACACAGATATCACATAGAACAAGACCACGTAAATAAAAAACAATCATACACCTGGTTGCGGGATAGGCAGCTATTCCCGGAAACAGAAGGCTTCTTACTTGCCATCCAGGATAAAGTCATATTAACCAGAAACTACCAAAAGCATATCATCAAAGACTCAACTATTACAGAAGACAGATGCAGAAACTGCCACCAGCAGAAAGAAACGATCGAACACATAACAAGCGGATGTAAAATATTAGCCGGAACGGAATACACAGCCAGACATGACTCAGCGGCAAAAGTAGTTCACCAAGCACTAGCCACAACATACAGGCTCATAGAAAACACAGATCCCTACTACAAATACACACCAACATCCGTACTTGAAAATAAAGATTACAAACTCTACTGGGATATCAGTATCCATACAGATAAAACAGTCTCCGCCAATAGACCCGATATTACTTTTCAGTGCAAAAAGAAAAAGTCACCTATCTAATTGACATAGCTGTCCCCAACGACACAAACATCCAAACGAAATACACAGAAAAAATTTCCAAATACACAGACCTTGCAACGGAAATAAAAAGGCTATGGAAACAAGAAAAAGTCATCATTGTCCCCCTCATTATATCAGCCACAGGCCTTACACCAACAACATTCACACCACACTTAGTACAATTAGGACTCAACACAAACATACACAAAAACATTCAGAAGTCAGTGATTTTGAAAACATGTAACATTGTCAGGTCATTCCTTAATACACAATGGTAATGCGTTTGTGCTGACTTGGTTTGCGCCCGTCAGCCAAACATGGAACCACATTGACCAAATGTGAGAAAGAACTTTTTTGTAATAATAATAATAAACCAGGTTATATAATAATAATAATAATAAACTATAATCCATAATATATATAAAATGCAACGTCTCTCTATCTGTCTGTCTGTCTGTCTGTTAGTGCGCTTATCACTCGAGAACCACTTATCAGATTTATGGTAGGTTTTTTTTTTAGATTTATACATATGTTCTCTGGTCAGGTTATAAGATAAATTTTATTACGTTAGGTAATATAAGAAATAAGCAGTAACGATAATAGTGAATCAAGTCGGAAAAAATTTGCCGTTAGCGCACTCTCTTGCAAGACGCTGCCTAAACCGTTAAATACGGAACAATATCATGTAACAAAAAATACATTATATATAAAATGCAGCGTCTCTCTGTCTGTCTGTCCATTAGTGCGCTTATCACTCGAGAACCACTTATCCGATTAACGTGTTTTTTTTTTTATTTCATACATATGTTCTCTGGCCAGATTGTATAATAATAATAATCTACGAGTATATAATGTATATAAAACGTAACTTCTCTCTATCTGTCTGTCTATCTGTCCGTTAGTGCGTTTAGCACTCAAGAACCACTTATCCGATTTACGTGTTTTTTATATAAAATACATATGTTCTCTGACCAGGTTATGGGATAGATTTTATTACGTTAGGTAACATAAGAAATAAGCAGTGACGATAACAGTGAGTCAAGTCCACGTGAGCGGAGCCGCGGGCACGGCTAGTATGTGATAATTTAATTACTATCGAGATATTGGCTTTTTTCGGTAATTTACCGAAAAAGCCATAGAGTTTAATAAGATAGCTTTTATGTGTTTCATTGATCTCACCCAGGCATTCGATAGGGTACGGTTAACTGATGTCATAACCCTACTACAAAAAAAGGGAATTCACCCGAATATAATAAAAAACTATCGAAGAGTTGAACATCAACAACCACACATATGTAAGAGTGGCAAATAAATTAAGCAATAAAATACCTATGACAACCGGAATCAGACAAGGAGATAGCCTAAGCCCAATCTTATTTAACATCATAATGGATGAAATTATAAACGAAGTAAAGAAAACTGGGAGGGGATATCGATTGGGAGACAAAGAAATAAAAATAATATGCTACGCCGATGATGCAGTAATCATATCAGAAGACGAAGATAACTTACAGAGACTCCTACATAAGTTCCAACAAACAGCAAAAGTGTTTAATATGCAAATATCTGTAAAGAAAGCAAAATCCCTTACAATATCTAAAGAACCGAAAAGATGCAAACTCGCGATTTATGATCAGAGTGTAGGACAAGTGATGTCCTTCAAATATCTAGGGGCAAACATAACAAGTACCAGGAACCTTAAGGAGGAAGTAAAAACTCAAACAACAAAGGCATCATTAATATCAGGATACTTAAGAGATATAATTTGGAGAAACAAATGTATGAGCACCAGGAGCAAAGTAAGAATATACAAAACATGCGTAAGGCCGATCATGACGTACGCGATAGAAACCAGAGCGGAGAATACAATAACAAAACGACTCCTAAGAACACTTAGATCGATAACAGGACATACCTTATTTGACCGGAAGAGATGTGAAGAAATAAGGGAAATGTGCGAAATACAGGATGTGGTGAGATGGGCAAGGAATAGGAGAAGAGAATGGAGAGACCATGTGGACAGAATGCCAAATGACCGGTTGGCTAAGGTTGCAAAAGAGAAGCAACCAAACACACCTCGACCGCTTGGAAGACCACCAATAAGATGGTATGAGAGCTGGTCTTCATCATCGCAATTGTTTCTGGGCAACCTTTGAAGTGAACACAGGACATGGTCCTAACGTAGGAAGAAGAAGAAGAAGAAGAGATATTGGCATCTAAAAACAACAATTTACTCACTTCCATCCCAATCTTCAATTAGCTAAGATCAAGAACTAACTAAGAACTACAAATAATCAAAGTAAAAAAAAACACTAGTTATTGATGGATTTGTCCGTTATTTCGTGATATAACATAAATATTAAATATTTTTTAATATTTACTCCGTTAACTTACTTACTTTCTACGTGACTACAGTTTTCTGGATTTACTACATTTTTAAACGCTAAACGTCTAAACTAAGACGTTTTTTATGGGTTACCCAGGTATATAGTATTATAAACTATACATTTGGGATTTTTTGGCAATAAACATTTATATTTTATAACAGGCCAAACAGTGGAAAATTATGAAATTCTAATTAAGGTGTGTGTTACATTGCTATCCTTCTTTTGTTTATATATCTTTATGGTTTCAAGAATATTTAGTATCTTGCCTTTCGAGATAAAATGAATGATTTTTAGCTTTTGCTTATCTGAAAAACTGTGGTTTGTTTTTAAAAAATGGTTTGCAAAATTGGAATTACGTTTTTATATTAGAAAAAGAAAACTGTTGTTTCTTAGACCTTGTTTGAAAATTCATGCCTATTTAGCCTACGTAATATTGCATTTATTACAGCTTAACTTATAAACTCCTGACTTTTAGTATTCCGTACGGAATACTTATAAGGTCACTTTGGTGTCGGTCTGTATGTCTGTCACACCCAATTTTCTTCGAAACTATTTGGCAAAAAATTTGGCACTAATATAGGAACTGGTGGCCTCATCAGAGCCATGTAGTTTTGAGGGGGTGAAATCGGAAGTCAAAAAAAAATTCAACGAGTGGGGTGTCAAATGAAAGCTTGTAAAAACACGAGTTCAAAAATATATATAACTTAATATTTGCGCACACTTTTCTTTGTATTACTTTTAAAAAATTGCGAAAAATCGCTGTCTCTCCCCTTATCTCAAAAAGAACTGATCAAAAAATTTTGAAAAAATTCTGGTATATTCTCCATAGGGTGTAGATTGAACAAAAATTATTGTGCCTTACCTCTAATGATTTATCTGGTGTAAAAAAAACAAATATCAAGGTCATCAGTTTTCCGTAAAGATCGGAAAAATACGTTATTGAAAACTCATTTGGGATGTGTTTTGTGAAGTCACTGATCATTTTATACCTCCGGAACAAAAATTTTTATTGTAACAACACTCAAGGTACAGAACACTAATTGCACAAGTCCAACTTGCACTTGACCGGTTATTTAAAATAGTCAGTTTTATTTTTTAGATGAGAAATAATTGTGGATAATTTTTAAGATTTTTTAAAAGCTGTTTGTAGGTTGGAGCGTTGTAAAATACGTGGTATGTTTCAGAAGTAATGAGAATGAATTTTTTACGCTCAATGTGGCAACATTGCATCATGCTCATGTACGCAACCAGAACAGGTGCAGTCCACTCAGTTTAGTGTTTAGCGGTGTGATCGTTAGTTGTTTACAGTTGCGTTCAAATACCGCGTCACACGAAAAATGCAAGCAAATATCGAGCAGCGATATGTAATTAAATGTTGTGTTAAACTATAAAAAACTGCTTCAGAGACACTTCAAATGTTAAGAACAGCATATGGAGATGCTGCTTTGTCTTCAGCACAAGTTTTCAGATGGTACAAGGTTCAAAGATGGCCACGAAAACGTTGAAGATGAACATTGCTCCGGAAGGCCGTCCACACCGAAAACCGATGAAAGCGTGTCGAAGGTGCGTTCTGGAAGTTGAAAGGTCACCATTACGGAACAATAGACAATATTCAAAGCGGCACGACGCATTTTCTCAACAGCTTAACGGAACAAGACTTCCAGAATTGTTATCAGGCATAGAAAAATCGCTGGAGACACTGTGTGCATTCCCAAGGAGCATACTTTAAAGGGGACAATGTTCAATTGTAGATACATTCAATATGGTAAAAAACTTAATAATAAATCATTTCATTACTTCTGAGACATACCACGTATGTGCTATTTTTTCCGATAGTTAACCATAATAAGTTATAGTAGCATATTTTCTTTATCTTTCTTATTTCCGTATAGTATGCATAGAAAAATTTGTTTAGATTGTCTTTACATTTTTTAGTGATTATTTTATTAATAGTTGAGGTTGGAAAACAGTTATTGTAGGGAATGTTTTTAATGATATTTAACTCTTTAGTTCGTAACAAATGAGGCTGTATGAACCATGGACCTGTATGTTGCTAATTTATATGATAATAATAATAATGTGAAATTAGATGGATAGATTTTTTTTAGTAGCTTTACAGTTCACAATATCTGTCAATTCTGTACACAACACGACGATGGAATACTGCTCGCTTGTTTAGGGCTCTGGTTTCAAACATATACTGGAATCTATTTGCCTGACTGAAAACCTAGAACTAACCAGCTTGATTCATTGGAATATTAAAGAACGGTTGGCGACTTATCCCACAAGTAATTTCATGGAAAGTGTTCGATGAATGTAGCCCGCTTAATTCCTCCCAAAGCGGTGCATGCTAGGAATACACGTCAGGCTAATACTTCACATCCGTATGAAATTTAGCTTGTCACTCCGCGTACAACCTTTTTTTGCAGTAATTTGCCTAAATTGTGTTTTCCATAGAGTACAATTTACCGCGATTTAAAACCAACGTGAATGGCTTTTTCACACACCCCTAGCGCTTTAGGGACTTATACCCTTAAAAAAGAGATTTTTTGAGTGTTCCGTAAGATTTCATATTCAATTTCTCTTAAAACTTAAAATTTCATAACTTCTAATTTTAGAAGTACATTTTCTTTTAGATTTAATGGTTTGGCGAATACAGAATCTAAGTTCAGCCCTCTCCCTAAAATATTAATTTATTAATTCAAAGAATAAAATATTCGCACACATAATGGCAAACTTGAACCAAAAAACTCTAAAAGCAGTGTATAAAATATTTTTTAAATGCTTATGTTTATTTTTAGCTTATTACTTTTCAAAAATCGTCTGTTTGTTACAGCTTATGTCATCTTTTAAATATAGTATAGTATATTGATTCTTTTATTTCAGTGAAAAATGCTGTCACCGGGTGAAATTGAAGATCCTCAAATAACCAGTGAGCAACTTTTATCGCTGAAATCCGATATAAAAATAATTAATATGCTAGAAGAATTATCCAACAAACATTGTCCTTCACAATTTAAAGATATAGAAAATGGAGGAAAAATATCGAAGTCAAATGAGAAAGCCATTACACTTCGAGATGAGGGTATTAAACTACTTAAGCAGAAAAAGTTTTTAAAAGCCCTTCTTTCTATTACCGAAAGTATAGCGAATGCTGAAGATAACACGGAAATTTTAGGATTAGCGTATGCAAGTAGATCGGAGGTTTTATTTGAACGGGGTTATTACAAAGAATGTTTGGAGGTAAAATTTGCTTAGAAGTATTTTCCTATATTGAAAGAAAAAATATGAAGAATAACTTAAAATCTCATTTAAAAAAATGTAATTTGTCATATTCCAAAAATTTAAGATACTGTAATGATCAACAGCAAATGGAAGAAATCATTATACATTTTTTAAAAGCTTCTCAACAAGAAATATGGTATTACCCGTTTAGTTATTTTAAATTTTAAATTTTTACCGTGGGAAAAATAAAATATTTTTTTTTTAAATGAAACATCGCGGAAAAATTTATACAAAAAAATAAATAATAATTTTCGGCTGATTTTAGTAACTTACTATTTTGGGTTCATTACAATACGTTGCCAAAGATATTCAATCCCAGTAATATCCTATATTTAGGTAGTTAAAAGCTGTGTTATTACCAGCAATTTTGTTGCTCTTTAGGCGCCTCAATGCTACTTGAAAGAGTTTTTTAATCTTATTTCAGTTTATTAGTTATGTCTCGAAACTTTGTAAAGTTATGAAGTTCCTTTTGTGTCGCTTTAAAAGTAATTAAATGAAATTTTATGTATGAACAGAAAATCCATTGACCTTTAAAATTTGTAGTTATTTTACGTTTATTTCTAGTATATTCGGAAAAAATCCTAAGTATTCCCCTACTTATTATCACTTATTAAGAATCTTTGAATTATGATTTTTTTTTATAAGAAATAAACAAATTTGCACAAAAAAAGTAAAATAATAATCGGCCAAGTGCTAGTGGGACTTGCATCAAACATTTTTTTTTTTTTTTTTTTTGAAACACTCATAAGCGAATTCCGAATGAACGTAAGGAAGCCGATTTGCAAAACATAACCTCAACATTTTTTAAAATTGCAAAAAACAGCACGGAACCGGGAGGTAAAATTTGGAAGTTTACATGATTTCAAGTTTACACGTTCAAAACTGGTTCATCGGGGGTTTCTGGGATCGCTGAATCTATTTACGGGCTTATTTTTATCATATGCAGCCTTTTAAGGTGTGAAAATGGGGGTTGGAGGGGGGAGAAATTACGATATTCACCCGAATTATAGTTTCGCGTTCAAAACTTGTTCCTCGGAGTTTCTGGGGTCGCTGAATATATTTTCATGGTCATTTTGATCATGTGCACCCTTTTTTGGGGGTGAAAATGGGGGCTGAAGGGGAAGAAATTACGATATTTATCTGAATTAGAGTTTCGCGTTCAAAACTGGTTCCTCGGAGGTTTCTGGAGTCGCTGAATCTATTTTCAGGATCATTATGATTATACGCACCCTTTTAAGGGGTGAAACTGGGGGTTGGAAAATAGATTCAGCGTCCCCAGAAACCCCCGAGGGACCAGTTTTGAACGTGAAACTTTAATTCAGGTTAGTATCGTAATTTCTCCCCCTCCAATTAGTGCTAAATTTTAACTTTCTATGTCAAATAATTTTGGAGAAAATCGGGTGCGACAGATAGACAGACGGGCAGACGGACAGACAGATAGGCGACAACGAAGTGATCCTGTGAGTGTTCCGTACGGAACACTAAAAAGAATTATAATAGTAAAGAACGCACAAGATATGATCACTCCTTGATGTACATTTGTGTATTGTTTACATTTATTTTGACTGATTAGTTTAGTTAGTTTTGAGGGGTGAAATCGAAAGTGAAAAAAAATTTTTTTTTCAAAGTCATCGAGTAGGGTGTAAAATGAAAGCTTGTGTTAAGTTCAAAAGTATGTATGATGTAATACTCGCGCATACTTCTCTTTATATTATATTTCTAACGAATCTCTACAAATCAATTTAAATTCAGTTTTTTTTTATTCTTCTTTAATCAAAGTAATTATATAATCAAAATTGGTAACATCATGAACTAGGTTTTCTTAACATAAAAGTTATTTATTTTATCTGTAACGCTGTCAGAACTTGCTCTAGTCGTAATATTCGAGAGTTTATTAACGTTTTTGTTCTCAGTCACACACTCAGCATTAGAGGTCTAATCTCACCCACGTTTAGTGCTTTTTAATCATATCACACATCCCTCACATAATTGTTAATCGGAATAGATTCCATTTTATAGTTCTGCTTAACAATACAACAAAGTCGGAATATGGGAGAAATTATCTATTTAGTTAGTTAAGGTAGATGGATCAGAAACTTTGATGTTATGTGGTTAAAAATAACGACTCAATAAACCACAAGGTCTATCTGTTACCTCTATCGACCACCAAATGATACTAACTTTAGAACACTTTTCGCTTCTCTTGCAGACACTATCGACCATTTACAGATTAACTATCCAAATGCGGAAGTTGCTCTCCTTGGTGATTTTAATGTCCACAACATCCTTGTTTATCGTATTTAAATACGATGAACAAGGTCGTGAAGCTGAATCATTCTCAATCAATTGTGGCTTGTCTCAGCCTATTAACGAACTAACACGAATCCCTGATCAAAACGGAGAGTTCGCCAGACCTCTTGACCTATTTTTAACCACCAATTCACAAATTTGCACTGTCACCGTAAATCAGCCGTTAGGTTCTTCCGACCATAAGCTGCTTTCGACATCGCAAATTCTACTAATCGGCGACAGATAGCTGCCTAAACTGCGAAAGATTTGGCACTAGAAATTTGTTAAATGGGAAGAACTCATAGAATAATTTCGAACTTTTTCTTAGTTAGATGTTTGTTTTTTCGATCCGACCACCTATCTGACTGCGCTAAGAAGGTTTTCGCTGTTATTTTGGCTGGCATGGACACTTACATTACTTTTCGAAGAAATGCCCTTCCAATGGCATGCCTTGGTTTGACCGAAAATGCAAAGAAACTGTGGCTTCTAAACATCTTGTCTACCAAGAATGGCGTGAAAATCCTAACGTCATAAATCGTAACATGTTTGTACGTGACCAGAACAGATGGAAAGAAATTATCGACGAAACCAAGGATGCACACAATCAACGAATTAGAAACAAAATTCTTGCTTGCCCCAACAATTTTAGGTCCTTTTGGTCAGTCGCTAAGGCAGTTAGTCAAAAATTTACAGAAGCCACCTCCAATTCTATTGAAACAACACTTGTTGAAATAGCGAACTTGTCGGCTGAACTCTTTGCTTCACGATCTTCAGAAAAAAACACCATCTACTCTTGCCATACTGCAGTAAAGGATGCCTGTTATTGTCTTCAGGCAACGTAACATAAAACACATTTTAATGAAGTTAAACACCAAAAAAGCTGAATACCTGACATAGTACTCAAGACCTGAGTGAGAGAACTAATTCCAGTTTTCTGTAGCTTTTCAACCTATCCTTCAGAAAGGAAATATTTTCTTCATATTGGAAATACGCCAGAATTTAGCCGATACCCAAAAAAGGCAAGAAGATCTTGCCAAACATCTACCGACCAGTCGCACTACTTTCAATAATATCGAATGTCATGGAAAATGCTTTGAATCATTCTTGAAGGATTCAATATTATTAGCGTTCTTTTTATTTGTTGATCATCCAGGTCTTGGACATTGTTTACTGATTTGCGACTATTTTCAAAGCACGAAAACCACTCATGTGTTACTGTTTTCCATAACGCACGATCGCCATAATACTTGTGTAACATTTTCAGTGTATCAGAACGATTTATATCAGTTTTCAATCAAAATTAACACAAATTCTTTGTTCAATAGTTTCATACATATATAATCGACAAATAGCAAAAAGTTAGTGTAAACAGAGTGGTGTCACGAACCTACATAATTAAATATCAAGCTAAAATTTGAATATTAATAATATGACTGGCTACTTACGAAAAAATTATTACGCAACAGATTATTTTTTGACGATGGTACATGATTTGAACAGGCCAACTAAGCCCATAATTTGGTTGCTGTCTATTATTTTCTAACCATCGCTCTTTGTTTCCAATTGGTTATCCTTTTTACCCGTAAATCTCTTTTCACTGCCTGTGTCCATCCGTTCCTTAGCCTTTCTTGTTTTGTGTTTTACTACAGGTTCTGCTCTTAATATTCTTTTTACTATTTTATTTTCTCTTCTTTTCTGCACTTAGCCTACTAATCTTATTCTCTGTGCTCTAGAAATTGTTGGGTTTCTTCATAGCTGCTTTATTTCTTCATTACTAGTCCTCTCCCATCTCCATCCCCCTTTCTTCTCCCCAAATATCCTCGTCAGTATTTTCCTCTTCCATATCTCTAGCCTTCATTTTCCTTTGTTGTTCAAAACCTATATTTTACAGCTATAGGTTACTGTGGGCCGCAGAATTACTTTATACATTTGTATTTTTGCTTTTCTAGAGATATGCCATAAAACATCTCCAAATTTCTCGGGCATCTATCTTCAACCATTATTTTTGCCTCAACTTCAGCAATGCTGTTACCATCTTCTTTGGACCATACGCCTAAGTAGGTAAATCCTTGTACTTTTGCTGTTTTCAACTTTTATGGTTTTCTCCTTTTACATCCACACCTATATATTTCGTCTTCTCTTCAGTAATCATCAGTCCTACTCTTGTAGTGGCGTTTCGTCACTTCAGCACATAAGGCTGTTTTGCTTTTGCGTATAGTAAGTTCGTCGAAGCGGTGGCAAAAGTTCTCATTGATTTCGATGGACTCGAACCATGGTCGGCGCGACGATCCGATAGACCAGAATGCCTTACCTTGGTCGGTACGCTTTTTGCAAACACCGTGAGATATTCCTCAGCAACAACCCTAATCGCATCAAAATGTCCAATCTTGCAAAGGATGCAAAGCATTCTCTTTTCAACAACATTTGATTTCGTGGTAACACTTATCGGGTGAATAACGAGCGGTGAGTAGCTATGCAGTTTAGTCAATAGGTGATGGTAATTTGCACTCTTCATGGCTCTGTGGAAAGCTCCTCTGGGCTATCAGCAAATTTGTGTTGGTTCTTCTTCGACCCAATGCCGTTATCGCAGTGATGCACTAGGTTCTCGGTGTGCGTGCACGGTTAATTACGTATGGTACTCGATATGCTTGTAGGTATGTCGTTCTAAGCTTCTCCGTAGGTACGTCGGGGACACTGTATACACCACGAGAAGAAGCACAGGCAAAATTTTTATCTAAGTTCTGTTTAAGAAAGTCTGTATAAATTGATTAGTCTAGCTAAGTAAAAATTTTTCATAAAATTGTCAGTTTATATTTTTAAATCAGTGTGTTGGTATATCATATTATTATCAATAGAAATGAAACAAGGCTTCTTCGGTCAAGATTCCCACTTTATCTCATTCACTACGACGATCATTTCAACAACACTGTGTCTTCTTCAGGTGACTTAAAAGTAGTAAAGATTTTGACGTAGAATTAAATATTATATCTGTGTTGGAAATATGATTTAATAAAGTGTCAGCATAGGAAGCTATAAACTAACAATAAACTATCAGTGCAGACGGTTCAAGAAAGGGAAATTATTGATTTTGTTGGTTTTTTACGTTTATTTATCTCTAGAAATTACAAGTAGCTTAGTTTATGGCCCTTATTTCATAAATGAATTATTTTAAAATTTATGATTTCCATAATTAAATATTTTGTATAATTTCAGTCAGTTTAGTATAGCTTGTTCTTCCTTTCTTTTTTGCAATGACCTTCCTGTTTGCCCATTATGATGCGTAATTTAATTGTTATATGCCTTATTCTTAGTTTTTAATTTTTTGCTTATTATTTTTAATATATTTAGCCATGTGTTGCAGCAATGCTTAAACTTTTAGTTTAAAAAAAATCTTAATGTCGGAAATTTTGCATATGTAAGAGATAGTTTTGAAATTATTAGATTGTTTGTTGTTAACCTAAGAATATTCTAAATCTAAAGCTTTTTTAGGGTTCCGTACTGAACACTTTCAAGATCACTTTGGTGTCTGTCCGTCTGTCACATCCGATTTTCTCCGAAACTATTTGACATAGAAAGTTGAAATTTGATACTAATATAAAAATTGATATCCTCATCAAAGCCGTGTAGTTTTGAAAGTTAAATTTTGACTTTAGGGGGGTGAAATCGGAAGTGACAAAAAAAATTTTTTACAGGTCATCGAGTGGTGTGTCAAATAAAAGCTTGTAAAAACACGAGTTCAAAAATATATATAATGTAATACTGTAATAATCGTTGTCCCCCCTTTATCTCGAAAAGTACTGATCAAAAAATTTTGAAAACATTTTGGAATATTCTCCACGGGGTGTGGATTGAATCAAAATGATCACTTTAATAATTTATCTGGTATATAAAAAAAACAAAAATTTCAAGGTCATCAGTTTTCAGTAAAGATCGGGAACAAAACTTTGTTGAAAACTCATTTGGGGTGTGTTTTTTCAAGTCACTTATCATTTTATACCTCCATAACAAAAATTTTTATTTTAAAAGCAATCCACGTACGGAACACTAATTGCGCAAGTTCAACTTGCACTTGACCAGAGTATAATGTTTTTTTTCCAAAACCTGCTTGTTCATGCTCTTGATACAGCTCGAATTTGTTTGAGCCTTGTAGTTATTATTTTTACAAGTACAATATATTATACATAGAAGATTTATTGGACTATAACTTCCCATCTCTGACTTAGCTTCTGCGTTACGCAGTAATCTGATTACAAGATTGTTCCAGTTCTGTAGCATTTTCTTTTCTTCTAAACATTCATCTGCTAATATCCTAAAATAATCTATATCAGTCTATGAAAAAAGAGGATGTACAGTTGAAGGCAAGGTTAACGTGACACATACGTATCTCTCCAATTGTTTGAAAAGTAACAAAATCGGATCAATCGATTATAATAGCTTATATCAGCTTATAACTGCCGACAAATCATTTTTTTTATATAAGGCGATATAGATTATTTTAAGGTATTACCAAACAAATGACGAGAAGAAAGGAAAACACCTTAAGATTGGAAAAATTCTGTACTCATGAATATCCTAGTTTTTTTCGCCGGTACCACCCATTTTCTCTTTTATCTCAATTATCTTCAAATCAATTTCATTTACACAGCACGCGTGCTGCAGGAAAATTCCTAAAGCGCTACAGGAGGGATGCGCGTACGGAAAAAAAAAACAAGTTATGTTCGCTGGGAAACACAGTCCTGCACAAATCATTCCAAAGCTTTCTAGTACGAAATACTATTCTTACCTTTTGAAAAGCTCTCTTTGCTACTACATGTTCAAAAAAGAGAACGCTAAAAGTGGAGCTGCTTATAAAGAGGAGATGCCAATCGATAAACAGCGAGGGCCTCAAACAGCAACCCGGTAGGGTGAGGAGAACTCTTGACGAAAAAAAGACCCGCATGCACAGAACGTAAACCCCTCCCCTTAGAACTTTCCAAAATAAGAATCGATCACTGAAAATTTGAGATTTTGCGCAAAAAATAACTCTTTCATACAATGCAACTTTTAAAGCTTACACAATAATTGTAATTTACTTAATAACTTACAAAATTTATTAATAAGAAGTCTTGAGTGAACAAAAATTATTAAGGAAATGTCGAACATCTTATTTTAATTTTCTTGTCCTCTCAAGCATTATCACGATATTTAAATTACTAAATTAATCAGCAGATTAATAATTATTTTATGTTTATTTAGCAAAACAATTTTGTTTTATTCAACAAGTTGAACTAGAAAAAGATAATAATAATGAAAATGCAAATGAACAGATATTTTTAATTCCTAGGCCCTTGGATGTTTCAGCCTCAAATTAACATAATTTATTACAGAAGGGCCAACTTTACTTGTTTTTAATAACAGATACATTTATAGTATTTAATTTAAAAAAAAAACAATATAACAACAACATACTTTAACAACTAATCCTCAAATCACAAGTTATTATGGGCATTACAACAGATCAAAAATTAATTAGGTTTCAGTATTTCTATAAAAAGTCTCTAAAAGCTTAAAATTGGTAATTTTGGTAATTTTATTACCAAATTTAACTGAATGTAAGCGAAATTCAGAAAACTGATTTTATTTAGATTTTGGAGTAAAAAATAAAAAATTAGGAACAACGAAACCGCTTTAATCCAAAATAAAATATTAAGACTTTGCAGTTTGTTAAACCGTAAGAAAGTCATTGTACCTCGTATCAATATCTTTCATATTATTTACGTATTTAAAAACATACAAAGAGTTCCTTTTCTAGTACACCCGAAATCGTTGTAAATACTTTTAAATTTTTCCATAGCAAACAAAAACCTTTTTGTTTGTGCTAAAATCAAAAAATTAAATCTGAAGGACAGCATATATATAGCATATATATATATATATATATATATATATATATATATATATATATATATATATATATATATATATACGTATATATATATATATATATATATATATATATATATATATATATATATATATATATATATATATATATATATATATATATATATATATATATATATATATATATATATATATATATATATATATATATATATATATATATATATATATATATATATACATATATATATATATATATATATATATATATATATATATATATATATATATATATATATATATATATATATATATATATATATATATATACGTATATATATATACGTATATATATATACGTATATATATATATACGTATATATATATATATATATATATATATATATATATATATATATATATATATATATATATATATATATATATATATATATATATATATATATACGTATATATATATATATATATATATATATATATATATATATATATATATATATATATATATATATATATATATATATATATATATATATATATATATACGTTTATATATATATATATATATATATATATATATATATATATATATATATATATACATATATATATATATATATATATATATATATATATATATATATATATATATATATATATACATATATATATATATATATATATATATATATATATATATATATATATATATATATATATATATATATATATATATATATATATATATATATATATATATATATATATATATATATATATATATATATATACGTATATATATACGTATATATATACGTATATATATACGTATATATATACGTATATATATATATATATATATATATATATATATATATATATATATATATATATATACGTATATATATATATATATATATATATATATATATATATATATATATATATATATATATATATATATATATATATATATATATATATATATATATATATATATATATAAATATATATATATATATATATATATATATATATATATATATATATATATATATATATATATATATATATATTTGACTATAATAATATTTAACGTTTTGCACAAAAAAAATTTGCATATTATTTAAGTGAGTGAATTTAATCAAATTAACACTGATGTGATAATTGGTAAACCAAATCCGCAGAACAAGATCTGAACTAACTTGAGCTCACTTAAAATCGTAATGAATACAACTGTATAAAAAATTTACAATTTTCTTCTACCTTTATTTTTTCATTAAATTTAAAAGAACATTGCAGTACTCTCAAATTATATAGTACAAACATAAACTATTATGTATGCATCAAACACAAAATAATATTTTAACAACTTTGTGAAATCTCAACATAATTTTGTATTTTTTTGAAACGTGTGGTGAGATTGTCTCTATAACTATGAACGTAGGTTTTTAGTGTTCGGTACGGAACAGTTATAAGATCACTTCGGTGTGTGTCTGTCTGTACGTCCGTCTGTCTGTCACACTCGATTTATTCCGAAACTATTTGACATAAAAAGTTGAAATTTGGTACTAATATAGAAATTGATGACCTCATTAGATCCATGTATTTTTGAAAGTTAAAATTTGATTTAAGGGGTTAGTTTTGAGGGGTGAAGTCGGAAGTGAAAAAAAATTAAAAGGTCATCGAGAAGGATGTCAAACATATATAATGTAATAGTAGCGCACACTTTTCTTTGTATTATTTTTAAAAAATCGCGAGAAATCGCTCCCCCTAGTTTATCTAGAAAAGTACTGATCAAAAAATTTTGAAAAAATCCTGAATATTCTCCACAGGGTGCAG
This sequence comes from Pachyrhynchus sulphureomaculatus, assembly GCA_019049505.1. Taxonomy (NCBI): domain Eukaryota; kingdom Metazoa; phylum Arthropoda; class Insecta; order Coleoptera; family Curculionidae; genus Pachyrhynchus; species Pachyrhynchus sulphureomaculatus. The sequence continues at coordinate 121,782,855 of CM032456.1, forward strand.
ATTCACCAAAAATTATTACCTTTAATAATTTATCTGATATATAAAAAAAATGTCAGGGTCATCAGTTTTCAGTAAAGATCGGAAAAAAACTTTGTTGGAAACTCATTTTGGGTGTGTTTTGTGAAGTCATTGATTATGTTATACCTCTGTAACAAAAATTTTTAATTTAAAAGCGATCAACGTAAGGAACACTAATTCCGCAAGTCCAACTTGCACTTGATCGGTTTTTTTTATTATTAACTAAACAGTAGGTATACCTAAATTAAGGAAGATTACTAAAATAATATTTGGTGCCTAAATGAATTTCACCCTATTAGGTACCTATTGAACAAAAATACACTAATAACAATAAAAAAATGTTTCTATTGTTATTAAGTACCTATTGACACCAACAAAATACCCAAAAAAAAGACGAGAGAATTTTAAAACTATAACAACAATCCACTTCCACGTCACGTACTAGCCTGTTTGTTGTAGCAGGTATCGTGCGTAACTCGAACTAAACTTCCCAAACGAAGAGTCAACTCAACGCAGGATATGGTCGGTCGCCCCGCACACGACGATGACGCCTGCCCGCTCTTGCCGCCTCCCACCCACAGGGTCGCTCGCTAGTGGCCGTTTCTTTCCCCACCGCCTCTTGCTTCGCCCCTCGTAAGCGTTGAACATTTTACCTAAATTATGTGATACAGCATGACCCTAAAATCACCCCTAATATTAGAAATTAAGATCTACAATTCTTCCATATATAGCACAGTCCCGCCCGACTTTTACACAAGTCGTTCAAGATAATTATATTTTTCGAACTGTGACGCCGCGGCGTAGGTACCTCTATTTTACTTACGCTTATTCAAAAACACGCTCGTAAAATCTAAATTACGTATCCAAATAATTTTGTGTAAAGGACAATTTTTATTTACACGAAATGCATGTAACGAAGAACATATTTATTTTGATAAGGATTTAATTTTAGCTGTTGAAACAACTATCGACCGATTTATCACTTGATCACTTCTATTTTTAAAACCTATGATTCAACTTTGTGGGTTAACCTTAGCAGATAGACATATGCTGTTCCGAACTTTCTTGTAGATTCGTTTATGTTCTACAATTCTTCTATACATCATTTTTATATACTGTAAAAGCCAGAAAGCCGCCAGATTGACGGTTTTTACATTCATTTTTATCACTGGTCAACTCCCTTTTGTCACAAGTTCATAAAATATAGCCTATGTTCCTCCAAAAATATACCAGTAAAAGATTTTTTAAAATCAGATCAGTAGTTTCAGAAATTACCTCTAACAAACAAACTCACAAATTTTCCCTTTAGTACAATACAATGTAGATTTTTTAAAAATCTATAATTTTGAAAATGAATTAATAAGATCTTCATTTGAGAATATTTAGATAAATTAAAAAGAACACTAAAACAAATCAAATTTTTAGTATTAACAGCTTAATGTAATGTTAATGTGTGTTACGTAGAACTAAATTTTGAATCTCAAAGCCATATTTGTAGGTTTCAAATCAATTCAGATCTATTTGATAAATACCTCCATATAACCACAATTGCAAGATTTTGACCATCGATGGATTAAGATTTTGGCGCACGCTTTAGAGTGCGTCTAATTTTAGTCGTTCGAACGGATCTTCGCTTAGTAAATAATAATAAAAGGGTTTAAGATTTTTACCTGTTGTTCTAGTTTAAACATCTTTAATGAATTTCGCTATGAGTGGATATTACACAAAATTGACTATCTTTTATAAATAAAATTTATGGAATTTGCGGTCGATTCTAGGTGAAACATCTTAATATTCACACTTTTGAAATAAAATTCAGTATAACTGTTAAGTTCTAAAAAATATTAATTAAATTTTGGACGGTTAATTGGTACTAAATTTAAATTAAGAGGTAATAAAATTGAGTTAATTACACACCGTGTTAAGATAGATTACCTAGTCTATCTTAACACGGCGTCTAATATGGGGGTATTTCCAAATTCTATTTGGATGTTCATTATTTTTATATTATTTTTAATGGCTTTTTTATGCTAAGAATTTCTAAATATTCCATATGTTTTCCTTTTTGAGCACTGTATAGCATCTTCAACCTCTCGTTATAAAAAGGTGATTATTTTCTATGCAGTGTTCGATAAAACCTGTCAATTTTTGTTTATTTAAAATAGAGTGCCTATGTTCTTTTAATCTTTGTTGTAGGCTCCGTCCCGTTTATCCCACATAGACAGCGTTACAGTCATCACAATTAAGTTCATATATACCCGATTTTCCATATTTGTTAGATCTTTCTTTATTATTAACTAGATATCGGGCTATATTGTTTTTATTATACAGTTTATTTCTAACTTATTAGGGCTATTGTTGATTTTAGTACTAATACCACCGACATAGTTGATAGCAAACCATTTTCTCCTTTCGTGTTTTAGGTCTGATGCGTAAAATTGTTTAAGTATATTTTTATGTTTTTTGTTTGTTTCCAGTTTATCTGTGATAATTGAATTATATCCCTTGTTTTTGGCTATTCTTTTGATTATGTTCAGTTATTTTAGATAATTGTTCGTACTTAGTGGAATTTGTGTATGAGACTGTGGAAAGTTCACATTTTAGTCTGCCAAGAGTGATTTGATTTAGCATGTATAATGGTGTCTGTTGTAGTTGGTTTACGGAAAATATCAAACTCTATTTTGTTCTCTACATTTGAAATTTTTAATTCTAAAAAACTAAAGGATTTGTCTACTTCAATTTTTATTATGAATTGGATGTCATAATTGATTTTATTTAAAGTTAATAAGAACGGTGACAATTGTATATCGGTTCCTTTCCAAATGCAGAGAATATCGTCAACATATCTTGTCCAAAAGTGGACATGTCTGGTTACATTTCTTTAGTTTTCATTTGAGAAAAGGTTTTTTCAAAGTTAGCCATTATTGCTTCCGCTAAAAGGGGGCACAGACGGCTTTTCGTTGGTAGGCCACTGTTTTGTTTATATGTTTTACTGTTAAATTTAAAGTAATTTTGTTCTAGATATCTATATTATTTATAAGGGATTTTAGTGTCAGTTTTACCTCTGTTCTGAAATTTCATGTGAAAAGGCTTTTTATAACAAATGAGATAAACTTACAGTTCGTGGGTAAATTGATCGTGTTTAGTTTCCTGACTAATTCCAACGAAATTTTTACTGAATACGATGAAACGTAGTTTATGATGTTAGGCGGCAGTGAGTTGCTTACATAGTTTGTATCTGTTATCAAGTTTGTATTTTTCAAAATTATTTGCAATTATATTTTTAGGATATTGATCGAGCATTACAAAACAATTATCCAAGCGACCTAATAACAAAGTTGCAAGAAAGGAAAACTCAAGCAGAAATAAACAAAACAAAACAAGTCATCCAATACTATCATGACCCTTACCCAGTTGTAATTCATACTAACCCTAAAATACCATGTGCTTCAGACAGTGTCGAAATTCAACGAGATGACTATGGTGGTCGACATGTTGTTGCTGCAAAAAATATCGAAGTGGGTGAAATTATAGCAGTTGAAAAACCTTATTTAGTTGCAGCAGGAACTGGTCCGTCACAAAAATATTTGCATTGCCATGAATGCCTCGAACTTTGTTATAACTTAATACCATGCCCAAACTGCAGAACCGCTCTTTACTGTAGTGATAAATGTAGACAACAGGCTAAACAATGGTACCATTATAACGAATGTGATCTTTGCCAGTTTGATTTTACTGAACAACTTAATTTGAAAATTGTACTGAAAGGTTTAAAAGAAATGCTAAATAATTCTCAACAATTTGACAGTACAATATACAAATCAGACAGATATGAAGAAATACAGGATCTTCAAACAAATAAGGACAAGCGATCTGTTCGAGACTTATTTGAAGCTGCCAATGAAGCATGCATTTATTACTACTTCTTGAAAAAATACTCGAACTTTTTTGCAAATATTGAAATTACTGAAGAAAGGCTAAAAGAGCTTTTATTTCACCATTACTTTAGCACAAGCTGTAATAAAATGTCAGTACAGAAGATTAAAAAAAACTCAATTGATACCGAATATCATGAAGTTGGAGAAGCAATATATGCGTTTTCAAGTCTTCTCAACCATCACTGCTTCGGAAATGTAACTCCATCATTTTTTGGATCTAGTATTGTTCTTAGAGCAGCCAGTACTATCAAAATTGGACAGTCTTGTTGCTTAACTTACAGGTAAAGATAATCTTAAGTTAGATTATATTTTTTATTACTACTATGAACGAATCTCATTATATTGTCTAAGCTTGACGTTCATCATCGTTTTCCTTAATGATAGTTGGTATGTTATGTAATGGTAGTAGTAATAATAGAATCAATAACTTCTTAACTAAAATAAATCCTCAAAATTCAAGTATCTTCTTTTTCTCATCTCTCCCCTCCCTGGAAACCCCCCTAATCACCTTTGCATTTGAATAATTTCTCAAATCATCCTTTTCTAACATTATGATTAAAACTCTATTCAAATAAATTATACACGATAAATGTGCAAGATACACACGCCTATATACCTAAAGCTCCAAATCCTCTTCTGAAATTTGTATATTGGGACACATAACAAGGACCTTTAAACTAAATTCTCTTTCATCTATTTTCTCCGCCGAATTGCTTGCAATTTTTGAAGGCTTCAAAATCGCAATAAATTTAAAAACAAACAACAAATACCTGGTTATCTCTAACTTCCAAAGACCTCTCGGTTCCATCTCCAAACGTAAACTCTATTCTCCATTCATTTGACAAATTCTCGACCTACTATACACATGTCGCCTAAAAATATAATATTCTCCTTTCTGCGGATCGCCAGACACATTGGCATAAAAGGAAACGGATGCATCCATTAGTCATTCCAAAAATTACAAGTATATCAACCACAAAAACAATATCATCGTGGACCTCTTTCAACTAGACTAGGATCTCTAAAACAAAATGTGGTCCACCTGCCCTCGCTGATATGTAGAGATAACACAGTATGGAGACGATTAGCATTCGATCACTCCTATCTTCCTTATTCTCATCTTTTAAAATCAGTCTCTTCACCGCAGCGTGCCACCTTTCAAACCATACTTGCTATCCACCATTGTTTCATATCCACTAAATACTTCAACGAAAGAACAAGTCATAACAACCTCAACCCCCTGACTCCACACTGAAATCTAACAAAACATCTATTATGAACGTCTTCAAATATCTAAACAACATTAATTATTACAACAAAATTTAATCAAACCTCTTCGCTTGAACAGATTAAAACATAGAAATATGCGCTAAATGATCCCAGCTCACCAAATCGTACTTTCCCTAATAATAATTTTTGTTAAGGAGTCCAAGATTCACATCGATTCAAAAAAAACCTTTTTTTTTTGGAAAAATAAATAGTTATTTACTTAGTACTTTCCTAGCAAATATAAAGTGTTTAAAAGTACTCCCATTAACCAGTCCCCATCCTTTTGCATTCCTTATATATTCGACTAAAAATAATTACATCTAGAATTTGCATATGATACTGTAAACAAGGAAAATACAAATAATTATGATTATATTTTTTTAAGGTTACATCTCAGTTAATAACGTAATTTTCAAATTTCTCGACCCAAAAATTCTCGAAAAAGATATATTATTTGACCTTCTATCCTTTCCCTCATATATGTAATTCTGATTAAAAGTTGTTCATTAGCTCACCAAATAACAAAGAAAAGTTCCTATATTACTATATGTTTTTCACTACTTGCTAACAGACAAACAGACTGACAAATATATAGACCGACGAAATTGGAAATTATATTTTTTGTCATCTGAGGACCATAGAGAAAAAGGAAATAACATTATTAAAAACACAGATTTTAGAATATTTTGTTGTGTCTCAAATATACTTTGAGAAAGTGCTCCATAAATGAAATAAACTTTTTAAGTGGCTCTATTTTATTTTTGAGATCAGTTAATATTTTTTTAATGATTGTCTAGACCAGAGTTTCCCAGGTACCGCCCCCCAGTGGGCGCTGGAGCCTTCCATGGGGGCGGTAACAGGGGGGTCGTTAAGACAGTCAAGGGGGGTGGCCTATTTAGGAAATTAATATAATAAAATACTTTGAAAATATCTACTGTTTTGAAATTGAAATTGAAATATGTACTGAATATGAGCATTCCTCAAAGATCAAACACTTAAATTTATAATCAATGTATCTTACCAGCTACAACGTATGGAGCAGAGACATGGGTTTCAACTAAAAGAACAACAGAAAAACTACAAGTTCACCAACGAGCAATGGAAAGGAAGATGTTGAGTGTTACTTTGAAGGGCAAGAAAACTAATAAATGGATTAGACAACAAACAAAGGTGGATGATATCACCAAACGGATAATATCTCTGAAATGGAGCTGGGCCGGTCATGTAGCGAGAGCGACGTATAAGTGGAGTGGCAAGATCACTAGGTGGAGACCATGGGGTGAAAAGCAAAGCATAGGAAGACCCCAACAGAGATGGAGCGACGATCTGAAGAGAATCGGAGGGCTTTTTATCTTATTATTATCGCGTAAATTAGCAATAAAAAATTTAAATTAGCATTAAGTATACCTAATTCGGTTTAGTATTGTCAGTGACAAGTCTTTGCAAGTTAATAAGAAAAGACGCGACTCACGCAATGAAGCATGTTTCGATAAAAATGTGGGAGCTGTAATGACTTGTTTACAGAGGAAGTGCACCGGCATCACGAACAAGCAAAGGCATACAAGTTGATGCGTGCACGACATCAAATCTCTAAAAGGCAGGGATAGCTCTATTTTTTTGTGTGCTTCGCCAATAATCCATATTCGTAAATGAAAGTGATAGTGTATCTATGAATCTGTTGAAAAGTTTATTTAAAACCGTGGAAAATTTTGTATTTCAAAACGTCTGAATCTAAGAAGAAATGCGGGCAGTACAGTATTGAGTATTTGAAATATGGAGTTACGCATTCTCCTACAAACCAATCATTACCTATGTGTTTAATTTGCCAAAAAGTTTTTTCGAATGAAGCCATGAAGCCTTCTAGGCTACAAGAGCATTTGAATAAAATGCATGCTGATAAAAAGGACAAAGATTTATTCTACTTTCAAGGACTGGAAAAGAAATATTTCAAACAGCCAACTGTATTAAACCTTTTTGCGTCGTCTTCTAAACAAGAAGATGATGGACTATGAGTCTCATGTAATCTTTCATTGTTACTCGCAAAAGCGGGAAAACCACACACAACTGGCGAGGAATTAATCTTACCGACAGTCAAAGAGGTAATAAAAACTGTTCCTCATCATAAGACACCGTCAGATACCTTCAGAAAAATTCCTCTGAATAATAATTCAATGCAAAGAAGAATAGATGAAATGGCTAAAGACGTTCAAATATGGGATTACTTAAAGACTTGCAAATTTTCCATTCAACTCGATGAATCAACTCTACCAAATACCATAAAAGAAGAAAAAAATTTGTCAAGAATTATAATTTGCTAAAAATTTGGGGAGAAGGGAGAATCGATATTTAATACCATGAATAAGTTCTTTCAAAAGAAATAAATTCCTATTCGTAATATTTTGTCAGCTGCTACTGATGGTGCTCCAGCAATGACGGGGCGTCATAAGGGTTTATAGCACATTTGAAACAAGCAGTACCAAATATACTTGCTGTACATTGTGTTGCTCATCGTTAGCATTTGATTGCAAAAATGCTAAATGAACACCTGCATACGTCCCTTCATAACGTTATTATAGCAGTCAATAAGATTCTATCATGCAATTCATTGCATGATAGATTATTTGGCCAACTTTGTAGTGAAAATGATGAAGATTACAACCGTTTGCTACTACAGACAGAAGTTCAGTGGCCCTCAAAAGGTATTTGTCTGAATCGTTTTTGAATATATTTGACTCAGTACTGGACTTCCTTGAAAACAAAGACGAAAAATTGCGCGAAAACCTGAGTTCATCCAAAAAATGACATCGTTTATTTGACAGACCTGTTTAAAATATTTAATGAAGTCAATTTACAATTCCAAGGTGATGAGTTGAATTTAATTAAAACAAAAAACGTGATGGCTGCTCTTGTGGGAAAACTTCTTTTGTTCCAACGAAATCTAGGTAAAGGTGAATACAGCCACTTTTCCACATTATCAGCAGTCTCTGCAAAACAGGAAGATTTACTTACTGCCAACACTTGGACGTTCTTTATGCTGATTTTACGGAGCGATTCCAGGATATTTTAAATATGAATATACCTAGTTGGGTTTTAGATCCTTTGGCAAATGAAGATACAGCAGAGTTATCAAATTTAGGACAGGAACTCGTAGAACTCACAACTAACGAAGAACTAAAAGTACCCTGCATTGTGGGCAAGAGTACAGATATTTTTAATTGCTTTTCCTTTATCTTATTTGGTTGAGAGTGGGTTCAATGCAGTAGCTAATTTACTGTCTAAGAAAAGAAACAGACTGCAGATCATTTTGAGACTGATGTTAACGAATTGGAACCCGACATTCACAAATTGTTAAAACTCCACCAGCCTCAACCATCTCAATATTTTTTTTATTTCTTATTGATTTTATGTATATTTTGTGATTCCTAATAGATAAATAGACAGTATATATCACCACTACACCAAACACTTTATTTTTGCACTCGACGCGCGTTTCGCTAACCATGTTAGCTTCATCAGGAGCGATGATTGACTGAAGTCAATCATCGCTCCTGATGAAGCTAACATGGTTAGCGAAACGCGCGTCGAGTGCAAAAATAAAGTGTTTGGTGTAGTGGTGATATATACTGAGTAGTATCATTGTGCCAAAGATTCCACATTCCCAACTTAGATAAATAGACAGATAAAATAGATACAGATAACATGCAACAATATTTTAATATTTGGTATAGTTAACTATTATGGAATTTTTTTTTTCTTGTAAAGGGGGCGGTGGTTTAGAAAAGGTTCGGAACCTCTGATCTAGATTGATAAAACATTGTAAGATCTATGTTTGTGAAAATGTTATTTCCTTCTTCTCTACGATCCTCATATAATGAAAGACCTAATTTTCAATTTCCGTCGGTCTAGATATCTGTTGGTCTGTCTAAAATCTGTGTTTTTGAAAATTTTGTTTTCTTCTTCTCTATGGTCCTCAGATAACAAAAAACATTTCCAATATCGTCGGTCTATAAATCTGTCAGTCTGTCTGTCTGTTAACAGGCAGTGAAAAATATATTATAACATAATGTAGGAACTTTTCTTTATTTTTTTGATGAAGTAATGAACAACTTTAACTAAAAGATCATTTAAAACTAGATTTAAGGAATATTTAGCCCATCTCAGGCAGGGTAAAATATAGAAATTTACTGTTGTCTTACACAGGATTAGAAGTATTCATACTTCAAGTACAGACAATAGTAAATTGATAAAACCTACAAATAATTATTGAAAAAGGTACGCTTCCGCTAATCAGAGTAATACCTAATAGGTTATTATATTCACTAGATTAAGTAATTATAGGTTTTTACTAAAGCGTAAAAGACATATTTTATTACTTATGATAGTTTGTAGGTTTAGGTTAGTTTTCATTTTCTCTTGAAGATGGATGGTTAGCAAAATAAGTGAAGTGTTTCTAGTTATCTGTGTGTATGAAATACAACAGAGCTTTCATTTAACACAGGAAAATGAGCAAAGAACCAATTTTCGATATCGATTTACGAGTATTTAAGTTGAGACTAAAGCATAACAATAAAAGAGATCTTATGAATACAAACTCGTTTTGAGCATTTAAATGACGAATATTAGATAAAGTATTTTTGGAAGCACTCAGTTCAAATATATATATATATATATATATATATATATTATATATATATATATATATATATGAAATATAATTCGTAAGTTTGTGGGATATGAGACAGTAAGTTTAAAGAAAAACTCTATGTTTTTATTGCTAAAGAATCTTTCTCAATACTGACAGAATTAAATAAAAGGAGTAAGGTATAAAACTAATAAACTTAATAATACACATTCTTATAATACGGAACACATATTATAAATATAATTTTCTGTTCAAATTGTAATTATTATTCGAAATAAAGTTCAATTCCAGTATAAAATGTTTTTAAAAAAGAAATTCACTAATAGAAAAACGATGATTTTTGCTCGTAATTCCTTAGAGTGAAACATGAAACACAAGCAGACATTGAATTTAACAAGAAAACTGTACACCAACAAAAAGAAACTTTTTTGATGAGTGTAGCACACGTGCTGCAGGGAAATCCCTGACGCGCTACAGGGGCGATGCGTATGCAGAGAAGGCGATTCACCTGGATCTTAAACCGCTGTAAATTGTACTAAGTGGGAAACAAAGTCCCGGGTAAATCACTCCCAAGGAATGAGGTTCTCCATATAAAAGGCTGCAAAGGGTAAGCATGTTCCGTAGTAACGCGAAGTGCATTCCTAGCATGCACCGCCTTGAGAAGAATTAAGCGGGCTGCATAGAACAATTTCCATGAAAACACTTGTAGAATAGACTCAAGTCGCCAAACGTTCTTCGATGTTCCAAGGAATCAAGGTCGGTTCTAGGTCCCCAATCAGGCAGACAGCTGTCTTCTGAATAGAATCCAACAAATGTAGCGTATGTTAGGGCTCGGAGCCCCAAATAAACAGTTGTATAGTGTAAAACTGTCTAGTTAGAAATACTTTTCCCAATTTTTAATAAGCTCTCCTTGCTATGCTTGCAACATGTTCTTGCTAAGACATATTTGCTCCCAAATTAATGCCCAGCAAATTGAGTGACGATGCTAGAGGAATGAAGTGCCCCTACATATCTATGCTGAGTTCAGCAATATTAACTTTTTTAGAAAAAACTGTCGCCGGGGTTTTTGTAGCATTTAATTCCACTGGGTTACTATCATATCGAGAAAGAATTTCTTTCAGGTCTTTATTAAGTTGAATGACTTCCTACCATATGCGGATATTTGCATGAGTAGCCTATGTTCGAGCGTTCAAAGTGAATGAAGAAATAAGCTTACTGTCATCTGTAAAGCTACAGATTTCTGGTCCTTTCCAGTGGATCGTAAATGTAAATGAAGAAGAGAGTAGGTGACAGTACGGAGACTTGGGCAGACCGAGGTTGATAGTGAAGGAATTAAAAATAAATCCGTCAACTGCCACTCGTAAAGAACGAACACGAGAGCCATAAATAGAACTTTTCAGACATATCATGAGAGTAGCTTAGCCAACAATCCATAGTGTCAAACACGGTCGAATGCCTTGGATATATGAAGTGCAATCGCTCGAGATTCTCCCAAGGGTTCAATTGCATAGTTCCAAAAATGTACTACATAGGTGAAAAGAGAGGTCGGTAATAATATTCAATCCTTCAAGATATTTTAGAACATGCGGATTGATAGCCGTTTCCATAATGTTCGATATTATTGAAAGCAGTGAGACTAGTCGGTAGTTGTTTGTCAAGGTCTTCTTGCCTTTTTGGATATCGGCTGAACTGTAACGCATTTTGCATTTTCAGCAGGAAGGAAATATTCCCTTTCTGTAGAATATGTTGAAAAGTCTACAGAAAACTGGTGCTAGTTCTCTAACGAATTTTTTGAGAACTTTGACAAGTAATCTGTCAGCACCAGAAGCTTCTTTGGTGTCTATCTTCATTAAAATATATTTTATGATACGGTCTCACAAGATAATATCCGGCATCCTAGTCTGCGGTATGGGAATAGTTGGTGGTATTTTTCCTTGGAAATCGATAGTAGAATGTGAAGCAAAATGTTTAGCTAACAAGTTGGCTTTCTCAACTGGTGTTGTTGCAACAGTATTATCTGGCCGTGTGAGTGGTGGTATAGTGGATTTAGGAAAATTTTGACTAATGACCTTAGCGACTGCCCAAAAGAACCTGGAATTGTTGGGGAAGCAAGAAGTTTGTTTTTAACTCTTTGATTTTGTGACTTCTTGGTTTCATCGATAATTGCTTTGCATCTCTTCCAGGTAGAAATGATGTTTCGATTTATGAGGTTAGGATTTTCTCACCACTGTCGGTAGGCAAGATGTTTAGAAGCAACAACTGCTTTACATTTTCAGTCAAATCAAGGCTTGCTGTTGGAAGGATATTTCTTCGAAAAAGGGATGTAAGCTTCCATGCTAGCCAAAATGACATCAGAAACCTCCTAAGCGCAGTCTGATGGGTCGTCGGATCTAAAACAAACGCCTAACAAAGAGAAAATTCGAAAATATTCCAGTAGGATACTCGTTGTCGAAAGCAGTTGATGGTGGAAAGAACCTAACGGCGGATTTGCGGTGTAAATCTTTGGATTGGTGGTTACAAACAGTCCAAGGAGACTGGATCCGTGTTCGTTCGTCAACAAACTGAGTAAAGCCACAATTGACTGAGTTTTTGAGACAGTTGCACGACCTTGCTTGTCACCCATATTTGACTAATTATTTATTTTTTCCGTTTTTACTTCACTTGCTACAAGGAGTTGCTGTATTCGTGAAAAAATTATCCACCGCGTTTTTTGTATTCCTTCACGTTTTAGAGTTCCTAGATCACGAATGACGTAGTCCTGAATTTATGTCGGTTTATTTATATGTCTCTTTATCTATTGGCATGATAACTTTCAAACAGAATAAAATATTGATTTTAAATTTCGCACATATATAACATTTGAAGTAGGAATGGAACCTACAAATTTAAGCAATGTGGCTATAAGAGACCGAGTAATATTATATTTATCGTATAACATTATGTAGATTATTTCTTGTTTTTGGATGAGATCCAAATTTTAAGTATAATTATTTATAGCCCAACATATAAGGGGCTAGGTTACTTTATATATATCGTGTTATACGTCCTTTTCAGGGTTCTGGAAGACCGCGAATCTAAAAATGTTATTTTTATTTTATTTTTTTATTATTTTTGGTAAAACGCAAAAGCGGTTAATGAAATAAAAGAGGGGTTTCTATATATCGTAGTATACGTCCTTCTCGGCATTCTTGGGGCCCAGAAATCAAAAAATTGGTGATATTTTTTACTATCTTTATTTATTGGGTTTAATGAGATGGGGGAGGCATGGTTAGGATTGCTGGGAATCTGAAAATTTTCTTTTTTTTTTTTATTTTTACGTATACATACAATTTACTTTTTTGTGATCGAACATGTAAGGGATTAATGAAGGGGGTTAGAGAAGTTGCTTCATATATCTTGTGATATACAACTTTTTCAGGGTTCTTAGAAATGAGAAATCTTTAAATTGTATTTTTTTTCATTTTTTCACTTATTTGTGGTCAAACATATAAGGGATTAATGAGAAGGAGAGTTAGAGGAGTTGCTTTGTGTTCTGCGTTCTTTTCGGGATTCTTGGAGTCGAACTATCTAAAAATTGTGTTGTTTTGTTACTGTTTATATTAATTGTAGGGAAGTAGTAAGTAAATCGCAACACACCAATTTTTTTGTGAGTTTTTTTTTAAACAATGTGGACCAAATTAAGGATTTTCTTTTTTTTTGGTATTTTTTTAAACAAGTTGAAATTTGAGGAACTTAAACCCTCCGTATTTTTTCTTGCGTTAACATTATCAAACCATTTTATTCGGGCCATTTTATCGAAAACTCATTTTGGTCAATTTTTCTATTTTAAGCCGCTTGCACGATTGTCAAAATTAAACTTGTCGCCATGCTCCCTAGCATGATCCACCAAAGTGTAGACTGTATAACATTCAAGATTTTAGAGTATCTTTAATGTTCAGAGATTCGTTGGTTTAGGTATCGGTGTGTCTGGCCAATATAGCACCTTTAGCAATCATTACAGGAAATTTTCTAAGGACTCAACGTCCTCCAGAGTTTTAGTTTTCTGTTTAGTAAAAAATGTTTTTGAAGGGTGTTTTCACTACTAAAAGCCACTTTTAGCATTTCAGAATTTAGAATACTTGCCAACTTCGCCAAAAGGTTAGCAACATAACCAATCTTGACGAATCCCACGTTACGTTTAGTGACCGCTCGCTAATTTTCTTAAATTAATAAAAGAGGGTGGTAGTTTTTCTAAAAAAAAGTTGTCATAGTTAGAAAGTTGTTCACGTTTTTTGAAAGGTGTATTTTCTACTGGAAGACGTAGTGTAAACTATAATCTAAAAATCGCTAGGTGGAAACTAGATTATGGAATAATCCATAGAGATGCTACCGACCATAGAACATATCACCCTTGTATCCGAGAGAGATACAGAGGCTTTCCTGTTTAGGGCCGAAAGGCAGAAGACGGAGCGGAAAAGCTTGGGTCTGACATTAAATTATGGCGACGTCACCAAACCACAAACATTCTAGATTTAGAACAGCCTAAACTTAAGATAATTATTAGAACAGCTGAATAACAACAGTCTTCTAGATATCATACAAAAAAGTTCCAACCTGTATTATACACAAATATTAACTTGCTGAAGAAGAAATATTATTTTTCTACAGTTGGGAGACTTATATCAGGGCGCTAGTGATTTCTACTTGCTCGTCAGGATGGTGCGAAAATACCTTACTGATCGTGATGGAGAGTTCGCCAGTCTTCTAGACCTGTTTTTAAAACCGTCGCCATAAATCTACCGTTAGATTCTTCCGACCATAAACTGCTTTAGACGTCGAATATTCTACCGATCAGTGGCAGAAAGGCACCTTTACTATCTCCTATTCTTTTTTTCCTTTACATTAGGCACCAGCAATTCAAGCTACAGCTTTGCAAATGACAGTACGATTATTCTTTCATTTGCTTTGAACGCATGAACTTCAATTTCTCAAATAAATATCCGCTGAAATCGTTCAACTGAACAAAAACTTGGAAGAAATTCTTTATTGGAGTGACGGTAACCAAGTACAATTTAACGCTAGAAAAACTTAGAAGATAGTTTTTTCTAAAAAAGTTAACGTTTTGAAACCCGATATAGTTATGTAGGGATACCCCAATCTTTCAGCATAGTCATTCAACTTGTTGAGCCTTATCTTGAGAGCAAATATATTTTGGTAGGCACATGTTGCATGCATAGCAAAGAAAGTTTCTCAACAACTAGGAATATTATTTCCAACTACCTTACACTCCACAACATCTTTTTATTCCGTACAAAGCTTAAATTCGACCAACGATGGAATACTTCTCCCATGTTTCTTGGTGCTACACCCAGTATTTATTTGATTCTATTCAGAAGAAAGCAGTTCGCCTGATTGGAGACCCATAAGTCACTAGCACTCTTGATTGCTTGGAACATCGAAGAACGGTTGTCGACTTGAGTCTGTTCTAAAAGTACTTTTACAGAAAGAAGTCGCTGGATGTAAATGAAGCGGTCCATGCTAAGAATACACATCGCGCTAATGTATTACATCCATATGAGATTCAGCTCGTCACCGTTTTCAAGAATTCTTTTATATAAAGAACTTTGGAATAATTTGCACAGGACTGTTTCCCACTGAGTACAATTTAATCCGATTCCAGACTAACGTGAGTTGCTGATGCCGCACACGCATCGCTTCTGTAGGGCTTTAGGAATTTACCTGCAGCATGAGCGCTATGCCCATAAGAAAGGTTGATATGCACACCTGGTGTATATTCAGTGTAGGGCATACAGGAAAAAACCTGAATCACTTATACATAATTTCAACTTACCCAGTCACGTAACAATGTAACATTAAGTGACTGACTTATATCACCAGCCTATATCAGTATAGTATTCATAAAATCCTCAAACTCCCATCTTATCCGGGAGAGATCGCGTCAATTGTGGAAATATCCGCTTATTATATCTCAGCTGATTCACTTACAAAGAAGTTGGTTCTCTCAGATAGCTCAAGCAGTTTAGTTTGGTCGATTACCACTACCATCATATTTGGTCATACCGCGTGGTAGCCTGTGTTTAATATTAGAGCCACAGAATTGGTTGCATAGAATTTTTCTTTTACATTTCGGGTCTCTAGTCGCCACAGAATAATATCGCTCTTTTTGTATTCTGAAAATATAAAAGAAAACATAATTTAAAAATTTTACCATAAGTTTGAAAAAGAATACTCAAATATTTTTTTGAATTTTCTATTTCCTCACCTTCCAAATTCTTATTATATTTTTAACCACCTACTCTAACTGACAAGATCTAGAAACATAGACTAATAGAATTGATACAAACTAGTTACTCAAATGACCGCTACTCAATAGGAAAAAAAATGTAGAAGCACTACCGCATTGTCCAAAAGGTACTGTGAAATACAAAAATGTAAGTTTCGGCACTTGGACAACGCTGACGGGTATTACGACATCCTCGCGATATCATATAAAATATAAAGGGTAAAATCCCTAGTCAGGCGAGGAGGTGAACAATAAAAAAAAAATAAATAAAAAATTTAAATTTAATCATAATTCTTAAAATGATGCTAACTTTTTAAAAAATTTGTTTATTTCTGAAATATTTTATTTTGACTCTTCTGGTAATAATTATGAATTACAGCAGTATTCTAATTTCTAAAAATTGAATTTGATAAATTTTAATATAAAAAGTTTTACTGAAGCGAGAGTAAAATATTTTTATTTTGTTACAGGAATTATAATTTTGCTGAGTATCCCAAACTGGTACGGGCTCATCAGTTATGGAGATTTTACCATTTTAACTGCAGATGTGAAGCGTGTGACAATAACTGGCCTATTTTTGATTGCTTAATTCCTGGAGATGTTCCGAAATACCAAAAAACTTGTCGATTTCATCAAACAATCCTTAACTGAGTCTACTGATATCGTTAAACTTCTGAAGGAAGTTACAAAAGAAGTAAAAGATATGCCAGCATCCGAGCCCACAAAAGTTGACCTTAATATTAAAAGAATATTTTGTGACTTGCTAAAGGTTTCTGGAAATAAAATTCTCGATTTTTGATAGGACTTTCTTTATTCACATTCATTCACTATATCATAGAATTTTATTTTTTTCTCGGAAAATGTAGAGGGTTTTTTTTCTTCGAGAGGCTTTCTCTCCTCCTTAGAGCATAGATTTTTGTTCAGTAACGAGAGTTTTTCGCCGAAATGGCTAGCGAAAGTGTTACAGGAGCGACACATGTACGGAAAAAGCGATTTCAGTTTGTCTTGAATCGGTGTAAATTGTCCTCGGTCGGAAACACAGTACTGGACAAATTATTCCAAAGTAATGAAGTTCTCCATATAAAAGACTGCTTGAAAAGGGTTGTACGAGAAGTAACAAGCTGAAACTCATACGGATGTGAAGTATAAGCGCGACGTGTTTTTCTAGCATACACCGCTCTGGGAGGAATTAAGCGGGCTACATCCATCGAACACGAAAATACGTGTAGAATAGAGTCCCTAACCGCTCGTCGATGTTCTAATGAATCAAGGTCAGTTCCGGGTCTCCAATCAAACGAACAGCTCTTCTCTAAACATAATCCAACAAATGCAGTGTACGTTTGGGAGCTGAGCCCCAAACATGGGAGCAGTATTCTATAGATAGTCGAATTTGAGCTTTATACAGAATTAACAGTTGTTGTGGAGTGTGAGTGCTTTCTAGTTCGAAATAATATTTCCAGCTTTTGAGAAGCTCTCTTTGCTTTGCTTGCAACATGTTCATGCCAAGACATATTTGCTCCCAAATTAACGCTCAGCAAATTGACTGACTATGTCGGGTTCAGCAACGCAAACTTTTTTAGAAAAAACTGCCGCCTGGGTTACTGCAGCGTTAAATTCAACATGGGATCCATAAAAAGAACATTTCAGACATACCAAGAGAAGAGGGTAGCTTAGCCAACAAATCAACATGCGAGACACAGTCGAATGCCTTGAATATATCATGAGCAACCACTCGAGATTCTCCAAAGTATTCAATTGCATCCTTCCAAACATGTGTTACATAAGTTAGAAGATCTATGCTTGCTAAAGCCATATTGAAAGTCGCTAATAATATTGAATCCTTCAAGATATTTTAGAAAATGTTTATTGATAGCCTTTTCCATGACTTTTGATATTATTGAAGGCGGTGCGATTGGTCGGTAGTTGTTGGTCAAGGTCAAGACCGTTTTTGGGTATCGATGAACTATGGCGCATCTTCAGCAGGAAGAAAATATTCCCTTTCTGTAGGATAGGTTGAAAAGTCTACAGAAAATTGATGTTAGTTCTCTCGCGCAGTTGTTGAGTAGTATAGCAGGTATTCCGTCAGCGCCAGAAGCTTTTTTGGTGTCTAGCTTCATTAAAATACGTTTTATGATACGCTGTCTAAAGACAATATTTGCACTATGGGAATAGTAGGTAGTGTTTTCCTTAGAAATCAACAGTAGAATGTGAACCAAAGAGTTCAGCGAGCCAAAAGTTTTTTATTAGGTGTTGTTGTAATAGAATTATCTGGCTGACTGAGTGGTGTAGTGGATTTGGTGAAATTTTGACTAATTGCAATAGCAACTGACCAAAAGGATCTGGAATTGTTAGGGCAAGCAAGAAAATTGCTTCCAATTCGTTGAGTGTGTGTCTCCTATTCTAAGCAGGAACAAAGATGTTACGATTTACGTTAGGATTTGTATGCGATTGTCGGCAGGCAAGATGTTTAGAAGCAATAGCTTCATTGCGTTTTCGGTCAAACCAAGGCTTGCCCTTGGAAGGAAATTTCTTCGAAAAAAGAATGTAACTGTCCATAACAGCCAAAATAACATCTTAAATCTCCTTAGCGCAGTCGCATGAGTCGTCGGATCGAAAATAAACGCCTAACCAAAGGAAAGTTCAAGAATATTCTATTCCTCCCATTTAGCAGATTTGTAGAGCCCAATCTTGAGCGGTTTAGGGGCCTTTCTGTCACTGATTAGTAGGATACTGGATGTCGAAAGCAGTTTTTGGTCGGAGGAACCTAACGGCGGATTTACAGTGACAGTGTAAATCTCTGGACTGCTGATTAAAAACAGATCAAAAAGACTGGCGAACGCTCCATCTCCATCAGGGATTCGTGTTGGCTCGTCAATATGGTGAGTTAAGCCAAAACTGACTGAGAATGATTCAGCTTCACGACCTTATTCGTCGGTAGTATTTGTATACTTAAGCCAGTTGATGTTGTGGACAATAAAGTCCCCCAGGATGGCAATTTCGGCATTTTGATAGTTAATGTGTAAATGATCGATGGTGTCTGCAAGACAAGCTAAAAGTGTGCTAATGTTAGTATCACTTGGTGGTTGATAGAGACAGCATATAAACCTTTTGGCTTGTTGAGCGGTTATTTTTAACCACGTAACATCGATGTTTCGGGCCTCCAGAGCCTTCTCTCGTTGACAAGAGAGGTCGCCTCTTACAAAAAGACAGATTCCAAAGTTACGCCTAAATCGAGAATAGAAGTTGAACTGACCTTCGTTTCATAGAGAGAGAGTACATGAAGTTTATTTGATTACTGGTATTGGTGCACTAAATTTATGTTTGAGTTTAAACCTCATCTGTTGCACAAATCCATTTTAAAGTTGTGTATTTGGTCCCACAGTCCGGGGACATCGACACAGCCACGAAACGTTAAGCAACTTTACGCAGCCTAAGCCGATGCGATGGTATTACACCAGGCGATACCTGGTGGGATCTGGGCCTCTACCATCTAAGTTGTTCTTTTAGTCATATACGACAGGCAGCGATTTCCATAACACACTATTTTTTTTCTTGTTCACCTCCCCGCCAGCGTAGGGAGTTTTCCCTTTTTTCATATCCTAAGGATGTAGTAATACCCGTCAACGTTGTCCAAGTGGCAAAACATACATTTCTGCATTTCACAGTACCTTCTTAGAAGACGCATCAGTACTGCCACGAAGGTTATTGCATTTTTGCAAACAACTACTACCTATGTACGTGGCCATGCCAAATGTACTTAAATAAATTAAGAAATAAAGTATACCGACTTACCGGGATTGGAGCCCGAGGCCTTCTGCACCACAAGCAAGTTACTACGCCACGCGTGCCCGCACTCGCACTCACACACGCACATGCATACGCACACGCACGCACGCACGCACACGCACATACACACGCTCCCGCGCGCACACGCATACGCACACACGCGCGCACACCCGCGCGCCCACACCCGCGCGTCCACACCCGCGCACCCACACCAGCGCGCCCACACCCGCGTGTCCACACCCGCGCGTCCACACCCGCGCGCCCACACCCGCGCGCCTACAACTGCGCGCACGCGCACGCACACGCATGTATATATATATATATATATATATATATATATATATATATATATATATATATATATATATATATACTACTATAGACTACTTTCGACATCGAGTATTCTACCAATCAGTGATAGAGAGGCGCAAGATTTGGCACTACAAATCTGCTAAATGGGAAGATCTCATGGAATAGTTTCGAACTTTCCCTGGTTGGACGTTTGTTTTCGATCCGACGGCCCATCTGACTGCGCCAGGGAGGTTTCCGATGTTATTTTGGCCGGTATGGAGGCTTACATCCCTTTTTCGAAGAAATGCCCTTCCAACGGCAAGCCTTGGTTTGACCTAAAATGCAAAGAAGCTGTTGCTTTTAAACATCTTGCATACCGACAGTGGCGTGAAGATCCTAACACCATAAATCGTAACATCTTTGTTTGTGCCAGGAACAGATGCAAAGAAATTATCGACGAAACCAAGGAGGTACACAATCAACGGATTAGAAACAAACTTCTCGCTTGTCCCGGTAAATCCACCATACCACCACTCACACGGCCGGATAATTCTATTGCAACGACACCTGTTGAGAAAGCGAACTTGTTGGCTGAACTATTTGCTTCACATTCTACTGTCGATTTCCAAGGAAAAACACCACCTACTATTCCCATAGTGCAGTCAAGGATGCCCGATATTGTCTTCAGACTGCGTATCATAAAACGTATTTTGATGAAGCTAGACACCAAAAAGGCTTCTGGCGCTGACGGAATACCTGTCATAGTTCTCAAGAACTGTGCAAGGGAACTAACACCAGTTTTCTGTAGACTTTTCAACCTATCCTACAGAAAGGGAATATTTCCTTCCTGCTGGAAATGTGCCACAGTTCAGCCGATACCTAAAAAAGGCAAGAAGACCTTGCCAAATAACTACCGACCAATCGCACTACTCTCAATAATATCGAAAGTCATGGAAAAGGCTATCAATCAGCATCTTCTAAAATATCTTGAGGGATTCAACATTATTAGTGATCACCAATATGGCTTTCGTAAAAATAGATCAACAGGAGATCTTCTGACTTATGTAACACATGTTTGGAACAACGCAATTGAACACTTTGGAGAATCTCGAGCGGTTGCTCTTGACATATCCAAAGCATTTGACCGTGTTTGGCACGATGGGCTGTTGGCTAAGTTACGTTCTTATGGTATGTCTGAAAAGTTCTGTTTGTGGCTCTCATGTTTCCTCAGAGAGCGTTCTTTACGAGTGGCAGTCGACGGATTTCTTTCTAACACCTTCACTATCAACGCCGGTGTGCCCCAAGGTTCCATACTATCTCCTACTCTCTTCCTTATTTATATTAACGATCTGCTGGAAAAGACCGAGAATCCAATCTACAGCTTTGCAGATGACAGTACACTTATCTCTTCATTCACTTGGAATGCTCGGACATCGACTGCTCAGACGAATATCCGCAGACAGCAGGAAGTCATTCAACTTAACAAAGACCTGGAAGAAATTCTATCTTGGGGTGACAGTAACCAAGTGGAATTTAACGCTACAAAAACCCAGGCGGCAGTTTTTTCTAAAAAAGTTAACGTTGCAGAACCCGACATAGTTATGTCGGGGCACTCCATCCCTCTAACATCGTCACTCAATCTGTTAGGCGTTAATTTGGGAGCAAATATGTCCTGGCATGAACATGTTGCAGGCATAGCAAGGAGAGCTTCTCAAAAGTTGGGAATATTGTTTCGAACCAGAAAGCTTTACACTCCACAACAACTGTTAATTCTTTACAAAGCTCAAATTCGACCAACTATGGAATACTGCTCCCATGTTTGGAGCTCCGCTCCCAAACATACACTGCATTTGTTGGATTCTATCCAGAGAAGAGCTGTTCGTCTGATTGGACACCCGGAACTGACCGACGGCCTTGATTCGCTGGAACATCGAAGAACGGTTGGCGACTTGAGCCTATTCTACAAGTACTTTCATGGAAAGTGTTCGGAGGATGTGGCCCGCTTAATTCCTCCCAGAGCGGTGCATGTTAGGAGTACACGTCGCGCTAATACTTCACATTCGTATGAGGTTCAGCTTGTTACTCCTCGTACAACGCTTTTCAAGCAGTCTTTTATATGGAGAACATCATACCTTTGGAATAGTTTACCCAGGACTGTGTTTCCCATCGAGTACAATCTACAGCGATTCAAGAACAACGTGAATCGCTTTCTCCGCACACGTGTCGCTCCTGTAGCGCTTTAGGGATTTCCCTGAAGCACGTATGCTAGACCCATAAAAAAAAAAAAAAAAAAATATATATATATATATATATATATATATATATATATATATATATATATATATATATATATATATATATATATATATATATACAGGGTGCCCCCTATGTATGGAATAATGGATAGATAGATATTTAGGGTTTTTGGGCGCATAAACATCTAGGTTATTTAACGCCCCAGTATGCTAATTATTTGTGACTAATTTTGAAATTATACTGTAAGGTTGACTTCTCTCAAAAATTTTCGGATGTTGCCTTTATTATTCTCATAGGAATTGATGCCAGAGACTAGATTGGAGGATATGTTGAGTGAGATTCTCAAGTTTTGAGAATGTACTGCCTCAAAGACGTGTGACAGTGAGGAGGCTCCTACAGACTAAGCATGTTGCTTGATGTTCACCTTTTAACAAATAAGCGTGTGTGCCATAGGTGTGTCCAATGGCTAATCTACATCTAATAACGTTATCCCTTCTGTCCAAGTTGTAGGAGTGAAGGAGAGGGTAGACAGTGGGTTTAATCGGTCAGAACTTGTTGAAAAGGTCTTCGAGGTCCCACTTCAATTGAAATATGTTGTGTAGGATGGTTTGCAGGTAATTTTTGAAGTCATTTGGGTGGTTTTCTCCAATGTGGGGAGTACCACTTGTAGTTGCGTTTTTAGCTAAAAGGTCAGCCCTGTCATTACCGTGAATATTGATATGGCTAGGAAGCCATAAAAAAGAGAATACCCTATGTCTCATAGCCCCTATGTAAAGCAGATCATATATTTGTCGTATGTAATTGTAGTTCAAATTTTTTGACTGTATTGACGTTGCACGTTGAGAGTCTGTAACTATGAGGAATTTATGGGAGGTTATGATAGAAAGGGCAAAGCGTATACTTTCCTTGATGGCCAGGAGTTCGGCTGTGAAGATAAACGCGTAATTAGGTAATTTAAACATCATGTTTGTAATTGATATGTGAAAGGCCGATCCCACTCCAGCATGAGACTTGGAACCATCAGTGTATATGATGTCATATTGGGAGTAATTCCGTGATAGTTTGTCCAAGAATGTTTTGTTAATATAGGTAGTGGAGAATTCAAGTTTGGTGAAAGACATCATTGAAAAATCTATTGGGGGACATGGAGTTATCCACGGTGGAAAAGTAGAGTGTAATGGATAGTCGAATTTAGGTGGTGGGATATTCTGTAGGGTGAGCAGGGCGCTGATCTTGTTTGAGATGGAGCGAGGGGGAGAAATGAGATTTGGTCGATGAATGTTAAAAAGGTTCAGATGAACATTGGAATGGGGGCGGAAGAGGCAAAAAGAGTAGTATTTCAGTATAGAATAATGTTTTGTATGTTGAAGGGGAGGGAGAGAGGCCACACATTGCAGACTGGATATAGGAGAGGTGCGGAAAGCGCCCATAGGATATCGGAGATACTGATTCTGAATTGTTTCTATAGATCTCTTAATGTACGGAGAAGCGGCATCGTAGATGAAATCTCCATATGCCAGCTTCGATGAGATTAGGGATTTGTATATCTCGAGCAGGGTTGGAAGGTCAGCACCCCACTTACTGTTGGCCAAGATACAAAGTAGATTAAGGTCTGATGAGGTTCTGGTTTTAAGAGATTTAGCGTGAGCAGACCATGTCAGAGAGTTATCAAAAGTCAGTCCTAATATTCTTAAAGTGTCGGTAATAGGGATCGATTCATTAGATATATACAGGGGGTTTAGTTTAGAACAACTTATGTTTTTGCAGAAATGGATGGTGGAGGATTTAATGGGAGAAAAGGAGAAGCCATGTGAGGTCGTCCAGACGTTTAGAGAGAGAAGGGCATCTTGAAGGGTAGAGGTGCAGGTTTGAGATATGGGGGAAGTTGAGTAAATTATAATATCATCGGCAAAGATCTTGTATTTTACAGCAGGTGGAATTATT
Organism: Pachyrhynchus sulphureomaculatus; assembly: GCA_019049505.1. NCBI lineage: Eukaryota > Metazoa > Arthropoda > Insecta > Coleoptera > Curculionidae > Pachyrhynchus > Pachyrhynchus sulphureomaculatus. Next base: position 121,807,282 of record CM032456.1, read on the forward strand.
TCTGGTATGGAAGCCATAACAATATCGAATAGTGTAAGGTTGATAACAGATCCCTGTGGTACCCCAAGTGTAGAGATATAAGGATCAGATAAGTAGCCATTAATTTTTACTTGATGGGATCTGGGTTTCAGGAAGTTTAGTATGAATTTAGGCAACGCACCTACTAGACCAAAGTTTTTGAGTTGTGTAAGTATAATATTTTTGTCGGTTTTATCAAAGGCAGAGGATAAGTCCAGAGAAGTCAAGAGGAGGTGATGTTTACGATCCTAATATCGGTGTCCAAGGAAGCGAGGTAATCCATGGCTGAATGAAACCTTCGAAAACTATACTGAAAAGGAGAGAGGAGTTTTCTTGTTTCAAGGATTCAGGATAGTCTGTACAGCAAGATGCGTTCAAGAATATTACAGAGTTGATTAGTGAGTGAGATGGGGCGGTAACTGTCTGGGGAAGATCTTGGTTTGCAGGGTTTATGGATAGGAATGATGATGGAACTAAGCTAAGAGTTTGGAAATGATGAGGTTAACCAAACATGATTATAAATGTTTAACAGTGCTTCCAGCATGTCAAACGGTAAATCACGAATCATATCTATGTGGACATTGTCTGGACCTGACGAAGTGCATTTGGAAGTACGTATAGCATATTGTAAATCTTGAAATGTCAATGGAGAATTATAATTGATATTAGAGTCGGTGTTAAAAGAGTCAGAAACAAAAAGATCCATTAGGATTTGAGATTGGTTGTTAGCTTTACTTCTGTAATAGGCTGCAGATTCATTGGAGATGTCTTGAGGATCGTGTATGAGTATTATTGATGGTAAGGATCGGAATGGTTCTGGCGGGATGGCCTCTCATCCTTCTGACCGAGCGCCACAAAGATCCTGTTGATAGAGGACTATTAAAAGAGGAGAAGAAGTTTCTCCAAGATTGGGATTTGGCATCCCTCATAACTCTTCTAGCCAAAGCTTTTGTTCGCTTATAGCTTATGAAGTTTTCAACCAAACGATTGCGTTTAAATATATTCAGAGCTTTCTTCCTTCTTTGAAGAGCTTTAGCACATGCACTGGTCCACCAGGGTACTGGAGGTTTATGGGTGTGGAGGGGAATGATATGGATAGATTTGTCTGCAGCGACATTAATAGCGATGGTGTAGTCCAACAGGTAGGAATTGAAGTCAAGAATGGGCAGTGGGGTGGTATTGCTAGTGATTGGAATTTTTGCCAATCAGCTAAAGTTCCATATAGTTTGTAATGTGGGAAGAGGGGGGAACGTAGTGGGAAAACGTAATATAATAGGGAAATGATCGCTTCCAAAAGGTTCTAATGAAATGTCCCATTCGAGGAACGGTGCTAGAGCTGGACTACAGATCGAAAGATCGATGACTGAGTATGTGCCAGTGGAAGAGATGAGATAGGTAGGGGAAGGTTGGTTAAGTAGAATCAAATTGTTTTGAGAGATGAAGTTCTCGACGACTCCTCCCCTGGAGTTAGTCACATCGGAACCCCATATTGGTGTGTGAAAGGTTATTCGTGCTGCAATTGCTTCCAATGGCGTATTAATGGGAATATGCTGAAAGTCATGTGATTTATGTATACAGAAGGCAACACCTCCAGAGGTTCTTGTTTGGTCAGATCTATTCTTGTGAAGGATGTTATAATTTTTTATGGGGATCTTTAAAGTTAGTCTCTTGAATAGCAAGCCTTGGTTTATTTCCTCTAGTCACCATGCTAAAGGAAGTGGAGAAAGGTGTTTAGGAAGCAAAAAACTTATTTTTTGCCTCGAAGTAAGATAGTTTTTCCAAGGTTCTCAATTTTTGAATTTCGAACTCTTTGCGAAATTTGGGGCAGCCCTTATATCTGGGCGAGTGATTCTCAGAACAGTTAATACATGTAGGAGTATCTATACAAGATGAGTCTGTGTGACTGTTGTGCCCACACGAGGGACAGAGAGAATCATGGGAACAGTTCGCTGCCATATGTCCAAAGCGTTGACAGTTGAAACACCTCATGGGAGGCGGGATATAGGGTCTCACTCGAAGGGCGTACCATCCTGCGTATATTTTAGGGGATAGTTGGTGCAGTTTGAAAGTTATAATGAAAGTGTGAGATGGCTTACTAATTTCTTTTTTTGGGGGAAGTCTATATATTTCTGTAACCCCCTGATCCTTCAGATTTTCGAGGATCTCCTCATTTGTGCAGTTAGCAAGGTCCTGACAAGAGATTATTCCCTTAACAGTAGTTAAGGTCTTGTGGGGGGAGATAGTTACATCGAAATCATGGAGTTTGTTTAGCTTGGCGGCAGTTTCAGACTGCTTGTCATTAGTGACCTCTATGAGGATGGAGCCATCCGGCAGTTTTCTAATATCGGACAACGAGTCAAATTTCGCTTGCAAAGCCCGTGTAATAAAAATGGAGATGTGCTTTTAAAAGTACCTTCGTTTAAGGATATTTTGAAAAAACGATCAAAAATTTTAATTGGTTGTGAAATTTCATGCTCAATTCTCAGCCGCTTGAGGCCGGTAAGGGGAGGAAAATCAGAGTAAGTTTTTTGAAATGTCATATGATTCCCACGAGTATCCTGGGATATAAATGTCAGCCGTAGCAGAGCCCGGTTACCACGGTAAAGGTATATACAACCGGATGTCGCCTGGTGTCCGAAGGGAACCGTTAATGACTCACTCCCGTGGAGCCATTCATCCCATCAACACGGTGTCTCACATCTTGGGATTCCGGTGTGACATATATGAACATGAAACAGAACAAGCAAGACGGACACAGACGAACACAACGTAACTCGGGTACCTCGGGGTTGTCAATCCCGTACCAGGGAAGTCTGAAAGTACCCTTGCCCCTGAGGGGTGTATAGAATAATGATTCCACAGCATTTATTAATCAGTGTATCAAAAAAATATTTAAATAAAAGTTATAGGGTGTTATACGGCGCACATGCTGACGTTGATAATAAAATGTTTTAAACTGTCAGTTCGAAGAAATTACGCCATCCTGTTTTTTTTTAAAATGGAAAGTGCTGTATATTATTTTATTTTTGAGTCCTACTAAAAATTCTAGATTATTTGTCTAACATGCCATATGTCTAAATTGAACTGTTTTGGAATTATTGTCATTTAAAATTTAAAATAAAAAAAGACAAAAAAAACTATTAATAAATACTCTAGGTTTATTTTAAAGGTAAAAATTGCTCAAAATGTCTACCGTTATCAGCGAGACAAGGACCCAATCTGTCATAAACAGTCTGAACACTATTTTGCAGAGAATCCGCGGTGATCTGTGCTACTTCATATTGAATTCTTTGTTGTAAATCGTCTGCAGTTTAAGGTCGACTTCGGTAAACATAGGTTTTCAAATGACCCCATAAAAAAAATCAAGTGGCGTAAGGTCGGGACTCCTTGCAGGCCATTCTACAGTACCTCTTCAGCCTATCCATCAATTAGGAAAAATCGCATCCAAATATCTACGAACATTGAATTCATAGTAAGGAGGTGCTCCGTCCTATTGTACTCCAGATTCCTGTTAGGGGTATCCAAATTATTTTCATCGGGAAAAAGAGAGACTTTGTCGGTTTTAGAAGGATTAAATAATAAAAATATTTTAATTTTTTAGTGTTCCGTACGGAACACCTCTATAATCACTTCGGTGTCCGTCTGTCTGTCACATCCGATTTTCTCCGAAACTACTTGACATAGAAAGTTGAAATTTGGCACTAATATAGCATTAATCAAAGCAGAGTAATTTTGAAAGTTAAATCTTGACTTAGAGGATTCGTTTTGGAGGGTGATCTCGAAAGTGAAAAAATAAAATTACCAGGTCATCGAGTGGGGTGTCAAACGAAAGCTTATAAAAAGACGACTTCAAAAAAATATATAATGTAATACTTGCGCACACTTCTCTTTGTACTATTTTTTAAAAAGTGCGAAAAATCGTTGTCCCCCTCTTATCTTGTTGAATGAAAATTATTACTCGTGCATTACCTTTAATACTCTATCTGGTATATTAAAAAAAAAAAAAAAAAATTTCAAGATCAGTTAAAGTTTTCAGTAAAGATAGGAAAATAACTTTGTTGTAAACTCATTTGTGAGGTGTTTGTGAAGTCACTGTGAAGTGTTATTAAAAATCTTATACTTCCGTAACAAACATTTTTATTTTAAAAGCAGTCAACATATTTAGACATTTATAGATAAATTGTTCTTTTTCAACAAACGTGATAACAAAACACTTTCAATAAACACTGAAACATATGACAGATACATAGGTTATGTTTTGGATCTCAATATAAAGTGGTAGTAGGCTTATGAAATAGAATAGATTCGCGTGGATCTAGTGAATTGGCCGTAGGTAAGTCTGTGATTGTCATGCCCTAGCTTATCGATCTAATTAATGTGCTGAATTTGAATACTATTTATGTCAGATTAAAATTTATTATAATATGCTTAGGAAATTATTTTATAATGTGAAACACAATTATAGTGTACAAAATTATTCAAACGCCAAAGAAAAATGAAATAAATTATTTGTTGAATTAGTATTAAAAACAGTGAATGTTAATCGTATCAAACGTAGAATCCTAGTCATTAGTTGTAAGTTTAGACTAGAAATTAAGTATAATGTACCGTGAAATCATTTACTTGCATTTTTTTATTGTATAAACAAAGTTTCTAAAAAAAAAATTAAAAAATTGTGTTTTTTTTCAATTAAAAAGAAAATAGAAAAAAAATTCGGCCCACTCTGGGATTGGCGGGGATAACTGCAGAATTGATTGAAGTTTTTTTAAAAAAAAAAAATAAAAATAAAAAATGGCGAACTTCAAAATATTGACGGTTTTTCTAAAAAAATGCAAAAATTTCATAGATTTTATTATCTAAAAATTTTTTTTTTGTATTTTTTTTTTAAAAAAGTACATTCCATTACGAAAATTTTGAAAAAAAAAGTCTCGATCGGCCAATTTTTGACAAAGTTATGGCAATTTGAAAAAAAAGAGCCATTTTTTTTGAAAAATTCATAACTTTTTTTTTAAGGTGGGTAAAAAATTTGAAAAAATTCTGAGAAACCGTTTTTTATAGGGTAGAAAAAGATAAAAAACTTTCAGCCAAATCGAAAAGGGTCGGGGTCAAAAGTGGTCGATTTGGCATGGAATGACCCATATATATATATATATATATATATATATATATATATATATATATATATATATATATATATATATATATATATATATATATATATATATATATATATATATATATATATATATATATATATATATATATATACGGGATGTTCCAGAATTCACTGTATATATAGCAACTAGCGCCTCCTTGTAGCGAGACCGATTGTAAAAAAATACACCTTAAATATAAAATATCAATAATAAAGGAAAAAATCGACTCTAAACAAATGACATCATGAATATTTTTTTCACACCACCACTGGTGTACCATACAACTGCACAATATCCCGGAGCGTTAACCAGAATGTCATTCAATTTTAAAAAACTTTATTAACACTAAAAATTTACAAAGTTGGTTTACAGTTCTTGAGTTCAGTGGATACAATGTGTTTTTTAGTACTTTCATCCACTGTAAGGCCTTGTGCCTTGCTGGCGTTCTGCATAGTTGGTATACCAGTCCTTATGTATGTATTTTAAATGTTTATCCTTTAATGACTCTTATGATTTGTGTTTTTTTGTGAAGGTACTTTGGCTATTGTTATTAAAATTAGGGTATTTTTTTAATTTAGTCTGCTGGAAAAATTTAAGGTTACTACAGAAAATATTCTAAAAATTGTTACCTTCTAAAATAATTGCTTCTTGACACCAAATATTAATTACACAATTTTTATATTTAAATACTTTATTCCCAATAAGTAAAAATTTTAAGAAATGTAATTTTATTTGCGTGATTATAAAACTGAGCTAACCAGCCTAATAAACAAATTGAGGTCGTTCGAAAGTCGTTCACCTTCTTCGACTTTCTATTGTTCTACATAAAATATGCTTTCTTTAATCGGCGGCCCGCGGAAGCATCAAAAAAAATTTTTTTGCGCGCCGGCTGACTGTGGCTTTTTATTTGAGGTTTGCAGGGGAGACTTAGCTATATCGTATTATTTTTGTTATGAGTGGTGTCCTTTCGTTTTGATTCCTTCTTTTGTTTATTAGTCTCTTTACCTTTTTAAGGATGTAATTTCCACAGTTTTTTTGTACAGTATTTTTTGTATTATTGAGCATAAAGATTTTACAATTTTTTTTTAAAGCTTTAGCGTTAAATCCCGAAGTAGACAGTTCACTTCTTAAATGTGGTAATTTTCGAAGACATCAAGTTGCTGAATAATTTTTTTGTTTTCATCATTGATAATAATAGGAGAGTCTTGTCTTTTATTACTTGAGCTTGTCTGAGAGAGAACATTTATATTTTCAGCTGCTTTAAACAAATGTTCGGAAAAGACGATTTGGTCCACGGACCAAAATCCGTTCACAATGGTGCCAATGATAGCAGCTCTTTGGTAAGCTTCTGTAAATAAACTTGCAACTTGAAATTGCGTTACTTGACGACATGGTTTTGTCCTCAACTATTTTACTGCTGCTTGAATATAATAATTGTCATAGGTTTAAAAAAAGAGACGCCCAATGGCTGAAAACGTGAGTAGTAAGGCCTAGCAATTGTAACATTATTAGCCCATTAGCCTTTGCTATGTTCAACGGGTCTAGCGTTGTATTTCCATCAAGTAGATGTAACACGTTATTTTCAGGGGTTGGCTTTACGACTCTTATAAAATGTTTCATCTATTTTATAAATCAGTTTGAGTTAACGTAGCCAGTATCTGGAATGGTGACGACACTCACAGAAGGTGCCATTCATCAGTTCAAGATTAATTATAAGCATTGGTGACACAAACTATCCAGCCACACTGGCACAACACAAGGCCTATTTCTCCACTTATGATCGCGCCGATTTATTTCTGCCTTTTTAATCCTAAAACCTTTTGTGTTTTTTTTTTCCTGAACGGTGAAAAATCCACTTTCATCAACGTTAAATAATTTGGTAGACGTTAGCATATTTTAATCTAGGATTCTTTCAAGCTGAGGTTTGATTTGTCCTACTCTCCTCTCTCAGCTGTTTTCGCCCATTACCAAGAAATTATTTCTTTTTTTGCCTCCAAAATTTAAATGCAGTTTTAACCTTCTTTTTAATTTTTCAAAAATTTTCGAATTTGAAACAAAAAGTATTGAAGCGCTTCTACTTCACCCCACGAGTCACCTGATTTAAGCAGTGAATGTCATAACACCCTATATATATATATATATATATATATATATATATATATATATATATATATATATATATATATATATATAGGGCGAATAACACATATAATAATTATAAAATTAACTACTAGAATGCGAGGGACCTGAGAACTAAGATGCAGCAGTTGATGCAGGCTGTGCTTCTGTGCCAGTATCATGTGTTGGTTTTGACAGAGACTTGGCTGGATGAGAGCATCGAGGTCGCCAAGTGCAGTTGAGAGACTATAATGTATTTCGAAAGGACCGGTTCGACCTGACGAGTTCTAAATGCCGTGGCGGTGGTGTGCTGGTTGCCGTTCATAAGACTCTCCATTCTCAAGAGATTGGTTTGGTTGGTGTTAATGTCCGACAGTTATTTGTCCGGGTTAGAGTGGACTTTTGATTTAATTATTGGTGGAGTTTACATTCCCCCAAATGCTCCCTTGAATGTTTACTAGGATCATTGTGTTACTATTGATGAGATATTGAGCAAATATCCTGATAATTGTGTGTACTTGTGGGGCGATTATAATCTGCCCCCTGTGGCATGGACTAATTTTAATAATAACGGCTTCGTCGGGAGTGGTAATAGCCCTTCTGTTCAGGTGTTGTGCAATGCCTTATCATTTCATAATTTACAACAGGTCAATAATGTTAGAAACTGCAATGATGTTTTACTTGATCTCCTGTTGTCAAACAGTCACACCGCGTGGGTTCTCTTGGCTGACGAGATTTTGCTGCCTCTTGATCAGCATCATCCAACTCTTGTCTCGGTGATCCATGCTTGTTCAAGTCTGCAGATTCTTCAGTATGATTCTTTTTTACGACTTGATGGAGGTTGATTGAATGATTATCTGGCTGGGGTCGATTGGGACGATGTGTTGATTACGGCCGGTGATTTGGCTTTTATGCTGGACCGATTTTATAGAGTCTTGTATTCTGGAATTGACCAGTTTGTACCGGTTTCAAGTCTGAAAACCCCGAAATTTCCCCGATGGTATGACAATGAACTGAAGAGATTAATAATAGAAAAAAAGAGGGCGCATAAAAAATTTAAGGTTACTAAAAAATTTAGTGACTATCTGGCCTGTTCACGTTTACGCGAATAATGCAAGATAAGTAGGGAGAAATGTTTTCAGAACTTTGTCCACGAAACGGAAAACTCGATACCTGGCAACATAAAATCTTTTTGGGATTCTGTTAATGCTAAGCGTGCAGATAACAGGTTGCCACGGTTTATGTTTTTGGGTGAGTCAGAGAGTAACTCACTCATCGAGATTGCTTCTCTTTTCTCCAAATACTTTAGATCTTTTTTCAGGCTGGATGTTTTTGACACGCTTCCCGATTCGGTTGCTAACACTGTTACGGTTATGAATGACTGCGTTATTGATTTGAAGACAGTTAATGGATTCCTTTGCTCTTTGAAAGTCGATGAGGTTCGGGGCCGGATGGCATTTCGCCTCTTCTTCTGCATATCTGCAGATGTTCTCTTGCCAAACCGTTGTTAGTACTTTTCACCTCCTCCCTAAAAAACGACATATTTCCTGATCGTTGGAAACAAAATTATATAACGCCTATTTATAAAAAGGGTAACAAGTCTAACGTTTTAAACTATAGACCAATAAGCAGCTTAAGCACCATTCTAAAATTGTTCGAGAACATTATTATAGATCAAATAAAGCGAAGGGTTACATCCGGTTTGATTCAGACAGCATAGCTTTTGCAGTGGAAGGTCGACTACTACCAACTTGATGTGCTTTGCACAGTTTGTTTCGAGAGCTTTGGAGAGGTACTTGCAGGCATTTGATACTATGAGCATAAGAGTGGTGTGTGCAAAATTGTTCTCATTTGGTTTTGGGAGTTGTTTATTGAAATGGCTGGAGTGCTATCTCACAGGAAGACCGCAGGCCGTTCGCATAAAGGGTTCTCTATCCGAGTACTTTGGCACTACCTCTGGTGTACCTCAGGGCCCCTTCTATTTAATATTTTTATTAACGATGTTACTACCTATGTAAAATGTCCGTTTTTTGCGGACGACTGTAAGATTTATAAAATAATAGGCTCTATATCAGATTGTTACCAGTTACAGAATTGTCTCGATTCTTTTTCTGTTTGGTGTAGAACTAACAGCCTGGGTCTCAATATCGACAAATGCCAGGTTAAGTCCTTTTACAGAAGCAATTCTCCCGTTATTTTCCATATTGCTTTAATGGACAGACCTTGCGATCCGTGAATAGGATTAGAGATCTTGGTGTCATTCTTGATCAAAAATTAAGCTTTCATAATTATTATGATTATATTATTAATAACTCCACAAGGGTACTGGGTTTTATCTTCAGGGCCGCCAGGGGTTTCTAGAATATTGGATTTTTAATACTATTATACCGGACCCTAGTCAGAATGGTGTTTAAGTATTGCTCCCCAGTTTTGTCCCTTTATTATGATGATGCGAAACTGATATTTTTGTATAAAATAATTAATTCAGTGATTGATTGTTCCGCCCTATTGTCGCAGATTGATTTTTTTTTATTTCACCCAGGAGGTCAAGGAGACATTGCATTTTTTCGCAGTCAAACCACACGTTCAACTATGCCATGAACTCCCCAATTGCCCGACTTCACGCAGTGGGTACTGTAACCGATATTGATTATCGCTAAATGGCCTAGTTAGACTATTGAGAGAGAGTTCGCTCAGGAACCTTTGACTCTTCTGGGAGAGGGATGTTCAGCGCAGTGTGATTGTGATTATGTTTAGCTTCGTCTGTATGTTTTTATATTGATCTAATCTGATATCTTATTTGCGCTATTTGGTTTATTGCTTTGTACTTTGTTTTAGCTTCTTATCGTATAATGTTATATGTTATTTAATTATTGTAGTTTGTAATTTATTTGTATTAGGTTTTTGTTTTCTTTATGTAATGGATTATCCGTTGATGAATAAATAAATAAATATATATAAATAAATAAATATATATATATATATATATATATATATATATATATATATATATACGAAATTTTCATATAACTAAGGTAAAAATCCCATATAAATCCCAAATACGAAATTGGTCCTACCCATGTGTTTGGAAACTTTACTTTTAAATAATTATGTATTTTGTATCTAAGATGTATGGGTACATAATCAATAAAAAACATACTAGTCTATCATTTAAAGACACGCCTTCCAATTATCCAGGCAAATCAATTTGTAGAAAATGTAGATAATTTAAATCAATCATTTGTATAAGTAATGTCAATGGATCAATAAGAATGCCGTTAACAATACCAACCCATAAATTGATTAAAATGGTTGTTGAACACTTGTGGTTCACTGAGCATATGTGAGAAGTTCGAAAATTATTAATCTATTTCCGGTTAATTTTGCCTCAATGGTAATTAAAATTGAGGTACTAAAATGTTCGGTCATATTATTTGGGCGTAAAAGCAGACATACAGACACGAATAAAATGTTCTTGTCTGCTGGACCTGAATAATTGTCTGAATATCCATGCAAATGTTTTTACAGCGATTTATGTATTATTCTAATCTACATCATTATTGAAATTATGTAACCATTTATTAGCAGCAATTCCTATAAACAGACTCGTACAATACCAATAAAACAGCAAAAAATTAATAGACGAAATGTTTGATCAAGAAACTTATAAATTTCATTTTCAAAACAGAACATAAATTTGGCTAAGAAAAATTGTAACAGTAATATTTTTTACGGCAATATTAAAATATTATTAATAAAGCCTATAAGGAATAAACTTTGTTTTTGTAGACGATCGAAATTAAAATTTTAAGTACTTCCAAAAGGGTCTAATTCTTTTTTACTGTCCTTGCTGAAGGAAAGCATCATATCCGCGAAAAAATCGCAAAACCTAATAGGGGTAGAAGTCTGCAGCTGTTATGCGATATTGCTTAAGGCAAAAGGGGTGAAAGGAGTGGGGGTCAATAAATTTTGTATAGTTTTGATAGTATTTTTTTCTGGTTTTATATTAAGATAACAGACAAATGGTATGTATAAATATTTATATTAAAACACAAAACGGGGGAGAGGATTCGAACGGTTGTTTCGTATACCTAGCGTTGCTTGTCCTTCTCAAGGTTTTTAGAGTTGATTAATTCACAAATTAGGTTATATTTTTAATTATTTTAAATTTTAACAAGAGGGGTGTGAAAGGAGCGGAAGTCATTAAATATTGTAGTTTCAACAGTACTAAGAGATTTGTTCCAGGTTTTTGTCGATGTAACTGACAAATGTTAAGCACATTTTTTATAGTAAAATAAATAAGCTGATAATGGAGTGGGGCAAGGAATTAGAAGGGTTGCTTCAACTATATCGTATATGTCCTTTTTGGGGTGCTTGGGCTATAGGAGTATAAAAGGGGAAGGAGGTGAAAGAGATAGAAGAATCTTGTATAATTTCAATAGTATTACGAAAATTTTTCCAGGTTTATCGGAAGGGAGCATAGGCAAATTTTAAGCATATTCATTTATAATATTATAAGTTGTCAAAGGGATGGATAAGCAAGGTAGAAGAATGTCCGTATTTATTTGGATTTTTTCAGTCAAGGAATTGAAACTACATTTTCTTTTTTTTATTGTTAACATAGGAAGAAGGCAGCTCGAAGCTAACTACGAAACCAAGTGCGATTGACGTCTTTTACCGGTCGTCGTCTACGTAGATTGTAGGTAGGAGGATGGGGAGTGTTCGTCCGGGCATCGGTGTTGTCAGCTGGGTGGTAATTACGGGTTCCGGAGGTATGCTGACTGTTGCGTTCTCGATCCCGCTTATTTAGCTGTCCATTCTTTTCGATTTCCAAGGCTTCTCTGACTAAGTATGTTTTATAATGTGAAATAGAGGCTATTTGTTTAGATCCCTCAAAACTGATGTTGTGATGATGGTGCTGAAAAGGGCCGAAGTTGTTTGTTTGTTTTTTATACTTATTTTATGTTCTTAGATCCGGGTGGATTTGCATAAGCTTCTACTTGATCCCACGAGTCAGGAAGCTTCGAGCGGCAGCAGCAGCAAGATCCAATATTGAGTAGCAGCAAGAGCACTTGCAAATGCCAAAAGAGATTTTGGCGAAATGTCGTGCAAATTCATTGTTAGACGAACGGATTGAAACCAGGAATTTTAATGTATTAAATTCCACCATCCGTGAAAATTTCTATTGTTACATTTCTTACCTCTATGGGGAGAAGACTTTAAAAACAGTAAAATGCTTTAAAAAACTTCGTTCTAGACGACACTTTGTAGCTATTTAACCTCCCTGATTGGATGCCGGAAAGATAACATCCTTCCAACATGTACCACCATACCATACCACCTTAAAACAAATAGCCAAACAAGTACAAGTCGCGCAATTAGTGTTCCGTACGTTGATTGCTTTTAAAATAAAATGTTTTGTTACGGAGGTACAAAATGATCAATGACTTCACAAAACACACCCCAAATGAGTTTTCAACAAGGTTTGTTTCCGATCTTTACTTACTCTTTACTTGAGAAAGTCAAAATCAGTACTTATTTTAGAACTACAACTTTACAAGGAAAGCATTGGATAAATCATTTTACCGATTGTTTACTCAACTGCCGTATGCTACTACGTGGCAAATCTGATGAATCTGAATGAAGTTTATAGGATATCTTATGACTTGGCATAGAAGAAAGGCTATAATGAGATCGATAAGCTATCAAAATTGAAATATTTACAATAAGCTCCTTTGTTAATAAATTTCAATCAGTTTTGAACGATAGATATAAATGTAGCCAGTTGTATGTAAATCGTAAGATTTTTTTAACTTCAACAGAAATTATATCATCCGTCATATGATACTAATCATCCATTTGTAACAAACCGAGACTTACAGATATATTTTTATCTGTATTAAGAGACACTTTTTTAGTGTTCTGTACGGAACACTTATAAGATCACTTTGATGTCTGTCTGTCGGTCTATCTGTCATACCCGATTTTCTCCGAAACTATTTGACATAGGAAGTTGAAAATTGATGAGTTTAGGAGATAAAAATATTATTATACTGGAGCGAGTCTGCGGTTGGTTCTTTATAAAACATTTTAAGAATAGTGTAAAATGAAAATTATTGGCATTACAATGTTTTAAATTTATTAAAGGATCACTCTACATGTTATTTATGGCTTATTAGGTCTTTTTAAGAGAATGATGCATCTAAATTGTAATGGTTTTGTTTATATACTGAAATGCACTAATATTTTACCTGTTTTTTTCAGAGTAATAAAAGTATTGTCGGAGATTTTTTTGAGAAGGCTGTCTATGCCATATGTCATCCCTGGATCACATTCGAGGTAGCACTAAAGTGAACTACAGACCCATCGCCCAAGAAGGTCTATTTTGTTTGTACAATAGAATTGAAATGGTTGACTGGAGCTTCATTACGAATACTGTGGGTACTGTAGATGAGAAGTTTCAGATGTTCAACAGCATCTTCATGAAATGAGGGAGAGCCTCAGATTGCTGGGTTTATTGCATAAACATAATCCAATCTTGGTTCCCAAAAAACTACTCAGTGACTACAAAAGCCAGTATAGGAAGGAAATATCAAATACAAAAAAAAATCATATGATAATGTAGTGCGTAAATCCATAAATAAATAACCATATGGAAAATAATTAAATCAAATTATAATCGTAGACCATATTGTCAAACAAGAAATCTGAGTGCCGAAGCCCTGAATAACTTTTTCATCAATATTACAGAGGAGCTGACGACACAGTTGCCTAACTCAGAAGTATCCTATAATGAATTTCTAAGTAGGAATGTTCTGGGGAATATGGAAACTTTTAAATTTGTTCAGATCACAATAATACAGTAAGGGAAGCAATTTCTGGATTGAAAAATTCACATAGTGGGGATCCTATTGACATGAGCACCAAAATCATCAAAACTCTAAAAAACCTAATTATATACCCCTTGACTCATCTCATCAATCTTGGCCTGAGGGAAAACACCTTCCCATCAATGCTTAAAGTTGCCAAAGTTCTTCCTATCTTTAAAAATAAATGATCGGTGGATGATTGTAATAACTACCGCCCAATATCCATTCTACCATATTTGAACCAGTTATGAAAAATCAAATGACTGTATACTTTGAACACAACAACCTTTTTATGCAGAGTCAGTTTAGTTTTAGAACTAAAAGATCTACTGCCCTGGCAATAGATCGGCTTACCGAGTATGTGACGGAGGGACTCGAGATGGGATTGGATACCTATGCTTCGTTCTTTGACCTATCAAAGGCTTTTGACTGTGTTTCTTCAGAGATCCTTCTTTCAAAACTGTCATACTACAACTTTGATCCTTGTAGCATAGACCTTGTTAGGTCATATCTTTCTAATCGCTCTCAACATGTGAGCTTTAACATGGAGGTCTCTAGCAGACAGATTATCAAACATGGGGTTCCCCAGGGGTCAGTCTTGGGAACCGTTACTGTTTTTAATTTATATAAATGATTTGCTAAATTACACTGATGACCCAAATTTAATCCTATTTGCAGATGATACCACCAGTCTGCAGTACTATCATCCTAGTGATCCAATACAGCAGACTGTTTCTGACATGCAGCATAACATAGGGGGCTGGTTCTTGGCAAATAGGCTCACCCTAAACTGTGATAAAACACCGAGTCTGAGGTTTACCCTAAGAAATTCTCCATCTGATCTACCTACAAATGACTTTGTTAAATTTCTGGGTGTGTTCCTAGACTCTGGGCTCTCATGAGAGAAGCATGTCTCTGAACTGGCATCTAAACTTTCCAGAATGATTTTCCTTATTCGAAGTTTGGCTAGAAATGTATCTCAAGAGGTTCTCTTAATCGCTTATCAAGCATATTTTGCATCCAACATGTCTTATGCTCTTGTGAACTGAGGACACTCATCGCATGCGCAAAGAATTTTTTCACTTCAGCGACGCTGCATTCGCTTCATTGTGGGACTGGGTTATCGCGACTGTTGTCGTCGCTATTTCTCTGAATTGGAGATATTGACTTTCCCCTGTGTCTACATATTCCAGTGCTTAATATACATTAAACAAAATGTGAGGCTATTCACTACCCATGAAAATCTCCACAATTATCCCACTAGAGGTAACCAAAATCTACTTCCTAGCTTCCACAGAATAGCTCGAACTCGCAGAGGCACCGACTACTATGGGGTCAGTTTCTTTAATGCCTTACCGGTGGCTGTTAGGGAGCTGTCGGACGAGAGCTTTGTCAGGAAGGTGAAATCCTATCTGATTGCAAGATCATTTTACTCACTTGATGAGTTTTTGAATCATAATTTTAATAACTTTTAACTATGTAATTAATATGTCTTACCTTTATTTTGTTCTTTTGATATGTTTTAATTGTTCATTGATTTGTAGTTACATGTCTTTCATATTTTAATATTTTAACAATTTTTTTGACTTGTTGTGACATGTAAAAGCAAATTGTGTACTTATCACCAATAAATATTTGATTTGATTTATGATGAGCGAGCTTTCGAAATTTTGTTGGTCATTTGAGGTTTTATTAGTTTTTAACGATTATTTTTAAATATTATATATTCTTATTACGAATATTATTTAAAACCGCGATGTTTTTAGTCTTCTGTTTGTCTGTCACACCCGATTTTCTCCGAAACTATTTGACATAGAAAGTTGAAAATTGATGGCCTCATCAGAGCCGTGTAGTTTTAAAAGTTAAATTTTGACTTAAGGGGTTAGTTTTGAAGTGGAAAATGGAAAAATTTTTACCAGGTCGAGTAGGGTGTCAAGCTTGTAAAAACACGAGTTCAAAAATATATTTAATGTAATACTTGCGCACACTTTTCTCTGTAGCGAAAAATCACTATTCCCCTCTTATCTCGGGGAGTGAAAAAAATTCAGGGAATGTAAATTATCATGAAATAATTTATCTAGGATAAAAAAAAAACAAAAATTTCAAGTCATCAGAGTGAAGATCCGAAAAAAACTTTGTTGAAAACTCATTTAGTTGTTTTGTGAAGTCATTGATCATACATCTCCATAACAAAAATTTTTATTTTAAAAACAATCGACATATGGAAACTAATTAATAAAATAATTCATCTTATAAATTATAATTTATGCCTGTTGCTATAATTAAAAAGTTTACATAACATTTAAAGTCTTAAATTACATTATTATTCACATCTGTCCAAATTAGAAAGTTGGATGAAACCCCCTAAATTTGCAGTCAGGTTGTAGAATTATTTCGATCCTGAGAATGATTGTTGTTAAAGGCGAAGCTGAGACTTCAAATTAGTAATTATATATTTATATAAATTTAATGAAAGGTTATTGATGAGGAATACAGTTTTTAATAATGGTTTCAGATAAAAAAAAAAATATGTGTAATTTATTTGCAAACAAAAATAAATCTAATAAACAAACTTTTTTATTTAGAGGTATTTTATTATAAACATATCTATTTAGGAGGCAAGCCCATTTTTTCTCGAATTAAAAATTCAGGCATCCTCTTTCCTTTCCAGGACCTAGGAATGACAATCTCATGCAACTTTCGCAATTTCTCATCAATATATTCTTCTGCTGAAAAAGCTTCTGCCTCTTTGCATTGCTGAATAAGATTTGCTTGAAATGCTTTTTCTTTATTAAATTCTCTCTTTTGTCTTAGCTAAAATTAAATACTGTTGAACCTATATAACAGCTTAAAACAAAATAAATAAGGTGAATAATCATGTTTCAATTAACACCCTAAAAAACTGATAAGACGACATGGTAGAGGAATATTTACATGTTTAAGGAAGCATGAAAAAGAGAGCTTGAGGTATTAATAATGTCTTTAAATTTTTTGTTGATAAATGATTTTGACAGTGCCACATCATAAAAAGGTCAGGAGTATACTTATGATTATATTATCCACAAATAACTCAATATGTTATACAAGGTGTTTAAAATTTTGGTAATAAATAAATTAAAAGTATTTCATTTTATTTCTGTTGTAACAGTTTTTATTTAGGCATTAAAACAAGAAGTTTAGAGTTCCCTTCATATGCAGACACTAAAAAGTTTAAGGGATGGGAGAGAGTCAACAGATACCAGCAGCTATTTTAACGAAAGGCGCAAGTATGTATAATGTATATCTTCATTTTTCTTATTAAAATAATTAGTAAGTAATCACTATTTCTTGATAGCTACATAAAACTAAAAAGAATAGACAAAAACTTTAGACAAAACTAATCTAGACTCCAAATACATTTAAATGCATATTTGTAATTATAGAGAATAGTTTCAGCCTTTTCAAACTCTCTGACATAGTGGTTGGCAATAAGAAGTGTCTTTTTTATCAGACGATAGGCAACTGGTTATGTATCTCAAAAAGTAGTTATCAAAGCAATGAGACCATTAACTTATATTAAACATGTATAATTAACAGAGTTTGGAGAAGTAGAAATTTCAAGAAGAGAATTTATTACTGTATATTTCTCATAACAGTGACATTAAATTTTATGAAATCAGTTGTGTAAAAAATATGACAGAAAACTAAATACAATCATCTCATCTTTAAGAATTTGATATTATGCCTTTTATCACCATTTAACTTTCAGTTCAAGATAATGTTTTCACTGCTGTGTCAGTTAATGTCCAAACCTGAATCATATCATCCTTTTCTTTCGAACTGTATAAATTTAAAAAAAAGTTAGATTTATATTTACAGAAATACACTTACTTTTCCCATTCAAATTTCATTTTCTTTCTTAACTTTCTTAGCTTATGTTTCTTCATCTTTTTTCTTCTAATGACTATTAATCGGGAAGCTTCTTTTGGAGAACCAGTATCAAATGATGGAGCTATAATTTCATTGGTAACTTTAGATATTTCAATATGTGGATATACTTTAGGATATATCCAAGTCAAAACATTGGGCTGATCGATTTTATAGTTATTTAATGCAGGAGTCTTTATTGTGTTGTCTTCTTTATAAATCCATGAACTAAATACTGGAAGGGTTCTTTTATAACTTGCAGACGGAGAATGTAGTAAACATCTGCTAATAACTGATGCCGAACCTACAAGAAAATTAATCTAAGGCTAGATACACAATTTTTACTTTGATAGAACCTAAGGCTAAAGGCTTAATTATTGAAACGTTGTTTCAATAATTAAGCCGTCAGCCCTTCCTAGGATGAAATTAACATAACTTATTCGGAAGATTTTATATAAAATATATAGTTCAATTTCATTACTTTTAAGTAAGTTTAAATTTAAAAATCGTGAAAACATATTGGTTAGGTTTACGCAACAAAAGGTTAGGAACATAGACATAGAGGATGGACTGAGCGTTCCGTATCCTGCTGTGAAGTAAATATGGACCCAAGAATGTGAGAGAAACAAAGCGAATGAGCGGCCAGTAGCTGTCTCTTTCTAGAATGCCGCTAAGCTACGGCGCTTTTGAAAATAATATTACTAAGTGTTCTCTTTGAACTAAAATCGAGAGGGGGCTTTTCTCGTCTTGAATTCCATCTCGGGGTACTGCGCCTTGTTTATTACAAGCCTACAGAAAAGAGACAGGTATTGGCCGCACAATCGCTTTATCTCTTTCTAGAGAGTGGTCAATTTTGTGGGGGTTAATGCTCAGTCCATCCTCTATGTCTATGGTTAGAAAGCTGTGTTTTGTGAGGTTAGGTAACTCTTAGAAGAAGGCGTGAATTCTCAGTTTACCCTGACAATTTAGAGTCATTGTCAAACTGTGGTATGGCACTGTCACTGTGAAGTTTTTCTGTTTTAAGGTAGTAAAGTCCAGTGGAAATTATAAAAATAAACGTACAATTTTTTATTTCTCAATATTTGGCATAAATAAATAATATTCCTTTACACCCGAATCAGACAACGTCATGCGGCATGGAATTTTGTTTGCAACGGAATATATTTTGCATATATTATGGGATAATTTTGAATTCAAATTTTTAAACAACAGAAAAGATCATAGTATTCAATTTGCTACTAATAAGCAACAAATTATTAGATTTTGATAAAAATGAAAGCTTCGATCTTTAAGATTATTTCAAATTAAGGAGATTAACAATTATTGCACACTTACTGCAACTGCCAACTGCTATGATTCTCCAATTTTTTAATTATTGTAAAACAACTGAAAATAGACAGAAGTCCATATTCCAGCAGTTTACTTGCTGTTCTCTTGTCCGTCAAATCCATCCTGAGACGCGTTTCGCCGTATCACGACTCGTTAGTCGGGCTAGGATTGACAAAGAGAATTTTTTTTTTTTTTTTTTTTTTTTTTTTTTTTTTTTTTTTTTTTTTTTTTTTTTTTGTCAAGGAGAAATCCGCCTTATGGATTCCTGGAACAGACCCCAAGGTGCTCCAGTTATGTGGGGCTCTCCATTCAGAAGGAATGGCATACCCACTAAAACTCCTTGTGAGCCGGGAAAACCCTTTACTCCTTTTACATGTCTGACTGATTATATATCTAGGATTGTTTTGTTGAGTTTAACACATGTTAACTTTCCTCACTAGACACTGACAAAGAGAACGGAATCAACTGGTACTTATCCCAGAAATTACGGAGTAGATTGTAGGATACAACGAACTGTATTAAGTACACATACATATTACTCCATCGAAAGCTGATACAGCAGCTTTTGAACCGACAGAGTGGTTGACATAGTCAACGCTTTAAAAGCAGGTAGCGCTTTTCGAGGGATTCTCAGGATGGATTTGACGGACAAGAGAACAGCTAGTAAACTGCTGGAATATGGACTTCTGTCTATTTTCAGTTGCTTTACAATAATTATATATGCCTGATGAAGAATCCCTCGAAAAGTGCTACCTGCTTTTAAAGCGTTGACTGTGTCAACCACTCTGTCGGTTTAAAAGCTGCCGTGTCAGTTTTCGATGGAGTAATACGAGTAGGTATGCGTACTTAATACAATTCGTTGTATCCTACCATCGTACTCCAATTTTTTAAATAGATCATTTGTTAAAAGTTAATGAGTTACATCCCCAATCCCTTCAATCTTATCGATATAAATAAATTATAATTAGTAATTTATTGTTTTTTTTTTGTAGTTTATTTAGAAGCAACTTTATAGAAATTCTTTTTCACCGTAAGCACTAAGGTTCCACATTCTAGTGTCGATTCATGAAAAATATGTTTTATACTATAAGTAAATAGAAACGATCCATTTCAAATCTGTTTAAAATTAATAGGAATTTATTAAAAATGATTTAAGATACTTTAAGAAGAAATAGTTCACTGAGTTAATTTTCGAAACTACATAGACTCGTAAAATAATATTCCAAAATTATCTAATTATTCAAATCCAATATAAAGCTCACTGCAAGTATAAACTGTGGTGATTCTGATGCTCTATGTTATATATCCACGACAGTGATTTTATGACAAAACCAACTTCTTGCAAACATACCTTTCCGCATTTTCCGTTGCTTTAGCGTGCTCTAGTATCTTTAATTATGCACGAAACAGTTATGACGTCAAATATTCGTTAACCACTACAGGAAACGATGCTAAAAGAAGAATTTTGTCATCAGAGATTATTAAAAAAATATTTTTTTATATAGTTTAGGTACGTTTAAAGTGAAATAAAATTTACTCAGCGTGAATTAATAGAGCTTTGAACAAGAAAATTTTACGTATTTAATTTTTGAAACCCCACGAACTCGGAAAACAAGGTCTAACGTTCCAAATGGGGTTGATCTTTAAAGAGCGGCCCGTCGGGTATATAATATAATTTAAAAATCGTCTACCGGATACATAATATAATTTAAAACACCTCCGTCACTTTTTTAGCAACGGCCGATCAAGAATTTATAACCTATTGTTGTCAATAAAAGGAAAACAAGAGTTAATTCTATAAATTGTTGGTACTTAAACTTAAGATGTCTGCAAAATCTAAACAAGAGGCCATCGTCGCTTATAACGAATCTGCGATTAGAAATAATTTATCAGTTGTAGAATATTGCAGAACATCGATGGCAGCTCTTTCAGGATGTACAGCAGGTAATTACTGGCAGAATTTTTGTTATACCTACATACTTAACCTTCATTTAGTATTACATTTGTTGCAAGCGGTAAATCATTGTAAAAATCATAAACAGCTTGGACACACAAGGATAAATTATTGTATGATTAAAAAAGATCCTTGCAAATGATTTTCTGCAAACAAACGAAAGGATAAGTTCCCAAAGATTCCAAACTTCTCAAGTGCTACTTAATAAAAATTAAAATCTCTTAGAGGATGTAATAAAATCGAAACATTATATTATTTGCACAGTTGATAAAATCTGCTTACAGTGGAAACATGTAGCATCCTTTTGCCAAATTATTTAAGTACAAGTATAAACAATATACACCTTCTTGTGTTCCTTCCCTATTATCAATAAATATAATGTATATATAATGATTTTATAACAAAGGTCACATAGATTAATTTTATGGCTGAATTGAACATGTTTACTTTTCGAAATATAGCTTATACTTTATATTATTTGAAAAAAAGTGCCAAAAAATCACTGTCTATCCATACCCTATCTCTTCACTATTCAGAAAATTTCAAAAAAATTCTGGAATATTGTCCATAAGGTGCAGATTACATCTGAATTATCACGAGTGATAATTTATCTAAAAAATAACTTTTTCAAGGTCATCAAATGGGGTGTCAAATATGAAAGCTAAAACTTGACAAAAAATGCAGTCCCTCAACCTTATCCTCAAGAGTATTAATCAAAAAATTTCGTAAAAATTCTGGAATATTCTTCATGAGGTGTAGATTGAATGAAAATTAGTAAAATTGCATGTGATAATTTATCCGGTATATAAAAACAAAGATTGGAAACAAACTTTGTTAAAAATTCATTTGGGGTATGTTTTGTGAAGTCACAATCATTTTATATCTTTTTAACAAATTTTTTTATTTTAATAGCAATCACCATATGGAACACTAATAATGCAAGTATGACTTGCATGTGGCTTGTCTTTTTTAAATATAGTGTTACGATAGAGGATGTCAAGGCCTTTGTGAGTGTCTTTTTTTTTATATTTACAAGATAACAGTGGTATTGAGAAGAAATGCCGTAGGTACATAAGTACCCATCTTCATTTAAGGGATCATCCATTAATTACGTCACACATTGGGGGGAGAGGGGGGGTCTAAGAGTATGTCACAGTGTAACAAGGGAAGGAGAAATTAAGACTGTTATGACATCACATCATTAATATGGAAAACAACCTATGGGTACCTACCACATCTGCATTGCCAGCAGTAATTAATTAAAACTTATGAAAAATGTGGTGTGTCAACAGGGGGGTGGGGGTCACTCGAATGTGACAACCTGTGACATAGGGGGAGGAGGGTCGAAAAGCCACGAAATTTGCATGATGTAATTTTTGGATGGTTCCTAAGGGCCTCTTTTATAATATATTATCTCATAAAATATAACATATGTCCTCCAAAAGGTTTTTATTATATTATATTTCAAAGCAAAGAATAATATTTGAGAAAAACATGCTCAAGAAATCAGTATAGATTGCTGACGAACTATTAAATAAATTTTTTAATATTTTTCTTAAACTTTAATTATTATTTGTTACTTTTTTATCAACAGATAAAACCCAAATTTATCAGAATTAAACTATATATGACTTAAAATTAGCAGAGCAAAGTCTAGATAACATAAGGTTATCCAATATATCTCTCCAAAGAAAAAATAAATAGCTTTCTTAAGTTGGAGCATTTATATTTACTGAGTTGATGAGATCCTCAAATTGAATATTGTTATGTAGCGTGCATAACTTACAAATAAATAATTCGTCGAAACTTACATTTTTAAAAAAATCCTTTAGGATCTCTATGGATGAGCCTATATCCATCTACAACAATCAGAAAAGTTAATAATTTTAAAGAATTATAAATCATTTACATAGAATAAAAATTGAAATACTGCTTCAAGCAGGAAAAACTATCATTATCCTAATTTCTTATCCAAGATGATTAGAAGGTTGATTCTAAAATCATAATTACTAGTAGTATTTGTTGTGAAAAGGATCAGCGCCTAAGAAAAAGGTCAGAGAGAACCTTTCTTCTAATCATAAATAATTAGGATTACCAATAATAATGTATATTAGAGATTTACTATCTTTGGAAGATGCATGATTGGCAACATTTATATAATATCTTATAGTTAGCTGTTTTTTTTAAGACTAGTTTTCCTTAAAGCATGTGACCATTAAATTCAAACATAGCTTTATTTCTCATAATAAAAAATCATTGACAAAGCTATAAATCCTAAATCTAGAAAATTATGCTATGTTTTGAATTAAAAGGGTATCATATGGAACTACACAAGAATTAGAAAATGAATAACAAATAAAAGGAATATGAAGGTAAAATATGATTTAGCTGTAATATGTTCAAACATACAGGTAATGAAATAATAAATAAAAAACAGGCCAAGTGCAAGTCGGACTTGCGCAATTAGTATTCTGTATGGTGATTGGTTTTAAAATAAAAAATTTTCATTCAATCTACACCTTATGGAGAATATACTATTATTTTTTCGAAATTTTTTGGTAAGTACTCTATAGAGACAGGGTTGGGGGACCGCGATTTTTGGCAATTTTTAGCTTTCATGTGACACCCTACTTGATGACCTTGAAAAAATTGTTTTTATATCACTGATAAGTTATCAAAGATAATGCCCTTGTGTTAATTGTCATTCATTCTTCCCCTTATCGAGAATACTTCACAATTTTTTTAAAATTTTCTGATTAGTACTCCTAGGGATAGGGTGGGGAGAGAGTAATTTTTGGCAATTTTTTTCAAATAGAAAGAAAAGTTTGCATGAGTATCATATATATATATATATATATATATATATATATATATATATATATATATATATATATATATATATATATATATATATTATATATATATATATATATATATATATATTATATATATATATATATATATATATATATATATATATATATATATATATATATATATATATATATATATTATATATATATATATATATATATATATATATAATATATATATATATATATATATATATATATATATATATATTATATATATATATATATATATATATATATATTATATATATATATATATTATATATATATATATATATATATACATATATATATATATATATATATATATATATATATATATATATATATATATATATATATATATATATATATATATATATATATATATATATATATATATATATATATATATTATATATATATATATATATATATATATATATATATATATATATATTATATATATATATATATATATATATATATATATATATATATATATATATATATATATATATATATATATATATATATATATATATATATATATATATATATATATATTATATATATATATATATATATATATATATATTATATATATATATATATATATATATATATATATATATATATATATATATATATATATATATATATATATATATATATATATATATATATATATATATATATATATATATATATATATATATATATATATATATATATAAAATCCTATATCCTTTCTACCATATGGTGTAGAGCAGTTATACATTCTCCTTTTTTCCCTTTCAATCTCCACATATAAACTTCTTTCATCTGTCTCTATTCTTTGTCATTTTCACTGCTTCTTTCCAGGATTTTCCCTTCTCCTTAAGTATACTTCCAGTACTCCTATTCCAGGACTGTCTAGGTCTCCTCGCTTCTGTTTTCCCTGTATTCGGGCTTCATACACTTGTTTCACCTGTCTATCATCCTTCATTCTCTGTATATGTCCCACCATCCCAGCTGTCTTTGTTGTATATATTCTATAATTGCTTGTACTCTCGGTGAGTATCATATATATTTTGAACTCGTGTTTTTGCAAGCTTTTATTTGACGCCCCACTCGATGACTTTTGAAAAAAAAAAAACACATCTGATTTTACCACACAAAACTAACCCCTTAAGTCAGAATTTCAGTTTCAAAACTATACGGCTCTGATTAGGCCGTCAGTTCCTATATTTGTAACAATATATTCAATTCAATTCAATTTTCTGTGTCAAATCATTCCGGAGGAAATCTGGTGTGATAGAGAGACGGACACCGTGAGCCTATAAGTGTTCCATACGGAACACTGAAAACACTTGGTCAACAACTAGAACTATTTAAATCCATATACATGTTGGAAATAATAATAAAAATAAAGTATTACTATAGGTACTAAACTGTCATCAAATAACTCTGTCACAGTATGTAACTAATAAGCTCTTAACTTTCACTTGTTAAAAAGCTTTACTCATTAAATTTTTATTTATATTTGATGTAGGAATTAAACAAGTCATTGGAGGATACCCATTTCTTGGATAAAACGTTGTGCTGCTTAACGGACGCTATTCTGAGTTAAAATTTTTTGTGGGTATGAATATATATATATATATATATATATATATATATATATATATATATATATATATATATATATATATATATATATATAATATATATATATATATATATATATATATATATATATATATATATATATATATATATATATATATATATATATATATATATATAATATACACACACCAAGTGTACAAGCATGCAATGCGGATTTCAGACAACAGATGGTGCACCAATGCAGTTTGTGCTATAAAGATTTGACACTGCGCCATTTTGTTGTGTCATCAACAACTGTCACGAGCACGAGTGATAAATTGGAAAAGTGTGTGCATAGTGTTGTGTCGTTGTGTTCAATATGTCGCATTCGCGGACAGCATTAATTTTTTGTTTTCATTTGAAGAAAAAATGCTGTTGAATCATACCGATTACTTCGAGAAGCTTATGGTGAACATGCTCCATCGCAAGATACGTGTGAACGATGGTTTAGGCGTTTCAAAAGTGGTGACTTCGATGTTGTAGACAAGGAACGTGGAAAACCGCCAAAAAAAAATACGAAGATGTGGAATTGCAAGCATTGTTGGAAGAAGATGATTCACAAACACAAAAACAACTCACCGAGCAATTGGGCGTTAGTCAACAAGCTGTTTCCAATCAGCTCTGAGAGATGGGAAATATTCAGAAGACCGGTAGATGGGTACCACATAAGTTGAACGACAGGCAAATGGAAAAGCGCAAAAACACGTGTGACATTTTTTCTCCCTCGGTACAAAAGGAAGTCGTTTTTTTTTTACATCGTATAGTTACAGGGGATGAAAAGTGGATTTATTTTGAGAATCCCAAGCGCAAAAAATCATGGCTAGACCCAGGCGCACCATCCACATCGACCGCAAGACCGAATTGCTTTGGCAGAAAGACGGTGTTCTGTGTTTGGTGGGACCAGAGGGGCGTAGTCTGTTATGAGCTGTTAAAACCTGGAGAAACTGTTAATACTAAACGGTACCAACAACAACTAACCGATTTGAACCGTTCGCTGCTTGAAAAAAGGCCAGAATACGGAAAGAGGCAACACAAAGTCATTTTTCTTCATGACAGTGCTCCATCACATAAAGCAAAACCAGTTCGCGACATGTTGGAAGCACTCAGCTGAGAAGTTCTACCCCATGCGGCTTACTCACCAGACTTGGCTCCTTCTGATTACCATTTGTTTGCATCGATGGCTCAGGCACTTGCTGAGCAGCGCTTTGGTTCATACGAAGATGTGAAAAAATGGCTCGATGAATGGTTATTATATATATAGTATATATATATATATATATATATATATATATATATATATATATATTATATATATATATATATATATATATATATGTATATATATATGTATATATATATATATATATATATATATATATATATATATATATATATATATATATATATATATATATATATATATATATATATATATATATATATATATATATATATATATATATATATATATATATATTAGCTTACATGAATCTCTTATTTGCTACCGGGCAGAAAATATGCATTGCATGTAAAAGAAATCCCAATAGAAAAAGGGAATTTTATGAAGAGCTCCAAAAACACTCGCTGTTGCTTAAGGTATTTCTTATGAGAAGACAGAGAGAGAGCATTATGTTAGAGAAAGACGCAAAGTAATTAAGTTTTCAGGTTTCAGGTAAATGTATATTTTCAAGGAAGTTAACTTTGTGTTTACTAATATCATTTTATTGGCGGCGTCGACATCCGAACAGTGTAACTTAATCTTTAATCTTAACTTAAGGTTAAATATCTTAAGTATGAAAACAACAACTTTTTCAGTTGCAATTTTGCATGATTGGAAATACTTTTCATTTGATGGTTAAGTGTGTCATCTATAGATGTAATTGAGTAAGTTTGAATAAGGTCTCAAAAGGAAAAAAAAACACATATATTCGGTATTGAAATTCAACCTCCAAATATAAGCACATTTATTAGAGATCGGTAAAGTTATTTATCCAGTACTTCCCTAGCTAGTCTGTAGTTCTAAAGTAAGTACTAAATCTGACATTCTCGCGATAAAAAATAACCCTATCCAAGTCTTACAAATCAATATTTTAAATGATAGGTAGTTTATGGGGCGATATTAATCACAAAAAAGTTTAGCAAACGAAGGGCTGCAGAGATATTTACCTATGAAACCTGACGTTTTATTTTAGGTACTATTAAAATTAAAAATAATGAAAAAAAAACATGATTTTTAAATTTCCTGATTTCAAGAATCATGGTATGGATGATATAATATTATATAAACGTTGCTACTCCTATAACACGTCAACCCTACCTCATGAACCTCTTCTATATTTGACCTTAAATAATTGAGAATAACGAAAAAATAACAATTTTCATATTACTTGATTTTGAGAACCCTAAAAAGACCGTCAAAAAATACGATATATTCGAAGCAATCCTTGTAAGACCCTCGTCCACCTTTTCAATACTTTATATGTTAAACTATAAATAATTACAATTAATGTGTGTTAATTATCTCAACCATAAAATATTATTATTGAAAATTATCGACCTCTACTCCTTTTCTATAAACTGATATCGCTCAAAATCTATGGGTTTAATTTATATTTCAAGCATTATATACAGTCATTCCAAAACGTCTCCATACACCATCTGCTTTCTATACTATTTTTCTGTTATGTTTAACTAATTAATTGAAACTATGAGAAAATATGTTTAAATTAATATTTGAAACTTAACCAACGAGGATTGTATTAAAAACAACTACAGAACATTTTATTTAGAAGTTACATCGTTGTTATAAAAATGTAAACAAAATTAATGTCAAAAAAAAGTCTCCATACACTTAACAATTACCAATAATAGTGTGACGAAGTTTAATGGAAAATAACAACTTCGTTTAAACTAATATTTATTGGGTCCGCCGTTAGCCTTGATAATCTCCTGGAATATTTCTGTCATGCTTGCAACCAGCTTTCTAATAACTTCTGCTGGCATGTTCTCTCATTCGTTCAATATACTGTTTTCTAATTCTTCTCTGTTTGAAACATTATATTTGCGAATGCTCCGTTTAAGTTCCTCCCATAAATGCTCGATGGGGTTAACATCGAGTGATTGCAGAGGTATATGAAGCTGCTCTCGCACATTATGGATCATCCATTCTCGCACCAAGTTTGCGGTATGTTTCGGATAATTGTCCTGTTGGAAAATGTATCTTTTTTCGGGTGCTAATTTTTGGACAGTTTCTCTTAAATTGTATCTCAAAATGTTCAGATAAACATGCTAATCCATGGTACCATTAATAAAATGTAAATTTCCAACCCCTCCAACTGACATGCATCTCAAAGCAGAACACTACCACCACCTTGTCTCACCGTGGAACAAATGTTTTTAATATCGAATGTGGTACTCTTCTTCCTCCAAACTTTAGTTCTGCCATCAGACCCAAAAAGGTTAATTTTAGTTTCATCACTAAGGATTACTGATTCCTAAAATTCAGGAAGTTTAGTATCGTATTTCCTAGCAAATGCTAACCTCTTTTTGCGGTTAGCTTCCGAAATTAACGGCTTCTTCCTGGCTGCACACCCCTTATAACCTGCCCTGTGTAAACAATTTTTCACTGTGAACAAACATTTTTCGAAAATAGTTTCCGTACTTCTTTTAAATTTTCGTGCACTTTTCTTAGGATCTAATTATTTGTCTAATAATACTGGCCTCTTCACGTGGATCAGTTTCTTGGGACGACCGGAGCGTGGTTCCATTTTATGGGAACCCGTTGATTTATACTGGTTTACAATGTACTGAACAGTGCACGCGACTTTTTAACAATTTTTCCGATATTTCTGTACGATTTTCCATCTTTCCACAAATCAATTATGATCTTTCGAACTTGAAATGGAATTTCACAATTTCTCTCGCCCATTTTTAATACTACTTTGAAAACCCACTGCAAAATTACTAGCAACAAGTGACAGATTATAAAGTATGGCCGAAAATTATTCATTTGTTTTCAATTTAGCGAGCAATAGATAGCTTGATAAAATGCTGCAGATTATAACGTGTTTTTTTCAATGCAGTTCTTGAGTGTATGAGACTTTTTTGACATTAATTTTGTTTACATTTTTATAGCAATGATGTAACTTCTAAATAAAATGTTCCGTAGTTGTTTTTAATACCAATCCTTGTTGGTTAAGTTTCAAATATTAATTTAATCATGTTTTCTCATAGTTTCAATTAATTAAACATAACAAAAAAATAGTATAGAAAGCAGATGGTGTATGGAGACTTTTTGAGCTGACTGTATATACACGCCCCGGAGAAGTCGTGGTTTTTCAGATTGGCCCGTGTCAATTTAAATGTCTTTACTATTCGAGATTAGAAAACAAAATAAATCTAGTGTACTACTCTGAAAGAGTCAAGATCCCTAAAAGCGAAACATAGAAAAGTTACTCCAAACTGACCGGTCTAATCCCAAGAACCATGTCCAAATTTACATTCCATGTTCTACTACACGACAAACTAGCAGGGGCGTGTACCTTCTAGTTTGTCGATATAATAAGTTTTCCTACCTTTTAATACAATTTCTTATAAATATTTTCTTGATTACAGTCGGTCAAGTAAAAATGTGTCACGCATTGTTTATTAAAAGTTTTGTACATCATTCTACAGTAAAGAATTACCGTTAAAATGCTAATGATTCAGTAGTTCGTCCAGTTTCGATCAACGTCGATGATCCCCTGGCATATGACGAGATTTTCCGCGTATTCTTGGGGCAAAGATTTCCGAATTGCCCGAATTTGCTGTGACAGCTGCTTCATTGTGTACACCTTTTTACTAAGAAGCTTCTGCTTGATATATGACAACATGTTCGCGATTCGATTACCCTCGGGCGATTGGGATGGCCAATCTAGTGTGATGATACCGGATTCCCCTTTCCACGGACTACAGGTTTTACTCCGATGGTTGGGGTCATTATTCTCTTGAAGAATTCACTCCTCATTTTTATCGACAAACCACCGTTTGGCAGCCGGCACTAATGCCCTCTTGTCAATCTGGAGCATTTTTCAGTATTCAAATTTTAGGTAAAGATGAAGAGTCTCCCAAAAGCTTTTTCCGAAAGACATCCCCAAACATAGATGTTCACAGGATGTTTACCAATCGGTAAATTGAGCAGACTGGTGGGGTGATAACATGACCCCAAAATGAAGCTTCATCGGAAAAAATTACATTATTCCAGTCTCGATCTATATTTTTCTCCGCCCACGCGGGGTCGTTTCTCGCTATATTTTTCACTCAGCAATAGTTTCTTGAATGTACTCCGCGACTTCAAATCATTAGCCCGCAGATGAGCATGCATCGTTTCATGCGACATATTCAAACTTTTATGCTTTAATTTTCGATTTCGGGAAAACATGTCAATAATCATTTTTTCGTTCTTGTCCGACCATTTTCTTCTTGAACCACGTTCTGGTAGATCATTAACATTTTTTTAACTAAGAGTATCGTTTCACCCACTTACTGACAAATGAACCCGACTTGCCAATATACTTAGCAGCCGCTCTAGGCGTTATTTTCGAACCTTTTGGGTGATTCCATGGAACACAGCCTCGAAGCGCAAAGCCTATGCAACACTCATGTTCGATAATGTACTATTTAACCATGAATAAGGTTAGAAATGAATCTTTTTCCACAAAGCTTTGTTTGCAGGGATGCCAACAATAACCTCAAAAAAAGACTTTTTTTACCGACTATATGTTGTAGGTTATACGTTCTTACTTGACCAATTATACAATTATGTTTTTTTATTATTACAGCAATTTTTGTGTTCCTTGCAAATATTTTATCAGCACTAGAAATCTCTATTCTAACCGAATTTCACAACTGTAACACAACCTCTTTTTAGTGTTCCGTACAGAACACTTATAAGATCACTTCGGTGTCTGTCTGTCTGTCTGTCTGTCTATCTGTCTGTCTGTCTGTCTGTCCGTCTGTCTGTCTGTCTGTCACACCCGATTTTCTCAGAAACTATTTGACATAGAAAGGTGAAATTTGGTTGTAATATAGGAAGTGATGCCCTCATCAGAACCATGTAGTTTTGAGAATTAATTTTGACTTAAGGGGTTAGTTTTGGGGGGTGAAGTCGGAAGTGAAAAAAAAATTTTTTTACTAGGTCATCGAGTGTGGTGTCAAATGAAAGCTTGTGAAAAAACGAGTAAAAAATATATATATAATATTATACTTGCGCGCACTTTTCTTTGTATTATTTTTAAAAAATTCGCGGAAAATCGCTGTCCCGGGGCCTTATCTCGAAAACTACTTATCAAAAAATTTCGAAAAAAAAATTCTGGAATATTCTCCACGGGGTGTAGATTGAACGAAAATTTTCACGAGTGCATTACCTTTAATAATTTATATGGTATATAAAAAAACAAAAATTTCAAGGTCATCAGATTTCAGTAAAGATTGGAAACAAACTTTGTTGAAAACTCATTCGGGGTGTGTTTTGTGAAGTCACTGATCATTTTATACCACCGTAACATAAATTTTGACTTAAGGGGGTCGTTTTGAGGGGTGAAATCGAAAGTGAAAAAAAATTTTTTTTACTAGGTCATCGAGTGTAGTGTCAAATGAAAGCTTGTGAAAACACGAGTAAAAAAATATATATACAATGTAATACTTGCGCACACTTTTCTTTCGTATTACTTTTAAAAAATCGTTGTCCCCTACCTTATCTTGAAAAGTGCTGATCAAAAAATTTTGAAAAAAAAAAAAAAATCTGGAATATTCTCCACGGGGTATAGATTGAACGAAAATTATCAAGAGTGCATTACCTTTAATAATTTATTTGGTATATAAAAAAAAACAAAATTTCAAGGTCACCAGTTTTCAGTAAAGATTGGAAACAAACTCTGTTGATAACTCATTTGGGGTGTGTTTTGTGAAGTCACTGATCATTTTATACCACCCTAACAAAAATTTTTATTTTAAAAACAATCAACGTACGGAACACTAATTGTGCAAGTTCAACTTGCACTTGACCGGTTTTTTTTTTAATAAAGACAATCGCTAAATAGGAATAGACCTAGTTTTTAAATTTGTTGATCCTTCCATCAATGCCATTACTTCTTGCTTTGGCTTATTATAATTAAAAACTTGATCATAGCATCAGAATATAACGGTAAACCTGACCGACAATAATCATCTAGCTAAAACCTCAATATTCTTAAGTCAATTAGAACGCATGTCGGAATATAACTGGATACTATGACTTATTTGTGCAAGTTGAAGGAAACCATACTAAAAAGATTTAACGTCACATGCATCAAATACTAATTTTTAGTATTTAAAATGTAAAATAATTCTCTGAAATCATATAAAGCCAGTGTTTTAATTCTCCCAGTTATTGAAGTATTTTACAACAATCCCTGTTTTGAGCTTATACGAATATTACATACAAGGGTGTGTTCTTTTAAATTATCTACCTATTGCAAGGCTTAAAAAAATATACAGGTATTTTTCTACGTAACTACCATCTACACTGGTGCTTCATTTAACACCCATCCTTGAATTTAATTTTGAAACACTGGTATTATGTTTGGTGTTATGCTGATTTTCTACTCTTTCCAATAATACCAAAAACATTTGGATTTCCAAAAAGTTTTACTGTTTAAAAGGGTTTTACTAAATAGAGCCGTTGGTGCTCGCTCAGCAACGTACTCATTGCGTGCTATTCATCGCTATAATAAACACATGCAACTCCATTTTTTCCTCCATCATTCCTTTATCGGAACTGGAACCGTCAATATCTCTGCTATACCTGCTTACTAATTACGTCATCGGAAAATGGATACCACCCCGGAAGAAGAAACGGCACAAGTCATTGCCCTATTGCAAGAAGGGCATAGTCAACGTATAGTCGCTGCGCAACTGCACCTAAGCCAGCCTTGGTTTGACCGAAAATGCAAAGAAGCTGTTGCTTTTAAACATCTTGCCTACCGACAATGGCGTGAAAATCCTAACGTCGTAAGTCCATATAAACCAAAGAGGCACACAATCAGCGAAATTAAAAATAAACTTCTTGCTTGTCTCAACAACTCTAGGTCCTTTTGTTCAGTCGCTAAGGCAGTTAGTCAAAATTTCACCAAATCCACCGTACCACCATTTACAATGCCTGATAATTCTATTGCAACAACACCTGTTGAAAAAGGGAAGTTGTTGACTGATCTCTTTGCTTTACATTCTGTTGTCGATTTCCAAGAAAAAACACCACCTACTATTGCCGTGCAGTCAAAGATGCCCAATATTATCTTCAGACAGCGTATCATAAAACGTATTTTATTGAAGCAAGACACCAAAAAAGCTTCTGGCGCTGGCGGAATACCTGCCATAGTAGTCAAAAACTGTTCGAGGGAACTAACACTAGTTTTCTGTAGACTTTTCAACCTATCCCACAGAAAGGGAATATTTCCTTTCTGCTGAAAATGCGCCACAGTTCAGCCGATACCTAAAAAACGCAGGAATACCTTGCCAAACAACTACCGACCAGTCGCACTGCTTTCAGTAATATCGAAAGTCATGGAAAAGGCTATTAATCAGCATCTTCTAAAATATCTTGAAGTATTCAACATTATTAGCGACCATCAATATGGCTTTCGTAAACAGATCAACAGGAGATCTTCTAACTCATGTAACAGATGTTTGGAACAACGCAATTGAACACTGGAGAATCTCGAGCGGTCGCTCTTGATATATCCAAGGCACGTGTTTGGCACGATGGATTGTTGGCTAAACTACGCTCTTCTGGTATGTCTGAAGTTCTATTTGTCGCTCTCATGTTTCCTTAAAGAGCGTTCATTACGAGTGGCAGACGACGGATTTCTTTCTAACACCTTCACTATCATCGCCAGTGTGCCCCAGGACTTCATACTGTCTCCTACTCTCTTTCCCATTTACATTAACGATCTGCTGGAAAAAACCGGGAATCCAATCTACAGTTTTGCAGATGACAGTACGGTTATCTCTTCATTCATTTTGAATGCTCGAACATCGGCCACTCAGACAAATATCCCTAGACAGCAGGAAGTCATTCAACTTAACAAAGACCTGGAAGAAATTCTATCTTGGGGTGACAGTAACCAAGTGGAATTTAACGCTACAAAAATCCATTTGGCAGTTTTTTTCTAAAAAAGTTAACGTTACTGAACCCGACATGGTTATGTTGGGGCCCTTCATTCCTCTAGCCTCGTCACTCAATTTATTGGGCGTTATTTTGGGAGCAAATATGGCATAAACATGTTGCAAGCATAGCAAAGAGACCTTCTCGAAAGCTGGGAATATTATTTCGAATTGGAAAGCTTTACACTCCACAATAACTGTTAATTATGTACAAAGCTCAAATTCGACCAACGATAGAATACTGCTTCCATGTATGGGGCTCTGCTTCCAAACATACACTGCATTTGTTGGATTCTATTCAGAGAAGACCCGGAACTGGCCGGCAGCCTTGATTCGTTGGAACGTCGAAGAACGGTTGGCGACTTGAGTCAATTCTACAAGTATTTTCATGGAAAGTGTTCGATGAATGTAGCCCGCTTAATTCTTCTCAGAACGGTGCATTCTAGAAATACCCGTCGCGCTAATACTTCACATCCGTATGAGGTTCAGCTTGTTACTCCTCGTACAACCCTTTTCAAGCAGTCTTTTATATGAAGAACTTCATCCTCTTGGAATAAGTTGCCCAGGACTGTCTTTCCCACCGAGTACAATTTACAGCGATTCAGTACCAACGTGAATCGCTTTTTCCGCACACGTATCGCTCCTGTAGCGCTTTAACGATTTCCCTGCGACACTTGTGCTAGACCCATAAAAAATGCTCCCGATTATCATTTAATGTACAGCGTGATGCTTACTTACAAAAGTACTCGATCAGCGAAAGTTAATACCCGAAAAATCTTGTGACCAGTTAATAAACTGTGATTTTGTTTGGATCTGCTCGATTACGGATCGCTATTTGCTATTATGGCTACAAAAGTTTAGTCATAGTTCTAGTAGACTGGCAAGATGGGAAGTACAGTTCCTACAGCACGATTCTATTATCATATTTTAGAAAGATAAAAAGAACACTTTGTATTAGATATGTTGTCCGACCTGGTACCAAAGCTGAATATTATAGACTCAAATTTACGATTAGTGGAAGTGGTACGCAAGAATGGTAAAGAAAAGTAAGGTATAACTTTTGAAATTTGCTGGTTACAAACTGAGTAACGGAAAATTATGGAAATTTGTCAAATTTAAATATCCGGACTACTCAGTATATATCACCACTACACCAAACACTTTATTTTTGCACTCGACGCGCGTTTCGCTAACCATGTTAGCTTCATCAGGAGCGATAATTGACTGTCAATCATCGCTCCTGATGAAGCTAACATGGTTAGCGAAACGCGCGTCGAGTGCAAAAATAAAGTGTTTGGTGTAGAGGTGATATATACTGAGTAGTGTCATTGTGCCAAAGATTCCACATTCCCAACTTAGTAAATATCTAGAGTTGAGTTTGAAGTCGGTAATTGGAAAATAGTAGCCACTAAGGAAAGTAGGAAAGAGTTATGACAGTATTCCTGTTTATGGCAAATGTCCGTTGACCATTTTGTGTGACGATGGTTCTTAAAATCGTGAAAAACCATTCTTGAAGTTGGCTGAAAGGTATGAAGTCCGATTGCAATTTAATAAAGAGTATTGTCGATGTGCTTATCTGACTGCAAAAGTGATGAGGACTTTGAGAACCGTGCTAAATATTTATATTTCAAATTAACATCACTAGGATCGGGTTATGTTGGCTATTATCTCGCAGAACCTTAAATTTGACTATTACTGAAATTTTAGTGAAGCTCACTTTCACCTATGCCAACCAACAACAACAAAACGACAGCCAAAACCAAGTTTTGACTGTCGTTTTTTCTCCGGAGTGTAATGGTGGATCTACGTTTCGTCTACAGTTACAAAACGATGCCAGAAGTTCTTCGGATTACGCTAAAATTTTTCCAAACACGATTTTGCTTTGAAGTCAACAAACACGGCACTCATCGCGCACTCAGCTTACGCACACTTACGCGCACGAACCTTAATACGACGATCTTCCGTCATGATCCCATAAATTTTATCGACCATTTCTTCAAAAGAAACCTTAATCGGGCGTCCTGAACGTGGAGCATCTACACTGCTCGTACGGCCACATTTAAGTTCATTTATCCAGTAGTAAGTTCTTCAGTGCTGGTGCAGAATCCCCATAAACTTCCTTCAGTTTAGTTTCTGTTTGGGCTGCAGACCACTTTTTAGTGTTCCGTACGGAACACTTATAAGATTACTGTCCATCTGTAACACTCGATTTTCTTCCAATTTATTTGACATAGGAAATTGAAAGGCCTAGCCGTACTTTCATGGCGAAACTGCCCTTGATAGAAACTTATATCGTAACCTATGCTATAATGTAGAGGAGGCTAATAGTAGTTGATACAGAAGATATTACTTCTATATCTTGGTTAATCGTGGAGATATTTTTAAAAAAGCATCCCATGATGACTTTTTTCAAAGCGATATGTCTAAGCGTTGACGGGTATTACGACATCCTCGCCGATATCCTTGGGATATGGAAAAAAAAGGGTAAAATCCCTACTGAGGCGGGGAGGTGAGCGATAAAAAAAAGTAAGCTAGGAAAATAAAACTAAATGGCAGTGTTATGGTACACTGTACAATTTATTTTACAACAGTTTCTGATGCGCCAAGCCTAAATAAAAATATTAGAAAAAATGCAAATAAAAATTTTATCAATCGATTTCTATCATATCTAATTGAATGACCACTTTAAAAAAAATATATATTTGTCTATGTGTCGCCTGACAGCGTGTCAAGTTTCATTAAAATCCAAGTGGTGCAACATGTTGAAAAAAAAAAAGTAAGTGGACATGTACTATACGACCGCTACAATAACGCATTTAAACGTGATGGTTATTGTTATTTTACTAACCAACTTCACAAATATCACCGCTTAAAAATTCCCCGATACTTACGAGTATGCGCTTAGTTATGAATGATTTCAGAAATAGCTCCCCGTGCGTTTGCGCCCCACGCGCTGATCAAGTCCGTACATGCATGTGATGCATGTGCGTTTACGTATGTTCATGATTATAATTAGCGCGTAGCTGTGTTGCATTCTCGCTCTTCCTATTTACTCAGTTTCAGAAATTCCTAATTGAGAGACGAGTTATTTATGTTAAAAAATATATAATATTCAGTGAACAAAGGAATAACAAGAGCTTGATATCCAGCCTCTATTGGTATTGTTTTGATATTAGACTTTGAGTTACACATAACACAATATTTGTGAGTCGAAACTACCCTCTGGAACGGCAGTATCATAAAGTCCTCATCGTAACTGTGACGTATATGAAAGTCCTCTTTATCATTATCATAATATTCTTCCTCGTCCGAATGGTATTCAATGACATGTCGGCTAAGGAAGAGTTTTTGACAATGATTCCTCTGAAAGGAAAGACCCGTGGCGAAGATATATATGACGTTTTCTTCAATTTTGTAACAAACTACAAGCTACCAATATATAAACTAGTGTGCATTACAACCGATGGAGCATCAGCAATGACTGGAAACGAAAACGGTTTTGTGGCATGATGATTTCCTTTCATTTTTCTCCTTCCATTTCATTATACATCAACAAGTTTTGTGTTCAAAAGTTCTAAACATGGAGGAGATTATGGGCATTGCAATAAAAATTGTGAATTCTATCCGTGCACGTAGCTTGCAACGACGGCTCTTTAAATTGCAGTTGGAAGATAGGTGGTTGAGTCGCGGAAAATTCCTAGAAAGGTTTCAAAAAGTATTGCCCGAAATAACAGCATTTCTGGACGAAAGAGGTGATGACACTCGGATGCTGAAAAAAAAAAAAAATGCTGACTTATTTGGCATTTTTGACAGACATCACAATGCATTTAAACACCATTAATTTGGGGCTTCAAGGTAAAGGAAAAACTATTATTGAGATGATTAGCGCAATAAACGCATTCAAAAGTAAATTGCAACTTATGATAGATCAACTGAAAAGAAAGGATCTGAAAAATTTTCCGTCTTTGAAAGCAAGGATTCCTCAGTTGAATTATGATATTTATGAGGCAGAATTATCAAATACTTTGGGCCAATTCGAAATACGTGTTTATGATTTCAGTAAATTGGCAAATATCGCATCATTTATGAGTTATCCTTTTTCGTGTAAAAACATTGAGGAATTAGCTACTGAAATAGCAAGTCAGTTTAACATGGACTCATGTTCTGTTGAAAATGAGTTAGTGCAGATTATATCAGATATACATATCAAAGCCACAGCATCTGATACAAATTTCTGGTGTTTTATATCTGAAGATAAATATCCGAATCTAAGGCAAATCACCCTTCAACTGACGGCAATGTTTGGGTCAACTTACTTGTGCGAGTTTGCATTTTCTGAAATGAAGATAATTAAGTCAAAATATCGCAATCGACTAACTGACGAACATATGTCATCATGCTTGCGATTAGCACTCGGTAATTACGTACCATCTTATGAAAAGTATGCTGAGAACATGCAGTGCCACGCTTCAACATCCAAAGTCACTCTTTAGTTAAGTTTAGACACTAGAACTCGTTTGTTTTGTAAGAACCAATAAACTCGCAATTTTGAATAATTATGAGTTTTTTTTCATTGACATTTTAGAGCAGACCTACACTTACCTTGACTAAAAAATGCATATTGTGCGGAAAACTAATATCTATGCCACGATACACCCTACCTAGACGACAATCCTGCATCACACTTACTTGCAGCCTCTCAGAGTCGATCGATCGTAGTCTAACAATATTGAGGTAGATCGCCAGCAGTTCAAGTTTGAGCACCCCTGATGTAGAGGATTAGATTGTGACGAATGTTGGCTAATGAAGGTTTACTTCATAGTTTTATGCTACAACAGGGTCAGTCTTATTATAGGTTAATATAAAATGGTCACAATAATCGGAGAACAGTTTATGCTTACTTTTACTTTTTCATGTCCGGACTTCCATACTTACAAGCGTCTTACCTAATATTGAGCCAAGTCAATAGCGGTGTGTTTCCAATCCATAGGTCCTCAGTTGTAGCCGTGATTCCGCATTTTATACAAGCATATAGGTGTTCCATTGTCTGTCGTTCCCCACACTCGCAGTCTTCATCATTGCTGAGGCCCCACCCAACCATATTTGCCTGCACAGAAGCAATATCTGCCCTTAATCTATTGAAAGTCCTCCATGTCATCCAGTCCAGTTCTATTCCAGGCGGGTCATCCTCCAGATACTATTCTGGTAGTTCTGTGTCCGTGCGTTAACGGAAAGGCGTTCGGGAAGCCAGCCTGATGGGTGGTGGGTTTTTTTACCTCATACATCACGTGTGCAACGAAAGATGGAGAGGTCAATGTTAGGCGTTACTCTTAGAGATCACATCCTAAATCACATTATCAAGAAACGAAATTCATTAAATGGAACTGGGCTGGGCATGTTGCTAGGTTTAAGGATGGACGATGGACAAAGAGAATTATAGAGTTGTGACCGAGATCCGATAGCGGAGTAGAGGTGGACCACCAAGTCAGTGGACTGTGTTTGAAAAGAGTGGCTGGAAATTGGGTACAAGCGGCCCCGAGCAGAAAAAAGTGGCAAGACTTGAGGGAGACTTTCGTCCAGCAGTGGACAGTATAAGCTGATGATGATGCCATCACGTGTTGTTCATCAAGCGTTTGTTTCAATTATTCTGTGTCTTCTTGAGATGTCCGACGGATCCTCGGTTCCGTAAAACCCGAAGCTTTATATAGCGGCTGTATAGGGGTGGGACTCATGCAGCCGGTACATCCACCCTCTGGGTAACCACAGACTGGTTCCAAACCGGGCTGGCATATTCTGCAGTCGAAAAGCACAGCCTTGGCAGATGTCTACAAAACGTTTGGATTTGCTCCCCACTTGCTGCTACATAGCTGTTTTAGAATATGGTTCCTCGTATCAGCCTTAGCTGCACTGTTTTGTCAATGATATTTATAGGTGAGACTTCTATCAGTAGTGACACCGAGATATTTTGGTTAGTCTGTGTGTTCTAGTTCATGCTAAAAGTTGATTTTGTTGATCAAATCACTGATTTGAACTTAAGAAAAAATCAAAATTCATTATCTAAAAATAGAGAAAATCTCTCATTTTAAAAATTGGTGGCCCATATAGTACAAGAAAAATTCTGTTGTAAAACAAAGCCCCTAAGAACAGGACGGTTTACTTTTCTACTTCAATTATAACAAAATTACTCCTATAACTTCGAGTTCCTAGGGCGATTTACTGCCTATCTTCTTACTGCCTCGTTATTAAAGCATAAACATCTTTGAAGGCAGTTAAATTAGATGACATAAAGCAACGCCAGCCATAGTAATCAATAGCGATCGAAGAGTTTTACAGTGAAATAGACATATGGCCATCCATTCGCGGAGCCATTGAATATAACTATAGTAAAAGTCCTTTACCATCTTCAAATTAATTTTTTTCTAGCTATATTAGGGGCTAAAAGGTACAAAAGCTATTTAAAATACATACTGGCAGATTTGAAAAATAAATTTATCGTGAGAAAAAAGATACAAATACAGGAAAATTGAGATTTTAACATTTCAAAGGTTTTTCTATAGTAAATGTCCTTTGTAGTCTTCAATTTAATTTTTTTCCATATACTAAAAAGATAGCAAAATCCTATGGAATATATTTCAAAGAAAAAGTTACTGTGAGGAGAAAGATACAAAAGTACAGGAAAATTGAGATTTTAATATTGAAAAAGTTAAGTTTTGATATAGTAAAAGTCACTTGGAGTATTCAAATTATTTTTTTTCTAGTTATATGAAGGGCTAGAAGGTACAAAAGCTATTTAGAATACAATTCTATTACAATTCTGTATTTTTGTAAATTTTTTCTAACATTAATTTTTCCAACAATAACAAAAATTTAATAAAATTGAAAAAAAATATAATTATAAAATTTTATAAAATTTTAAATAATTATATGAAAGTTTTTGGTTGAATTTAAATGATTTATTGAAATTTAAAGAAATTTTATACAATTTTCTAATAATAGGTATATAAATTAAATAAATCATTTGCGTATATTATTAAATTATATAAAATTTTTATACAATAGAGTTAGGAAAATTTTTCCTCGGTATCGTGATGGAATTAATGTAAAACTCAAAAAAACAAATCGAGAATCCATCTTTTATTTTATATTCCTTATTTTATTCTTCAGCATTAATTTCTCCCCCTCCAACCCTCAGTTTCACCCCTCAAAAGGGTACATATGATCAAAATAACCCCGAAAATAGATTCAGCGACCCCAGAAACTATATATATATATATATATATATATATATATATATATATATATATATATATATATATATATATGTATATATATATATATATATATATATATATATATATATATATATATATATATATATATATATATATATATATGTATATATATATATATATATATATATATATATATATATATATATATATATATATATATATATATATATATATATATGTATCTATATGTATATATATATATATACCTATATATATAAATATAAATATATATATATATATATATATATATATATATATATTATATATATATATATAGGTATATATATATATATATATATATATATATATATATATATATATATATATATATATATATATATATATATATATATAGGTATATATATATATATATATATATATATATATATATATATATATATATATATATATATATATATATATATATATATATATATATATATATATATATATATATTTATATATATATATATATATATATATATATATATATATATATATATATATATATATATATATATATATATATATATATATATATATATATATATATATATATATATATATATATATATATATATACAGTAATACCCGCTTTACGCGAGGGATACGTTCCGAAAAAAAATCGCGTTAACTGAAATTCGCGTATATCGAGGTTTATGATTAAACATAGTCAAAATTTAATACAAAAAAATACAAATCATTTTAATCAATCACTTTAATTCTAAGAACACTTTATGCAATACATACTCTTATTTTTTACGGAAAAAATACATCTATTGTCTTTTGGGTAACGTTTTGTTTACGTTCTTGTAAAATACGTTCATAACACCCAACACTGTTTTTAATTGTTTGACACACGGTCAAGACACGGTCATCATTATTGTCTATACTCTGCAATATGTCCAAACCTGAATAAATTTTTGAAAAGTGCATTTTGTATTTCCCCTGAAGATAAAACTTTCTCTTCTACTTGTTCTTCCTCATCGTAGATAGGATTATTCTGTAACTCGATCAGATCTTCATTGCTAATAGGATCGTCGTGCGTTGCTACAAGTTCTACGAGATCTTCTACCGTGACATCTTCAAGTTCAGACCCCTCAATCATTGCAGCAATGTCTTCAAGCACTTGTCTCTGCATCTGGACAATTCTTCTAGGTGCTTCCACTACATCTGGCCAAAGATTACGCCACACCCCATTCATACAACTCATTTTAACTTCCTTCCAAGCCTCTTCTATGTTGTGAATAGACTTCATAATGTTGTATGACTTCCACCACTCTCGCATAGACTGTCTTCCTTCCCGTCAGTTTCATGAATTAGTTGGCTAAAAGTGCGGCGATGTTAATAAGCTTTGAAGTTTGCTATTGCTCCCTGGTCCATAGGTTGTAATATTGACGTAGTGTTTGGTGGAAGGAACTTTACGTACACTTTTAAGTCTCTGGGCGTATCAAGTGAGGTTGGGATGTCCTGGGGCATTGTCTAAGAGTAATATAACTTTAGGTTCAAGCCCATTTCTGTCACAGTATGATTTGACTGATGGGCAAAAACTATTAGAATACCATTCTTGAAAAATTTCCCGTGTAACCCACGCCTTTCTGTTTGATCGCCACACAACTGGTAGACTTGTCTTGTCTGTGCCTCGCATTGCACGGGGTGTTTCTGAATGGTACACTAGTAAAGGTTTCAGTTTGAAATCACCAGTGGCATTACCACCCAGCAGAA
>CM032456.1:121856779-121949279 GCA_019049505.1 Pachyrhynchus sulphureomaculatus
TTTAAAGAAAAAATAAAAAGATAAGAGTTGCCAAAAATTTTGAGAAACAATGTGGAAATGACTCAGGTTAAGAAGATTAAATGTCTAGACCTGTGTATTAAGACTGAGAGCACATCCAGCACATATCAATAAAAATTGTGCCAATGATCATATCTCTATACAGATGTAGATGTTATCTAACA
Source organism: Pachyrhynchus sulphureomaculatus (assembly GCA_019049505.1). NCBI lineage: Eukaryota > Metazoa > Arthropoda > Insecta > Coleoptera > Curculionidae > Pachyrhynchus > Pachyrhynchus sulphureomaculatus. The sequence goes on from CM032456.1 coordinate 121,856,962, forward strand.
CACAAAACAAAGTTAAATGTATATAACTCAATATGCAAGTATTGCAAAACACTCTTAAAATATTATTTAGTTATAACACTAGGCAACAAATTTTTGCTTTATTTTTGTACATGGGCTCTTTTTATTTGTGACTTGTTTCCTTCTGCCTTATAATGAAGGAAAATCAAAAGTATAATGGTCCTGATTTGTTTTTGCGGTTAGGGAAATAGTTTTTCCGATTTTTAAACCTCTTTTGCCGATTTTTCGTCTTAAGTTTGCTCTGAAAGCTAACCCAAAGGTCTCGCTGGTGTAGAACCGTCATATAACGGAAAAAGTATTTTTATAACCGGTATATAACGAAAAAAGTATTTTTATAACTTTTGTCTATTTTTGTTATTTTTTATGAATAAATGTCTTAAACCCAATTCCTCACTTAGTCAGTGTGTCTTTGTCTGACGTGGAATAAACATTGGGCTTTCGCAATGCCACGCGGACCGTATAAACATTCGCCAGATTCACTTTGTTATGTCTGTGACGATTTTATTTAGATGGGAGGGAAGAAATTTAAAATAGAAATGAATGAAGACTTGCGTGATGCGTATGAGGCATATTTTAATACGCCTGTGAGGAAACTAGACAAACACAGGGTTCCGCATTACTGCTGCACTTTGTGCAGAGCAACTTTGGACAGTAAGTACCGATGCTTTCGAAACAAAAAGGTGACATTTTCTACTAGATATTTGTAGTCAGTATTTTAATCATAATTTTTTGTTTGTTTCGGTACGGTTTAGTGTGGTATAGAAGGGGAAATAGAGCACTGAAATTTGGAATCCCCAGGATTTGGATTGACCCATTCTGATGATTTGCCCGTACCCATTCGTCAGTTTTCTGCGTCTCAAAAAAGCGGAACTTCCAGTTCCGATCCAAGCCGCCAGGGGGCTTACACAGATAACGACCTTTTTGAAGGGATGAAAGAAGCGAACACTCCATACTTCCCTAACTAACAGGATGTGAATGATTTTATTTTATTTTTATTTATTAAATTCACGGGTTATCCCATTTTTACAATTTATAAACTTTCAGTAGGAAAATAAAATAATTTACAAGTTGGCAACAACAATCAGTGCATAACAGCAACAATACTAACAATTACAATAATAATATAAAACAATACGATATACAGAATACAGGAGTGACCAACCATTCAAATTAAACTAGAGGCAAAATTTCGGTACGCGGGATTTTTAGAAAAAGAGAGGGTTTTTTTTTTTAAAATAGGCTTAAAATGGCCTAATTTTGAAAAACTTACAAGAAAAAAATCGGGGGAGGCCGTTTTTGCTAACCTGAACTAACTAGAACTAAATAATCAGTAATTACGAAATATATTAAATAATGAAAAAAATGTCCTACCTTAATATGAAAAAATGATATACGTGCTATATTAGTGACTTGAGACCAAGTTAGTTCAGGTTAGCAAAAACGGCCTCTCCCCGATTTTTTCTTAAATCTTTCAAAATTAGGGCCATTTTAGACCTATTCCAACCCCCCCCCCCCCCTAACAACTGAAAATTTACCCTGTCAAAGGCCTTCGAGAAGTCAGTATAGACAGCATCGATCTGCATTCTGTTCTCGAAGGCCTCCAACAAGTCAGTGTTGTTCAGTACAAGGCTGTACGCGGTTGACTTCCCCTGCTAAAACCAAATTGATTTTTGTTAAGAATACCCTTGCCTTTACAAGCAAGCTGATCGTAATTCATACTATCAAACAACTTTGCAATAGCACATTGTTTGCAGACACCTCTATAATTACTAACGACACTAGGTTTTCCATACTTGAAAATTGGGGTGATGAAACTATGGGGTGATGTCCGGGAAGGTAGTTGTTTCCAGAGACAAATTGAAAAGCATTTAAAGTGGCTTGGTTAAAGTGAAAATGCACTTTTTAATAAACACATTGGGAACAGAGTCAGGGCCACAAGCAAATTTAACAGGAAGCGCCTTGATTTTTGTGAAAACCTCAGAAATAGAGAACCTTAGGAGGAAAATGAGGCATGAGTTTTGGGACCTGAAATCAGAAACTGAACATGTAGCACCGCTGTACACGGTTGAAAAAAAAATTTACAAACAATTTTGCAATATCCTGACCAGTCTCGGCAGTGTCAGCCTCCAAGAAATGCTACTAGGATAATCATTAGTGTTACGACCGCCCCTAACATATCTCCAAAAATTCTAGCATTAGTCAAAAGTGAGACTTCCACTTCCCGTATATGATGAACATAACATCTTCCGTACTTTGCTTTGCATAAGGCTCCATAGTTCAAGAAAGTCAGGTAATCATAATTAGATCTAGAAGACGTATATTTTTTATGGGCCTCCTTCTTCCTACAGACAAGGTCCCTCAGAGAAGGACTGAACCACCTCAGGTACAATGTTTTCAGGCGCTTTTTTGGTACAAATAAAGTAAGGTCGGTATCCATAACAGACTGAAATTGCTCAGCTGCTATATTTACATTTACATTTCAAAAATGATCATCCTAGTTAACAGAAGCTAAATAGTCAATAATAGTAGTGTAATTAGTACACTTGAAGTCATAGTAAAATTCTTCAAATAACAAAGATTCAAGATTAAATTTAACATCAAAACAGTAATTTCTATGGTGCACACTGTTTGGGAAAATGTTGGCGACGCCTGGAGTCACAGAAATATTTGGAACATTTGAAAACAGTAAGTCTAGAAAAACATGTCATTAACTTGCACCATGTTCAAATATGCATTTAGTACATCTCAGTCAGATTATGAGCAGGATAATCTTCTGGACAATCGACACAAATACCATCCCCATCAGCATTTGGTGAGAGATCTTGATCAAAGTCAAAAGCAGAAATCCTGATTTTCAGATTAAATAATGGAATTTAGTGGACAAATTGGCAAAAAAAATCGGAAAAACAATTTCCTGACCGCAAAAATAAATCAGGTACATAATATCATTGCTTTTCCTTCATTTTAGGGCAACCCATGCACAAAAACGTGTTGAGCAGTGTAATAGATTAACCCACATGGAAGATGTTTACCGAGAGTATCAATTAAAAAAATGACTCCAGTTGGAACAATGTAAATTTATATTTAAGGTAACACAAAGGGTACAAAAGTGTAATACAAATATTGTTCTTAATAGAGATGTACACCTTTATGCCATTAGGAATCAAAATAGGAAACGTTGTTATGTTAGAACGAATTATGATTTATATGGTCCTATAGCCAAAGTGTTCTTTGTTTATAAGAGCTTATATGAGCGTGATATATACAGTTACAAGCATTTTTTAAGAGAAATTTTAAAAAAAAGTTCTGTGAGAGCATATCTTCTGTTAAGACTGGCTGATTTAATTTGAAGTAGAGTATTGTACTTTACTTATAATGGTTTAAATTAATATTTGTTATTAGCTTGGTTTTCTTGATACCAATGTTTGCATGCACTGCTTAGAGATAACTAAAAATAATATTGTTATCACTTTAAAAAGTTTCAAAAGAAATATTAGATTGCTATAAAAAATAGAATTATATAATACTTTAAAAGACTTCACCCTGTGGTATTTTATAATTATGTGCATATAAATATTGTTTGCAAGAGAAATGTAAATCATTGCTTAAAAACTTGTCATTGGCTCTCCACAATTTTGCAACATTTCGACAAGTGTGCCGTCTTCACCTGCTGCTCTTCTTCTTGCCATTTTATTTAAAGAATCTTGTATTTCATATTCTGTGATGTTGGGAATATCTTCAGATCCTTAATTCATTACTCGTATTCGAACTGACTCGCTTTTGTCTGGTGGTGGTTCTATTTTACTCTCATAAAGGTCCTTGTAGAATCCCTCTATATTCATTCTTAGTTCATTCGTTTGAGTTATTATTTGGTTGTTCTCATCAACTAATTTTGTTATTTGTATTTGTCCTTCATTTAATGATCTTTGTAAAGGTTATATACCCTTTTTGTTCTCCAGAGTTTCTTCAATCTTCTCATTGTTATAGTTTCTTACCTCTCTTCTAATACATTTCCTTATATCATTATTCAAAGTTCTTAACTTATTTTCACATGCCACTGTGTCTTGTTTCATGGATTTTCATTTTTGTATTAGTTTGACCGTTTCTTTGGAGAGCTTTTCCTCTTTGGTATTTCTCATAAGAGCTACTTGATTGTTATAAATTTGTATAAGAGTGTTCTATTCTATTATTAAATAATATATTCTATTATATAGCAAACACTACTCCTTTGGGAAATAGTAGATTTTTTAAAAAGAACCTTAGCAAAACTTAAAGTTCCACTTTCTATGTCCCCAAGATTTTAAATCCCGAAAAAAACATAGAATTTGTCAAAAAAAATTTAAATTCAGTAAAGTTTTAGTAATAGTAATGGTACAATTATACGAGTACAAAGGTTCAAGATTATAGAGCCCCATTTCACAAAGCAGTAGTGGTGTGTGATGCCCCCCATGATGAGAAAGTAATATTTTTTCCTAATAGTTTGTTATGACCCCTATACTACAAAGTAGAATTGCATTTTACAACTCTTTCAATGTTCAAGAATCAAAAGTGGTGAGGGTCAACATTCTATATGTTCACACCGGGAAGAAATATAAAGTGGCAATTTTAGTGTTGGGTCTTCTAAAAACCACATTAGTTATTAAAGGATACAAAGGTTATAATGGCACCACACTAAACGTTCGGGGCAGCATGACTTCTGTTTAACTAGTCAATTTTGACTCTCAGACATACAAAAATACATATTTGGCATATTTCTCCTTGTATGCTACTCTCAAAAGTCCAAAGTTTATGTGCATGTTTTTTTTTTTTTTTTGTCAATATGACTGATGGAGAATTTTTTGTAATTTATGAAACATTACGATTTAGAGTGTGAATTATTCCTTATTTGAAACTACAAAATATACAGTCAGTCCAAAAAGTCTCCATACACCACCTGCTTTCTATACTATTTTTCTGTTATGTTTAGCTAATTAATTGGAACTATGAGAAAACATGTTTAAATTAATATTTGAAACTTAACCAACGAGGATTAGTATTAAAAACAACTACAGAACATTTTATTTAGAAGCTACATCAGTGTTATAAAAATGTAAACAAAATTAATGTCCACAAAGTGTCCATACACTTAATTACCAATAATAGTTTGACGAAATTTAATGGAAAATAACAACTTCGTTTAAACTAATATTTAGTGGAACCGCTGTTGTCTTGATAATCTCCTGTAACTTTTTTGTCATGCTTGCAACCAGCTTTCTAGTGACTTCTGCTGGCATGTTCTCCCATTCGTTCAATATTCTGTTTTTTAATTCTTTTCTATTTAAAACATTATATTCCTCCCATAAATGCTCGATGGGGTTATTAATATCGGGTGATTGCGGAGGTGTATGAAGCTGCCGTCACACATTATGGATCATCCATTCTCGCACCAAGTTTGCGGTATGTTTCGGATCATTGTACTGTTGAAAAATGTATCTTTTTTCGAGTGCTAATTTTTGGACACTTTCTCTGAAATTATCTATCAAAATGTTCAGATAAACATGCTGATCCATGGTACCATTAATAAAATGTAAACTTTCAACCCCTCCATCGAACAAACATCCCCAAAGTAGAACACTGCCACCTCCTTGTCTCACCGTAGATAAAATATTTTTAATATCGACTGTGGTATTCTTCTTTCTCCAAACTTAGTTCTGCCATCAGACCCAAAAAAGGTTAATTTTAGTTTCATCACTAAAGATTATGGATTCCCAAAATTTAGGAGGTTTAGTAACGTATTCCCTAGCAAAAGCTAGCCGCTTTTTGCGATTAGCTTCCGAAATGAACGACTTCTTCCTGCTGCACACCCCTTATAGTCTGCCCTATGTAAACAATTTCTCTGTTTGTGAACAAACATTTTTTGAAAATAGTTCCCGTACTTCTTCTTTTAATTTTGGTGCACTTTTCTTGGGATCTATAATTATTTATCTAACGATGCTGGCCCCTTCACGTGGAGTCAGTTTCTTAGGACGACAGGTGCGTGGTCGAATCTTATAGGAACCCGTTGATTTATACTGGTTTACAATGTACTGATCAGTAGCATGCGACTTTTTAACAATGTTTCCGATATTTCTGTAAGATTTTCCATCTTTCCACAAATCAATTATGATCTTTCAAACTTGACATAGAATTTCACAATTTCTCTCGCCCGTTTTTAATACTACTTTGAAAACCTACTGCAAAATTACTAGCAACAAGTGACTATAAAGTAATTAAATTAAATAAATTATTCAGGTGTTTAGGGGTAAGAAAACGGTTGCTTCGCATTCTACAAAACCTTATAAGAAATTTTCTAACAAGCGACACATCATTAAACCATGGACTTTTGTGGGGGTCGTAACAAGGCAGGCGTAGAAACATCCTTTGGTATCAGCAATGGCCCTCCACCTCTCTGACCAACTTAACCAGATTTTCCCTTTGAGAAGAGGGAGGAAGTCCTTGTAATCTATTTTTCTGTTTTCATTGTTTGTTCCCATTCTTCTCCTGTTGGCTAGCAAATCTGCTTTTTCGTTACCGGAAATACCTGTATGGCTCGAGATCCAAGCTAAATTTATTTCATAACCAGATTCCACTAACCTCGTTATTTTTTCTCAGATGATTAGAATAGTAAGATCTTGTTTTGCATGACCAGGTTTTTGTATTTTTTTAAGTGTAACGAGGCTATCGGAAAATATGACAGTTTTCTTTAGATTTACTTCTGCCGCCTTAAGAATTCCAATCACCTCAGCGGAATTCATGGAAATTTGTGACGGTAACCCACAGGAGATTTCTATTTTTAGGCCAGTACAAAATACATCAACGCATGTTTTGAGATCATCTCCTTTAGACGCGTCCGTGTATATAGGAGTTATTTGGTGAAATAGTTCATATGTCATTATTTTGAATTCCATATTATTAAACTTTCCCTTTTGCAAATCCAAGTGGTGAGTCTGGATATATTATAAATTCATGTCATGGAGGAAATAAGGGAAGTGTCGAAGACTCTCCAGTTGATCAGCGACTGGCAACAAGAGATCCATGGCTTCTATATTGGGAGAGGACTGATACCGTTTCCAGAAACCGAAAGTTTGATTATGATTAATATACATACTCTTCCTTGATCAGTGGTTGGATTGTTAGTAGACGCTATAGTATTCGCTAATAATTTAATTTTTTAATTTTAATTTGATAACCAAGTTCTACGAAGGTCCAGCTTCCAACAGTAATACTCTATACATGGCAAGAACTGGAAAATGTATTTAGCTCTGCAGCAATGAAACAAATTATAACATTTGATACAAGAGTGAGTGAAAATTCGAGTACGAAAATAGATCATCTATACACAGATATAAACAACGTAACAAGTACTAAACTAGAAAACGATCAAATATCAGATTATGAAACAATATTATTCAAAATACCAATTGTGAAAAAGTACAAAATGAGATTAACGAAAAAAATTATTTCCTGGGAAAACTATGACTGTGATAAAATTATCGAAATGTTACGAATGATAAATTTCTGTGATATGTTAAATGATGATATAGATTTTAAGGTGTTTTTCATAGGCCACGCATTGAAGGATATTATGTTATCGCTAACTGAAGAAAAAACCGTAAATATAAAGTTGATGAACAAATGGTATGATTGGGAACTGACAGAAATACATAGAATAAAGTATGAAAAATACCAAATAGCCAAAATAACTAATGATTGGGAAGATTACAAGACAGTGAAAAAATTATATAAAAATATGATTAAACAAAAGAAAGTGCAATATGTACAGAATAAAATTGAAAATAATCAAAGAGACAGCAAAGAAATGTGGAGAGTTTTAAAAGAAGAAATTTGTATGTCAAAAAGTACCAGTGCAATAAACAGAATCGTTATGAATGGTAAAATAATTGAAAATGAAAAAGAAATTGTTGAACTTTAAAATAAATTCTTTGTTCAGAGTGTCATTGACATTAAAAATGGTATAGACGTTGTGCAGAATACTATGGGAAATACAAATATAATTGAAATAGTTAAAAAATTTAAAAATAAAATTGGCGGTAAGAATATTTTATCTGAAGGTGTAATGAAACATTCTATAACGTACACGGCTTTTTTTACGCCAATATCATCAATAAAGCATGCTGCAAGGAAAAGTGCTTAACGAATGGAAAATTTCCAAAATTGTGTCAATTGAAAAAATAAAATATACTATAAAACCTGAAGAGATTCGGCCAATAAATATGCTTCCAAGTGACGAAAAAATCCTTGAAACAGTGATAAAAAATCAGTTACTGCAATATTTGAATGATAACAATATTATTATTCCAGAGCAATCGGGTTTTAGAAGCAAACACTCATGTGAAACTGCAATTAATTATGTTATAAGTGAATGGCGTGAAGATTTGATGAATAAAAAATACATTGTATCAACTTTCATAGATTTAAAAAGAGCATTTGAAACTATAGACAGAAAATTATTGCTTATGAAACTACACAAAATTGGAGTGCGTGATATAGAATTAAAATGGTTTGAAGATTATCTATCGAATAGAAAGCAACAAACAAAAATTGGAAACACGACATCATCAGCGATACCAGTGAATATTGGTCTACCGCAAGGCTCTGTCCTTGCACTGGTACTGTTTCTCATATACATAAATGACATTAAAGACGGTTTAAAGTACGGGGATGTTAGACTATTTGCAGACGATGCACTGATTGCAATTAGTGATGTTAGTTTGGATGTGGCTATTAATAAAATGCAGTCTGATATGAATATTCTTTACAAGTGGATGTGCATAAATATGTTAAAACTAAATACAGATAAAACTAAATATATGATAATATCACACAATAACTATAATAATAACCATAAATTATACATAAATAACCGTGAAATAGAAAAAGTAAACGAAATTAAATACTTGGGTATAATAATAGATTGTAAACTTAAATTTGATGCACACTTTCAATATTTAGTGAATAAAATAAACCAAAAACTTTATCTCATGTATAGAACTTGCCACATCATAAGTGAATACCATAAAATATTAATATATAGAAGCATAATTGAACCACATTTTATTTATTCTCCTTCGGTATTATTTCTTGCTAAGGATACACAAATAGAACTACTGCAAAAACTTCAAAACAAGGCAATGAGATTTATATTGCGGAAGCCTAGAGATACGCACATAAAAGATATGTTAGATCGATTAAATTGGCTGAGTGTAAAGCAGAGCTTATTTTATTACGCAATGAAATTTATCTATAATATAAAGATAGAAAATTGTCCCGCATATTTGACCGAGAAAATTAGATACGTCAATCAGATACACAACTACAACACCAGAGGACGAAATGACTTCCGAGTAGTGGGAATTACAAATGAAGCTGATCGAGCAAATCTTTATTATAAAGGACTTAAACATTTTAATGACCTACCAAATAATATTAAAAATTGTGAAACCATAAATAAGTTTAAGTAACTATTATATCAACATTGTAAGAATATGCCTATCCGATAGTTAAATTAAGTTCTAATGAACCGTAAATAAATAAATAAATAAATACATTGATAGGGGTCATTAACCCCAAGCATGTTCTGATGGCTTTATATTGCAATTTATCAAGCTTTTTGAGAAGGTGTTTGGCGTATTTCTGCAAAACAAGGCTGCCATAATCCAAATGAGATCGTACATGGGCATTGTAAAAAGACTTTAAAGTGACAGGGTGCGCTCCCCACTAAGTTCTACACAGAAATCTGAGAATGTTTATGCCCTTACTTGCCGTCTGAATTATCGGATTTATCTGATTATTCTAAGTTAAAATTGAATCAAATATCACTCCAAGGTATGAAATGTTATCCTTCCACGGCATGATCTTATTACCCAAAATGATGTCTTGAGGGACTTGTGAAGAATTGCCTTTCTGGATGAGCATGGCTATTGATTTGCTTGGGGAGAATTACAACCGTAATTCCCGAACCCATCTGTGAAGATTTTCCAAACAAGAGTTGATTCTTTCTGAAATTTCAGCAAGGTTTCTTCCCTGAGCCACAATTGCATTGTCATCAGCATATTGAAGACCAGTAATATTGGGAGGAATGACATCCGATAAGGAATTGAGATAGATGTTAAACAAAATAGGAGCCAGGGGAGAACTTTGGGCAACTCCCTGTTTGCTGATTGAGGACCTAACATTTTACCATCTTGAATGTCTTTAATGAATAATTTCCTGTCCTGGTGTAGAATTTTAACAACGTTAGCAAGGTTCCGAGGAATGACAATTTCTCCAAATTTGCTATATAATATGTTAACATCCACACTATCATTGGCGCCCTTTAGCATTAATAAATTATCTTGAGTTCTCTTCCCTTTTTTAAATGCCGTTTGGGTTTTATTAAGTTTATCTCCGTTTTCCAAATACCATTCAATTATATTCTTGACAATCCCTTCCAGAACTTTCCCAACGCAAGAAGTCAAAGTAACTGGTCTGTATTAGGAGGTCTTTTTTGGGTTTAAGGATAGGAATTTTCCATTCAGAGGAAATGTTGGCTAGATCTTCAAGAATTTGATTAAATAAGTTAATCAAAAAGTCTCTCATTTTGGAATCTACATTGTTTATCATAGAATAGGAGACTTTATCAATCCCTGGAGAAGAGTCTTTCCTAATTGCTAAGACATATGTGAGTTCGTGGATAGAAAACGGCTTGCTCTTCATACAGGGAAAATTACCTTTTTCCTCATGAGTCCAGTTGATTAAAGAAGTCAAGGAACCCAGAATGTCTTGCGAAATAGTGTCATCCAAGGCTCGGTGTTGTAAATTTCCTTTGAGGGAATTGGCAAATCTCTTTACTGACCTCCAGACTCTGTCAATTGGTGACTGCAGGGAGAATTTATCGCAAAATTCTTGAAAACTTTGTTTCCTTTTCATTCTTAGGACCTTCCGAAAAGCTGCCGTGGTTTTTCTAAAGAGAATGTAGTTGTCTAGCGAGGGAGTCCTGAGATAGGCCTTAACTGAGTCCCTTTTTTATTGAATGGCAACATCACAACCCCCATCCCACCATATTTTCCCTTTCTTTTTGGCTCCTCTAATGGGAGGAATGGAGACCTTGGCTGCCTCTTGTAAAATTGCTTGGAATGTGTCATGACTTTGAATCTCCTGAGCTGCAGTTAGAGACTGAATTTTATAATTGAACTTTCCCCAATCTGGTCTTTTTAAATTGAATCTATCTTGAATACGGGGGGGGGTTTCCCGAAGAGTGATGGTTGTTTATCATACATGCACTTGGAAAATGATCACTCATGCCAATGTGATTAATCAAAACCTCATACTGAATTTTGTTGCCCATTAGTGGATTACACAGAGCCATGTCCGGAACACTCTTGTGCTGATGCGGCGGAGTTACCCTGGTAGACTGTCCATAGTAGCAATAAATAGATTTAATTCTACTGTTTTCGTGAAGAATTTGACAGTTTCCATTAGACATACCTGACCCCCAAGAGAGATGTTGAGTATTTAGATCGCCAACGATAAGAAAGTTAGGTTGAGTGTCTTTGATGATATTATGTATTAAGTTTCCTGGTAAAAGAATGTTCAGAGGAATATAGATATTATGTATATATACCGTTTTGAGCTTAATGCATAAATGTTGAATTCTTTTGTTTCTAATGATGTTCAGAATTATTACTTCTTTCCAACGAATATTGTTTCTTACAAGGATATCAATACCACCTTTACCATCCTCCCTATCATTATGAAGCAGACTGTATTTCAGGAAACTGATATTTATATTGTGATTAAACCAAGTCTCACTAAGGCATATTAAATCAGGGTTCTCCTCCTGAATGAGTTTAATTAGAAAATTTTTGTTCGAGCTTAGTCTCAGAATATTCCATTGAATTATTTTTAGTTTGTTACAAATGTTCATTTGAAATTTATTACTATTCACTAATCCATATTCTCTGAAGAATCCATAAATGGATTCTCCTGCAAGAGATTTTGTAAATATCTTTTAATATTAATAGTCACTTTCCCTCGGGGGTTTTTTTTTATAAATTATCTGTTCAATTATGTTAATATTTTTCCCAGATGGCTCCTTTATTTTCTGCAGATCTACTATCCCATGACTAGATGAAGCGTTACTCATGAGTTCTGGGGGTTGAGGTAAAAAGTTGATCTCTGTGTTCTTTTTTATTGTATCCTTCAGTTCTGGAAGGAGATGACATTCTCTTTTTAGTGTTCCGTACGGAACACTTATAAGATCACTTCGGTGTCTGTCTGTCTGTCAAACCCGATTTTTCTCCGAAACTATTTGACATAGAAAGGTGAAATTTGGTAATAATATAGGAATTGATGGCCTCATCAGAGCCATGTAGTTTTGAGAATTAAATTTTGACTTAAGGGGTTAGTTTTGGGGGGTGAAGTCGGAAGCGAAAAAAAAATTTTTTTACTAGGTCATCGAGTATGGTGTCAAATGAAAGCTTGTGAAAACACGAGTAAAAAATATATATATAATATTATACTTGCGCGCACTTTTCTTTGTATTATTTTTAAAAATTCGCGAAAAATCGCTGTCCCGGGCCTTATCTCGAAAAGTACTTATCAAAAAATTTCGAAAAAATTCTGGAATATTCTCCACGGAGTGTAGATTGAACGAAAATTATCACGAGTGCATTACCTTTAATAATTTATATGGTATATAAAAAAAAAAACAAAAATTTCAAGGTCATCAGATTTCAGTAAAGATTGGAAACAAACTTTGTTGAAAACTCATTTGTGGTCTGTTTTGTGAAGTCACTGATCATTTTATACCCCGTAACATAATTTTTGATATATAAGGGGTTCAAATTTTGATTGAAATCGGAAGTGAACAAAATTTTTTTTTACTAGGTCACATCGAGGTGAATTGTCCAATGAAAGCTTGTCAAAAACACGTAAGTAAAATAATAACAATTATATCAAAAAAACAAAATAAAGGTAAGACACATTAATTACATATTAAAATCATTAAAATTATGATTCAAAAACTCATCAAGTGAGTAAAATGATCTTGCAATCAGGTAGGATTTTACCTTCCTGACAAAGCTCTCGTCCGACAGCTCCCTAACAGCCACCGGTAAGGCATTAAAGAAACTGACCCCATAGTAGTCAGTGCCTCTGCGAGTCCGAGCTATTCTGTGGAAGCTAGGAATTATATTTTGGTTACCTCTAGGGTAATTATGGAGATTTTCATGGGTATGAATTGCCACACATTTTGTTTAATGTATGTTAAGCACTGGAATATGTATACACAGGGGAAGGTCAATATACCCAATTCAGAGAAATAGCGACGACAACAGTCGCGATATCCCAGTCCCACAATGACGCGAATACAGCGTCGCTGAAGTGAGAAAATTCTTTGCCCATGCGATGAGTGTCCCCAGTTCACAAGAGCATAAGACATGTTATGCAAAATATGCATGATAAGCGATTAAGAGAACCTCTCGAGATACATTTCTAGCCAAACTTCGAATAAGGAAAATCATTCTGGAAAGTTTAGACGCCAGTTCAGAGACATGCTTCTCCCATGTGAGCCCAGGGTCTAGGAACACCCAGAAATTTAACAAAGTCATTTGTAGATAGATCTGATGGAGAATTTCTTAGGGTAAACCTCAGACTCAGTGTTTTATCACGGTTTAGGGTGAGCCTATTTGCCAAGAACCAACCCCCTATGTTATGCTGCATGTCGGAAACAGTCTGCTGTATTGGATCTCCAGGATGATAGTGCTGCAGACTGGTGGTATCATCTGCAAATAGGATTAAATTTGGGTCATCAGTGTACCTTTAAAATATTTATATAAATTAAAAACAGTAATGGTCCCAAGACTGACCCCTGGGGAACCCCGTGTTTGATAATCTGTCTGCCAGAGACCTCCATGTTAAAGCTCACATATTGAGAGCGATTAGAAAGATATGACCTAACAAGGTCTATGCTACAAGGATCAAAGTTGTAGTATGACAGTTTCGAGAGAAGGATCTCTGAAGAAAACACAGTCAAAAGCCTTTGATAAGTCAAAGAACGAAGCATAGGTATCCAATCCCAACTCAAGGCCCTCCGCCACATACTCGGTAAGCCGATTTATTGCCAGGGCAGTAGATCTTTTAGTTCTAAAACCAAACTGACTCTGCATAAACAGGTTGTTGTGCTCAAAGTATACAGTCATTTGATTTTTTCATGACTGATTCAAATATTTTGGAAAAAACAGGTAGAATGGATATTGGGCGGTAGTTATTACAATCATCCACCGATCCTTTATTTTTAAAGATAGGAACAACTTTGGCAACTTTAAGCATTGATGGGAAGGTGTTCTCCCTCAGGCCAAGATTGATGAGATGAGTCAAGGGGTATATAATTAGGTTTTTTAGAGTTTTGATGATTTTGGTGCTCATGTCAATAGGATCCCTACAACGTGAATTTTTCAATTCAGAAATTGCTTCCCTTACTGTATTATTTGTGATCTGAACAAATTTAAAAGTTTCCATATCTTCCAGAACATTCCTACTTAGAAATTCATTATAGGATACTTCTGAGTTAGGCAACTGTGTCATCAGCTCCTCTGCAATATTGATGAAAAAGCTATTCAGGGCTTCGGCACTCAGATTTCTTGTTTACAATATGGTCTACAATTAGAATTTGATTTAATTATTTTCCATATGGTCGTTTGTTTATTTATGGATTTACGCACTACATATATCATACGATTTTTTTTTTGTATTTGATATTTCCTTCCTATACTGGTTTTGTAGTCACTGAGTAATTTTTTGGGAACCAAGATTGGATTCTGTTTGTGCAATAAACCCAGCAATCTGAGTCTCTCCCTCATTTCATGAAGATGCTGGTTGAACCAATGAACCTTAATAGCACGATCTCTGCTCGACACCAACCTAGACCTGAGAGGAAAACACTCCTCAACTGAATCAGTGAGAATGTCAATAAACATCTGAAACTTCTCATCTACAGCACCCACGGTATTGGTAATGAAGCTCCAATCAACCAGTTCAATTCTGTTGTACAAACAAAATAGACCTTCTTGGGTGATGGGTCTATAGTTCACTCTAGTGCCACCCCGAATGTGATTCAGGGATGACATATGGCATTCCATCAACAAGCCGGAGTGATCAGATAGACCAGTGAGGTCGAAGGGTGAGATTTTTAAATTTTCACAGGAAACTGTATAAAGATTGTCTAGACAGGAATTCTGTCTTGTACAAAACCCCACAGTTTGGTGAAGGCCATATGTTGACATAATATTGTTTAGGTGTTCCACCCTCACATCATTCTCAAGAAAAGAAACATTAAAATCCCCCGTAAAAAGAATGTTATTGCGAAGATTCAATGACTCACATATTTGTGATCAAATTACCAGAAAACGATCAAAATCACCTCTAGGTGATCTATATATATTGTTATTATTTGAGTGTTTAGTTCATTTAAAAAAAATACCTGCCACCTCACACACTATTTCCTCCGAGAATTTAGATATATATATATATATATATATATATATATATATATACTCGTATATAATGTAATACTTGCGCACACTTTTCTTCGTATTACTTTTAAAAAATCGCTGTCCCCTACCTTATCTCGAAAAGTACTGATCAAAAAATTTTGAAAAAATTCTGGAATATTCTCCACGGGTATAGATTGAACGAAAATTATCACGAGTGCATTACCTTTAATAATTTATTTGGTATATAAAAAAAAACAAAATTTCAAGGTCACCAGTTTTCAGTAAAGATTGGAAACAACCTTTGTTGAAAACTCCTTTGAGGTGTGTTTTGTGAAGTCACTGATCATTTTATACCACCCTAACAAAATTTTTTATTTTAAAAACAATCAACGTACGGAACACTAGTTGTGCAAGTTCAACTTGCACTTGACCGGTTTTTTTATTATATAAGAGTAATTTCTATTGGGAGACTGATTCTTTTGGAAAAAGGATTGTTGCAGGGTATCTGGAAACTCGTTTATATTAATATTGGGATTATTTTGATTTTTTGGGAATCTGAGATTAGCTTCATAAAAGGACAAATTATATTTAGCCATGGCCTCATTAATTTTAGTATGTCTTATGTATTCAGGACAATCTTTATTAAGTTCAGAGTGCTTTTCCCTGCAATTATTTAATTTCCTGTCTTCAGTCACCGGAGATACCAAACAAACACCTTGTTCATGCGGTAGTCCACCATTACTACAGCGAAATTTACCCCTACAAAAATTGGCCCTATGTCCAGATCTCAAACAATTTCTGCACAAAATAGTCATAAATATAAATATTTACTTCAACTTTGTTATTAAAGATTTCGACATCTGTGGAAAGCATGTTATTAAATAGGTATTTGAAGGTATATATTCAATTTTTCCTTCATCAGACATTATTTTCCTGTTAAATTGTTGGGCATCAATTATTCTAACTTTTTGATGCCACTGAATTCCCTAACCAATTTATGAAATGATCTTCAGTATCACTGCCTACCCTCTTCACAATTTTCCTGTGGGTAAGCATCCTCTGAGGAATAGCCCTCTATTTTTAATCCATTGATTTTGTAGAATATCGTTGGCTTGATCAGGACTGTGAAACTCTACTCCCACACAATTCGTACCCATTTTTTTAATTTTTTTAACTCCATCAATCTTAGCTTCAAAGAATATTTTGCCTAAATTCATAGGATGTAGATTACCTATGTTCTCATTCCTGCTTTTGATCAGGGTGATACATGGGGCGGAGGAAAACATTTCATATTTTTCTATTCTGTTTTTCTAATTTGTTTTAGAACTTTATTACATTCATTGAGATATTCTGGATTAGACTTGTTTAGCTTGATCAAGTCGACTTCTTTTTCCAACATAAGTAATTTGTGAGATTCATCAAAGGAGACATTATTCACTATTTTTTGATAAATACAACTACCACAGGAGGACAATGGAATGAAACTTTGTTTTTTATTAGGGCCTAAATCCATAAGATTGACAGGGGAGGCCCACAGACCCCCCTGGCGAGGTGGACATTTTAGGTTAAGAAATCACAACTGTATAGAATTGAACAAAGAACCAAAAATATGATGAAATTTATATATGATCATGGAATGGACTCACCCAGGGATGACGCCTTTTATTGATTTTGCATGTCAATAATAAGACTATGATTTCCGATCAACTCACAGAGAAAACCAATACCACGCTCTATCATGTTTCGCCCCAAAAAAAAAAAATTCAATACAGTTCTTGAGTGTATGGAGACTTTTTTGACATTAATTTTGTTTACATTTTTATTACAATGATGTAACTTCTAAATTAAATGTTCCATAGTTGTTTTTAATACTAATCCTCATTGGTTAAGTTTCAAATATTAGTTTAAACATGTTTTCTCATAGTTCCAATTAATTAGTTAAACATAACAGAAAAATAGTATAGAAAGCAGGTGGTGTATGGAGACTTTTTGGACTGACCGTATGTATCACACCTTGTAAATTGTGAAAGTCTAATAAAAAAATTTAACAATATTGGCTAATATATTGAATGGTCAAAAACTTATGATCTTTGACCATAAACACAACTTTTTCATGTAATAAGTTGCAAGCATTTAATTGCATCTGGTAATGCATGGTTTTCGTAGTAGTTTGCATCAACACTATTATTACATACAATTTCTTACATATCTGCATCTATAAGCCTGAAAGTACCATTCCTTACTCTCATAAAATCATAAACAGGAAGGTTTTATAGGTATGCAGATGTGAAATAAGTTATGGAAACTAATTGCTGCAATTAATAGTGTCAAGGTGCAGAAATACTTAAAGACTTCTAGTAAGAAACATTTTTAACCAATCTTTTTGTATGACACACAGTACCTATGACACAATATTTGATGAAGTGTAAAAACCAATCTGCTTTGGTTTTACCTGTTAGAAAAAAAAAAGCTTGATACTGTAAGGGTTAAACCAGTCCTACCATAAATTTACCCAACAATAATTTCCATAATAAAGTTCTGTAAGCATGAGGCACAGTGAAACGTAAACAAAACTGTTTAAGTTTTCCCCGGTCAAGTGGCTTCTCTTTAAGTAACATTTCAAGGGATTTTTTTTCTTCTACACTCTTAAACCCTACTTTTTCGTAATAAATAGATCTAAAATTTCGTTCATCCGTAGACATCTCCTTTTTTTAAATAAAGCTAAGAAGTTTATTTATATTTTGAAAAAAGTCACTGCTTATCACGGTAACCTGAAACACAAATCGAGTTCGAAATAGTTAAAGTAATTTATGCTAAAACTACAGGATAGCAAAGGGTTATATTGACATATTCATGGGCATATCTTCTTTTCATATTGCCAGCATTGTTACGCATGTAGTTAATAGACAATAAGGTCCATCCACATATTCAGAGATAGATTCATTGCCGCCGGCATCATTTTCATTCGGCTATTATCTGGTAAAATATCGTAACCTATTCTAATGCTACTACTAATTAGAAATATTTTATTCCGTTTAAAATAAAATAAAATATACTTGGAGCGCAAAATTGTCTAACATCATCCAGATTCGGTGTTCCGATTTTTTTAACAGACTGAATTACTACATCATAGTAAATGGAATTCACTGCATCCTTCTTTATGTACAATTAACTTCGTTACTCCATATTCTTCAATTACATTTACTACATAATTTTAAGTTAGTGTATTAAATTTCACTTAAAACAAGTTCATTTGAAAATAACTAATAAATTCTTTTGATTTTATATTACGATATGTATCTTATTTAAAAATTTCAATAATGTAATAATGACCTCCATTAGTTTTGGTGTAAGAGACAATCAGCCAACTTTCAGTCTACACTCAAAAGTGACTCTCTACTACTTCTGCGGTATTACCAACTACCCCAGTAAACAATTATTTTTATAGTTCACTGCATTAGACTTGTTTGCTTTAAAAAAAATCAAAAACCTTTTTATAAGATTTTAACAGTTTTTATAAATAGACGGCATGCAGAGTATCCAATGAAAATAGAAAAATATTATCTCGGGACCTATAAGACCTAAAATGTGCAGAAATGTAAAATCTGGGAATGTAATTTATTAAGGAATGGAATATTTCCTTCAGGGAGGGCAGTAGTAATGATTAGAAAATATTAAATTAAATATTTAATAAACACCATCAAAAAATTGAACAAAACTTTTTTCTGTCAGATCTATTAAAAAAAATGTAGTTAAAGGAACATAATTATCCTTTTGTCTTAAGAATTAACTCTACCTTTATTTATTTATTTATTTATACATTCAATTCCAACAGGCCAAGACCCAATTACAGGAATAACGGTTATGTATATGAGCTACATATAAAAGAAGAAGATGATACAATTCAAATAATAATCAGAGTATACAAGTAAGAACATTTAACAATTTGAACACTCTCCAAATTATAAAAAAAAATGAAAATAATAATAATAGAAAAAACTACAAATTTGAAATAATCTCTAAACACTGAGCAGGGAACCAATAAGTAACGACAGCCTACAGGAATGAAAATCACCGGAGTTTCCAATGACATTGCCGTTCTTGCACATTGTATAAATAGGGCTGTGGAATAATATATTTGACCTAGCCAGGCCGAGGTTAAAAATAGGTTAGTACCTTGCTTATGTGACAAGGTTTCAAAATTATATTTCTGCATAATTTTTGAAAAATCTGGCAACATCGTTTCAAAGCAATCCTAGATATTACTAAAGGCTGTTGTCGGTAAGGTATGTCTCAGTAATCTCAGTAATCTAATTTTGCTTCGCATGTAAGGATCTTTCCTGCGTCTGTTATTATATTTAGGTGTCACGGCGATTCACTAAATTTATGGTCGATATAGCAAGGATTTTGTTTTTTAATATATTTTTTTTAAAATTTGTTCTTTTTATGCAGTTTTTGTTATTTCTATAATTGGAAAGTGTCATCTACGATAATTATTTTGAAGAAAATTAGAAGAAGAAACAAAAACTTTTTACTTCCTTCTGTAATAAATTCTGTGAACTACTGTTCAATTTACCGCTTATATGCTCTCAGGAGATACAAATTATGTATTTTCAGCATAGTTCCTAATCAAAAGAAAAATTCAAAATTTAGTTCATATTAATTTGTAAGGCTTATAGTCACAATTTTTTTTTATTGCAAATTTAAATAAATTTATGGGAACTTTTAAAATTTTCTTTGGATTCATCTTTCCTTTATAGTTTTAGCAAAAAACATGATTTATCGTTTTAATCTTAGTAGGCTATAAGCTCCATAAATAGGCGCAAGACTTTGAGTTTTTGTTATATATATATATATATATATATATATATATATATATATATATATATATATATATATATATATATATATATAACATATATATATATATATATATATATATATATATATATATATATATATATATATATATATATATATATATATATTGTTCTGAAAGTATATAGCCTGCAAGCGGGAAAGTCCTCTTAATATCGAAATGTTGAACTGAAATAGTTACTTAAAATTAATTATATTTATTTAGACTATTATTTACAAAGCACTGTTTCGGGCCAATAAGCGCAAATAACAATTTACAAAAGATGTAATTATTGTAGAACATAATAAGCACCTTTAAGCAGCTGTTATTACAATTTTGTGTGTAAGTTAAACCGAAAGCACTTCTCCTGAGTGCGTCAGAGGCAACATTGCCGAATTGCTTAGGTATTATTTAAGGAAAGAAAGTTTGCAAATAATGCTTTTTTTGTTTTAATATCTACTGTATATTAAAAATTATATATCTTAAAGTGTTTAATTTCTTTTCTTCACACACAAAAGACTTCCAGTGGAGGTGCGAGATAGAATATCACCCCCAGTACATTCAGCCTGTCGTAGAAGGGGAGTAAAAGAACAAGTTATTTGGTAAATGCGCAGATCCCACCAAACATCGCCCGGTGTGATACAATCACATGGGCTTAGGCTGCGTGAATCCCCCAGTTGAGGTTTCCGGAGGATGTGGGCTGATTCGGGGGCTTCAACACGCGGAGATCGCAATTTTAAAATGAATTTTTGTAACATCATATAGATATTAGAATAGAGGAGATAAAGTATATAGCTGCTGTAAGTTAAAGCCTATAGTCGTTAAAAAGAGAAGGAAATAATATGAGTCATTCTGTCTCTCTTACTCGGCGCACGCCCACAACACTCTTGCAGGGGTACGCACGCCCACAACACTAAGTTAAAGTGCGTATCCGTGCAAGAGAAGGATTCCTATTAGGTATGACAGTTTCGAAATCATGCTTTTAACTTTTTGTACTTTCTAATTGAAATGGTTACAGAAACATTATCTTTGTTCTAAACAAGTTAAAATCTAATTAAAATCAGATTCCCAAAAATCCATGACAAATTACAAATTAAAATAATCAGTGACGTAAAATAAATTCATTTTTGCTTTTCTCCTAAATTTATTATGCATATCAATTTATATATTAGAAAATAACAATGAAAAAATATGGATTCAGGATTGTATGAAAGCAGTATCTGGTTTCACACAGAACTTTATTAAAGCTTTACATTTATTTTTGAAAATGCGCTATTGCAAAAAATTAAGAAAAGGTATCTATCTACATTCAGTAAAGAAATGTTAGAGATTCCACAATTAATGTGTATTTTCGCCTAATAAGCTGTATAAAGCAGAATTAGACATTTGTGTCGAACTAACCTTCACACCTCTTTGAATTATTAGCAATCAAAAACGTATTTATATTGTTAAACAAGTCAAGATATACTTTTTGAATCAGATAAATGATGTTTAGATTATTGTTTACGTGTCAATTCACACACAATTCACATTTTCCTGATCACCTGTGATGATTCCGCTGGACCTGTTTCGGAATTCTATTAACGGACAGCTAACCCTTTACTGTTAGGGAAAGAGCCTGTCAATGAATGTGTGGGTAGTCACGGCCAGAAATAAAAAGAAACAAACATAACCTATAAACACAATCCACGGCAATGTTTTGTATTCCGTGGCAATGGGTTTTTATTTCAGATTAACTTTAAAAAAATAACTTAGTGACGTGGTAAACTTTATATAGGTACTATAAAGTTTTACTATGCTTTAAGTATGTAGTTATCTTACTATAATTATTTAATTTTAAAGTTCACATTAAAATTCCGTAGATGTTTACAGGGATACCGAAAATTTCCATACTTCTAAATACCATATCTTAGATTTACAAGAGCAATATGAATTCTGATAAAAGTTTAGTGGGAACCTACATAACTATATTCTTTGTTGTTTGTGGATATTGGTAAGTTTAAGTCATCTATAATTTTCTGTTTTATAAAATAATTAAATTTTTAGGATTGTTTCAATATCTACAGTTTTTGTTAATAAGACACTTTTATCCGACATAGAATTGGATGCTCCTATGTTTATTAATTTAAGTCAGACACTACTAACTGCATTAATATGCTACTGGAAAAAAAATTTAAGTAAATTATTTCCAAATAAATTTAAATTTCCTGATATAGATATTTGGGATCCACATATAATCAAAGAGGTTAGTATATTTTAATTATTATTTTGTATAACGTATAATAACTAAGGTAAGGTAATAACTAATTATTATATTAAGTTTTATTGTAAAAAATAATGGTGGTTTTCTATAGCCATTTGTTTTAAGTGGTAAATTTTTAAATATGTGATCAAAATGATTTAAATGATTTTTTGCCAAGATTCTTTTGCTAAGTTTCAGTTAATTTCTCCTGAAAATCCTATACTGGTATAAGGGACTCCAGGGTTAAGTTGATTAAATGGGTTGATGTCCACAACTATAACAGTGGTTCATTTTAGGCGAACAAAGGTCTCTAAAGCTTTAAATACCTTTATTGATTTTAGTAGTGGTAAAATGGCTCTACATGAAAAAATACGGAGATGCTATGGATAAAAAATTTAAACTAAAACAACTGGGATTTTTTATTGTTATTTTTTTGCCATAAAAAATTGTTATAGCACTCGGAATTTTCTAATAAAATTGTACTACTCAGTATATATCACCACTACACCAAACACTTTATTTTTGCACTCGACGCGCGTTTCGCTAACCATGTTAGCTTCATCAGGAGCGATGATTGACAGTCATCGCTCCTGATGAAGCTAACATGGTTAGAGAAACGCGCGTCGAGTGCAAAAATAAAGTGTTTGGTGTAGTGGTGATATATACTGAGTAGTATCATTGTGCCTAGATTCCACATTCCCAACTTAGTTAATAAAATTGTAAAAAATAAATACATATGTCTTAGTATACTGCCTGTTACTTAAATATCAGATTCTTTTTTTTTTGCTCATTTGTCTTTGGCTAGTGTGATTACAAAGATATTTTATAGAACTTTAATCAAGTCGTCACTATTGGCTCTTTTTTGTTTTGCCACTGCTTTATCAAATAATCGGATGTATATTTTTTTGGCAAAGAAATTATAGATTTAACAGTATGTTGGAAATGCCCTACGGTTCAGCCAATACCCAAAAAGGGCAATAAGACCTTGCCAAAAAACTGCCAACCAGTCACACTTCTTTTAATAATATCAAAAGTTATTAAAAAGAGTATCAAACAACATCTTTTAAAGTATTTAGAAGGATTTAACATTATTAGCGATCATCAATATGGCTTTCGTAAGCAAGGATCAATAGAAGATCTTCTTACTTATGTAACACATGTTTGAAACAAAGCAATTGGACATTTTGGAAAATCTCGAGAGGCTTTCAACTGTTTTTGGCATGACAGATTGTTGGCCAAGTTATGCTCTTATAGTATGTCTGAAAGGTTTTGTTTATAGCTCTCTGATTTCCTCGGAGAGTGTTCTTTATGAGTGGCAGTCGACAGATTTCTAACCTTCACTATTGCCATTGGTGTACCCCAAGGCTTCATACTGTTTCCTACTCTCTTTCTCCTCGTGTGATGTGTTAATAATAGTCTATCCACCTATTTGAATAGCATTGGGCGTGTACAAATGATAAAAGATAGTAGTTCTACTAGAGACAGAACATTGATAGACAATGTGTTTTGCAATTTTCCTAATAATATGGAAGTTTTACTTTGTAAGGTGTTTTTTTAGCCATCACAAACAAGCCTGTGTCCGAATCCTAGATATTGATTTTTGAAAACTCATTTGGAGTGTGTTTTGTGAAGTCACTGATTATTTTATACCTCTATAACAAAAATGTTTACTTCACAAGCAATCACGGAACACTAATTGCGCAAGCCTGATTTGCACTTGGATGGTTTTTTAATTTTTTATTTTGATTTTAGGTACTGCCAGTATCAATTATGTTCACATCCATGATAGCAACTAATAACTTATGCTTAAAGTACGTGTCTGTGGCTTTTTATTATATTGGTAGATCTTTAACCACTATATTTAATGTGCTACTAACTTATATTGTTTTGGGAGAAAAAACTTCGAAGAAATGTATGATCTGTTGTGGTGTTATTATAGTTGGTTTCTGGCTAGGTGTGGACCAAGAACATTTTGCCGGTAAGTCAAGCGAACTTTTAAGTTTAAGCAATTCTATTTAAGACAACACATGATATCTTTATTTTCAATATATTTATTGTGCGATGCTTTATTTTGTTTAATTATTTGGAAGTTACAAGCATTTAAATTTTGTTGGGTTTTTTATCTCTGGATAATATTTAATGAAGCACTTTTTAATTTTATTAACAGTCGCATGAAGAAAAAAAATTAATTAGGAACTAAATTCCATAGACGTTTTGAATATACTTTAGCCACATCTTTTGTCATGCTTCTCCTGGACTTTAAGAGTAGCTTATCATGTATCCGATATCCGACGGCAAAAATCTTTCAGAATATTTTTTAAACATCTAACATAATAAACAGTTAAAATTACATTTTGATTGAAGTATATGTTAAAGTTATTCAAAGAATAGAATTATACCATCTCGTATAGAGTCAAACTATACTATTGCCACAAAATCTGTTGAAAAAACTCGTTAGCTAAATTCTTTGCATCAGAGTCTACTGTCGGTATTCAACACGACCCATTCTCAGTGTGTCGTATTAAATACCCTATATTGTTTTCGGATAGCATTCATAAAACGTATCGTAATGAAGTTAGACACCAAAAAAGACTTTTTTGGTATCTAATTTGTGGTTTGAAATTCTCTCATCGCACTTAAAAACTTATCCTACGGCTAAGAAATATTTAATTTTTGTCAAAAATGCGTTTGAGTTCAGTCAATAAGTAAAAAAAGCAACACGCACATACAAAATAACTATGGGACAGTCGCATTGTTTCAGTAATATCCAAAATTATGAATAAGAATCTTTATCTCTTAAAATGTTTCAAAGAATTTCATACTATTAAGAAAGATTAACAAGTGATCCTAATTTATGTCGCACATCTTTGGAAGGCCAAAAAATTAAATTACTTTACTGATGACCACAGTTTTGTTTTACTTCAAACGCCCATGCTGAAATCCTTAGACAGCGGCAAGAGTAGAATTTAACATTATGAAGATCCAGGTAACGATTTTCTAACAAAGATAACGTTACAGATTCCTACATCATTATGTCAAGACACTATTCCGTTAGTATTGTTACTTAGTTTATTAGGTGTTACCTCGGGAGCAAATACGTCTTGGCAGTGTCATGTTGCATGTATGGCAAAGCAAGCTTCTCAAAGTCTAGCAATATTATTTCTGTATACTTAAAAACAACTTTTGGAATTAGGTAAATATAGTATTGCTCCGAATTATAGCAAACATGTCTATAATTGTAGTAAAATTGCTTTTTTTAATACTTTTTGTATTAAATTCTTTTAGGTGGTTTTAATCTTATCTTTTTACCTATTTAGCTTTTTAACATATAAAAGAGAGTTGTTGCATTCATGCACACATATCTTACTTATGATATAATGCGTTGGGGATGTTCTGCATACGCTTCAAAAGTGTTTGCTGTCCAGAGAAAATCATCGCTGGGTTAAAACACTCCGAGTGATGTAGGTGATCCTTTATTTCCCTCAACATACTTGCATTGCCATCAGTTATATTTTTAGCTGTTCCATGCATGTTAAAAACTCATTTAAATAAATTTGGAAATAAAATAAGAGTGTTTCTAAAAAGTAAGGCATTTTATAGCGAGACATAGAACCTGAGCAGTAATTTTACTGAACTTAACTAGTTCTGGAAAGGCACTGATTTGCAAGGCCTGACCCTTAATTTGGTTACGTATAGGCGTTTATAATTAACAAAAAACGCCATTTTACAACACTGTAAACAAAGGAGCGCGGGGAAGATATTGATAGCAACAATAGTTTGGCGCGACTAACAATATTGATCAAAACAGGCAATAGAATTTGGCGGGATTATTGTTTACGGTGTTGTAAAATGGCATTTTTCCTTAATTTCAATACTACTCAAACTATACAAAATTTATCGGCCATCATCTCTTTCAGCTTTTTCCATTGAAATAATATTATTTAAAAACGATATTTCTTTCCTACGTCAAGTATTATATGTATATCAAATTTGAAGTCAGTGTCTCTTTTCGTTCTAGATTTATTCCATCTTAGAACCTGGCAAAACACAAAAACCTCAGAGGCCGATTTTTTTATCAATATCTTTAGCATGGAAAGTAATAATACCATTCACAGATTCGTCGATTCCTAGAATCGACACATTTAAACCCCCCTTCCCTACTTCATTAGCTACTTGTGTGTTTGACCATAAACAATTAAGAATAATAAAAAAATAGGTAGATTTTTAGATTACTTGATTCCCTAAAAATGACGTATAATAGGATTTAGACAAACCAACTTTTTGAACCCACTGCCGCCCCTCATTAACTCCTAATATACTTAATCATAAATAGTTGATTATGAAATTAGTTTAGATTCCATTCTGACTCCAAGAACCCAGAAAAGGACGTATAACACGATAAATGGGTAGTAACCCATCGGACACCCTCCCCATCCTTTCAACTCCTTATATTTTTGACTAGAAATAATTGTTTGTAATCTCTTCACAGTCTCAGCAAATAACTAAGATAAATTCTCATAATGGTATGGCAAATAAATCACATTTGCTGCCCCCACCCCTTTTTCACCTTCTTCCCCTTAAATGATAACGCCGAGACAATAACACAATGCAGTCTCATCCCTGCTTCAAGTATTACATGTGTACCCAATTTGAATTTGATATTTCTTCTCGTTCAAGAAGACCAATAGACAGAGAGATGGACAATATTTTTATAGATTAATTTTTGACAAAAATAGCACTACTTTGTATTTTTTCTCGTAACTAAATCTAAAAATCTTTGGTTTAAAAGATATGTCTTTCATTCATAGATATTCCCTAAATTCAAATAGTTTATTTCTCTAAAATTAAAATTAATTTAATACCGATCGTCATATTTTATCACCAAGAAACCTGCTTTTAATAACTCTAAAAAGATTCTGTTTCGTTTATTTATAATACAATATTAACTTTAAATTTCTTACATTTTATCGTCCAGATAAGTTTAATAGCAAGACGTTACCGTTATTACGTTACAATCCTACCGGACTACATGCGCCTTGCATTAGAATGTGCTCGAGATGTACGATTTATATGACCACGACTGTACAGGGTGATCCAAATTGGACACTTTTAAAGGTAAACCCCCTTATCTAAAGGAGATAGACGAAAACTGATGTCGGTGTCTGAGGCTCAATTTTGATGATAAACTTAATGGTGAAAACCGCATATCAATATCTAGTACCATTTCAGATATACAGGGTGTTTTTCAAAAATCTGCATTTTGGAAAAATGTTTGTAATTCTTTTCCTATTGAAAATTTTTGATTTCTGAAAAACATTCTCAAAGCACTTTTCACGTGGATTTCGACAGTGTAAGTTAAATTTTTTTACAACTAATATTTTAATAATTATTAACGCAAAAATATATTTTTAAATGGGATACCCTGTATCCGAATAGAGCTTTAAATTACCATTCTAAAAATATAGCACACTTTATATTGTGCTTAAATCCACTTCAAAATATAAAGGGTTTCAATTTTTACGCGAGTTTTAAATGCACATTTTGTGAAGTAGGCTTTGGACGGAGCGGCAATATCAATTGTTTACCGTAGCAGTCAAATCGTAAAAAAAATTCCCAGAAGTAACTCTAAGAGTCATAATTACAATGAAATTTACTATATAGAATTACAAACATTTTTCCAAAATGCAGATTTTTGAAAAACACCCTGTATAGCTGAAACGGTACTAGATATCGATATGTGGTTTTCAGTTGCATCTGTGACTTTTAAGTCAAATTAAATGGCTGTGGTGGTCAAAAAATGGATAAAAAAAATCAATTAATTTACAATTTTGTCAAATGTTAGTTTTTTTGAAGATGTAAAAATACTATTTATTTTCACGTTAAAATCTAATTCATTTTTTACCACTCATTATGGGGCTATTTTTACCCTTTATATTTTTCGAAGTATTTGTCCATTTTTGGATGATATATTTATCATGTACAAGTAGATAATATAAGAGTTCAATGGCACCCTTTAAAGACTTCTTTCTCGTAAAACCGCAAAAATAATTTATTTCATTACATTCACTAATTCTCATGGGTTACCGCTGCTTTTCGAACGATTTAATACAAAAATCATGTACATATTGATACATATTTTATAGTGGGAAGATAAAAAAACAACCAACATTTGACTGTATTTATAAAATTGTTACAAACTATGCTGTGTCTTGTTTTTACATTTTTGCAGGGAGACTGTATTTAAAGTTAAAATAGTTAAAATATAAAAATATTATTGGACATAGCAGAAGTGCTGTCATTAACAACAAACGAGTTAATTTACTTCGCATATATTTGCAGCTAGTCATAACATGATAAAAATAATTTAATTCGAAATACAAATACACTGGTGAGCAAAAAAATCACTCAGACTATTTGGCTTCATTTAACACCAATCCTTGAATTTAGTGTTCATATATTTTTATGGATTTTAGTATTATTTGAAACCTCATTCTATTCTCTTTTTAATGATACCAAATTCCATAGTATATCTCATGCTTTTTACTCATTAAAATGATTGAAAGGGGAAACAAGGAGTGAAAATAGGGGTAAGAGAAAGGAGAAATTAAACAAATTTTAAGTTTATCAATTAAAGTATTTGATAAAAACCAAATTCAATATTTACTGCTTCCAGCCAGTTTTTCATGTAGCGGGTAGTTTTTTACCACTGTCTGTGGGATTCTTCCCGACTCTTCCGCCATCGCAACCTTTAAGTCCCTCAGCGATGCAGGGGCTGGATTTCTGGCTCGAACTCGTCTTTTGAGCTCATCCCACACGTGCTCGATTTGATTTAGGTCAGGACTCTGCGCAGTCCAGTCTAATGTGGGTATTCCCTCTCCCGGCAGGTATTGCCACACCAATACAGCAGCATGTGGCCTCGTATTGTCGTGCATTAGTACGAAGCTATCGTCAACAAACCCAGCGTAAAGAACGACGTGTTCCTGCAAGATCTCCTCGATGTATTGCTGAGCAGTTAATCCACCGCTACAAGTCTCGTCAGTCACGAAAAGCCAAATCGGGTTTCGCATTCAGTGAGATGCCTCCTTACACCATGACAGAATCTCCTCCGTAGGCGACCGTTTCAGTAATACAGCACTGCTCATCGCGCTCCATGGCCTCCTATAGACTCGTCTTCTTCCATCATGCACATTCGGACTCGTCGAAGGTTAAAACGGAGTGCCATTGCTCTAAAGTCCAATCGACATGTTCTCGGGCAGATCTGGGTCCGTTAGATGGTCTCTTCGGAGCTGGAGTAAGCTTCTTTAAGTCTTCTTCTGACTGTCTAATGACTGACAGCCCAACCCCAAACTTGTTGGAGCTCCTGCTGGACCTCAACGCCGGTCAAGTGACGATTTCTTAGAGTTGTGTTGACAATGAAGCGGTCGCCTCGCTCCGAGGTACACCTTCTTCTTGTTCCTGGTCAGCGTGTAAAAGTGCAAATCTCTTGGTAACGTCTGTAGACTCTGGAGACAGCTGACTGGCAGTTGCGCAGCGACTACATGTTGGCTATGCCCTTCTTGTAATAGGGCAATGACTTGTGCCATTTATTCTGGGGTGGTATCTATTTTCCTATGACGTAATTAGTAAGTAGGTATATCAGAGATATCAATGGTTCAAGTTCCGATAAAGGAATGACAGGAAAATGCAGTTGCATGTGTTTTTTATAGGGATGAATAGCGCACAACGAGTACGCTGCTGAGCGAGCAAAAAGGGTTCTATTGAGTAAAACCCTTTTAATCAGTAAAACTTTTTGGAAATCCAAATGTTTTTGATATTATTGGAAAGAGTAGAAAGTCAGCATTCTAATGATACCAAGAATAATACCCCTGTTTAAAAATTAAATTTAAGGATGGTGTTAAATTAAGCAAAATATTGCGATTGTTTTGCTCACCAATGTAGTACTGATAATAGGAATAACTAACTATAAAAGTTACTAGCAGCAAATAACATTTTTAGGTAGTCTTTCGGTTGCCGGTACCATCTTTGGAGTGTTGGGTTCCTTATCATTGTCAATGTATTCTATTTGGACCAAGAAAGTTTTACCAAAAGTTAATGGAGAAATTTGGGCGTTACAGTATGCAAACAATGTATATGCTTCAATTATATTCGTACCAGTTGTATTATTAAGTGGAGAATTTCCAACTGTTCTTAATTATCCACGTTTAACTGAGATTTACTTTTGGATAATTTTGGTTGGAGGAGGAATATGTGGATTTTTAATAGGATACTTTACATCGTTACAAATAAAAGTAAGTAATCTATACAGATATCAAAAAATGTTTGGAATTATGGATTATTCGTTTAAATTACTTAATAATTACGGCTATATGATTCTTACACAGCGTTTATAAGTATAATTACTTATTTTATTTAACCTAGCCGTTAACCTCAAATTAGATAATCTGGACATATTTGACCCATTAGAGGCAATTTTGTTCATTTCCGTGTTGGAAAAATATTGGAAATAGTCTGTAATTTGTCTCCATTCTATAAAATTATTTAAACTACAGATTCATGTATCTGAGATTTTTTGTGGTTCCAACAAACGCAGTGTATCTTTGAAAGCAGAGCCGCAAACATCGGAGCATTGGTCAAATTTGAGCCTTGTACAGAATTAACAGTTGCTGTGGAGTGTAAAGCTTTTGAGAAGCCCTCTTTGCTATACAGGCAACATGTCGATGCCAAGACATATTTGCTCCCAACTTAACGCCCAGTAAATTAAGTTACGATCGTAGTTGAATGATGTCTCTTAATGTTTACTTTTTTACAAAAAACTGCCGCCTATTGTAGCGTTAAATTCTACTTGGTTATTGTCACTCCAAGATAGAATTTCCTCCAGATCTTTGTTACTGCTGTCTGTGGATATTTGCATGAGTAGTCGATATTCCAGCGTTGAACGTAAATGAAGAAATAAGCTTACTGTCATTTGCAAAGCTGTAGATTGGGTTCCTTGTCCTTTTCAGCAGTTTGTTAATGTAAAGGACAAAGAGAGTAGGAGGCAGTGGTAGGAGCCTTGGGGCACACCGACTTTGATAGTGAAGGTATTCGGAAGAAACCCTTCAACTGCCACTCGTCAAGAACGCTCTCTCAGGAAGCATGAGAGCTATAAACACAACCTTTTAGTATATATAGTACTTGTATTTATATTTTTTAACTTGCGTAAGTAGTACTTTTGTGTGTAGCAGCAATAATGTAATGCATAAAAATAAAACAAAGTTTTTTTTTTCCTTATTCTTTATTAAATTTTTAAAAAATACAGTTTTGAGTAAGATAAAGTAATTTAAAACAATAAAAAACAAGTTTTTTTGTTAGTAATGTTACAACTGATTTCTAAAAATGCCACACGACTTACAACCATTGTTAATAAAATTAACAAAGGTTTCACTTAGCTTTGTACCTATGAAATATGTGTTGATTACGATTTGTTTTTCAGTATACGTCCGCTCTAACCCATAACATATCTGGAACTGCCAAAGCTTGTGCACAAACAGTATTAGCCACTTACTGGTACCAAGAAATGAAGAGTACCATGTGGTGGTTCTCGAACATAATAATTTTGTTGGCCAGTGCTGCTTATGCTAGAATAAAGCAAGTTGATATGGAAATAAAACACAGACAAACGAGCAGTTATACTAAGGTGTGAAGTACAAAAATCCATTTTTTTTTTATAATAATTATTATTTTAATTAAAAACAAAGAAAAGCAATGTGTAATTTGTGTCCAAATGTATTTTTTTTTTTCACTTGGTTAGTATGTTTTTTGTTATATTCTATATTTCCATTCTGTGCGATGATGTGGGGACGTCAGTATGCGGAGATCAGAAGTTTAAAATAGATTTTGGTAACATACGAGGTTTACACTCGAACATAAATTCAGTGCACCAACACCTGCAATCAAATAAACCTCATGTACTCGTTCTTTGTGAAACCAGAGTCAGATGATAATCGACCAGCACAGTCAGCTTTCTTTATCTTCAGTACGATTTCTATTCCCGGTTTAGGCATAACTTTAGAATCGTCTTTTTATCAGAAGCGATCTCTTTTGCTAACGAGAGGAGGCTCTGGAACCCTGAAAATTTGATGTTATGTAGTTAAAAATGATCCCTTCTGGGCGTCTTTAATGTCCACATCAACTTGCTTAAGTATTCAAATACGGTCGAGAAACAAGGTCGTAAAGCTGAATCATTCTCAATCAGCTTTACTCAGGTTATCGATGAACCATCATGGATCCCTAATCGATACGGAGAGTTCGCCAGTTTTTTTGACCTGTTTTGAACAATCAATGTAGGGATCTACAATGTAACCGTAAATCGGCCGTTAGGTTCTTCCTACCATAAATTGTTTCGACATCGAGTATCCTATCGACTAGTGACAGAGAGGTGCCTAAACAATGCAAGATTTGGCACTACAAATATGCTAAATGGGAATAACTCGTGGAATATTTTCGCACTTTCCCTTGGTTAGTTGCTAAGAAGGTTTCCAATGTTATTTTCGCTAGTATGGAAGCTTACGTCCATTTTTCGACGAAATGTTCTTCCAACGGCAAAGAAGCTCTTGGTTCTAAATATCTTGGCTATCGACAATGGTTTGACAATTCTGACATAACATCTTTGTTCGTACCCGGAACAAATGCAAAAAAATTATGACGAAACCAAGGAGTCACATAATCAAGGAATTAAAAGCGAATTTCTTGCCTGTCCCAACAATTCCAGGTCCTTTTGGTCAAAATTTCACTAAATCCACTATACCACCACTCACACGGTGAGATAATACTATTGCAACACCAGTTGAGAAAGCCAAGTTGTTAGCTGAACTTTTTGCTTCCTAAAACGTAATTTTAAGGAATTTAGACACCAAAAAAGCTTTTGGCGCTAACAGAGAACTTTAAAAAGCTTCTGGCGCTGACGAATACCTGCCATAGTACTTAAAAACTGTGCGAGAGAACTAACACCAGTTCTCTGTAGACTTTTCAACCTATCCTACAGAAAAGGAATATGTCCTTCCTGCTGGAAATGCGCTACAGTTTAGTCGATATCCAAAAAAGGCAAGCCGCAATCAGCATCTTTTAAAATATTTACAAGGATTTAAAGTTATTAGCGATCATCAATATGGCTTTCGTAAGCAAGGATCAACAGGAGATCTGCCAAACAACTACCGACCAGTCGTACTGCTTTCAATAATATCGAAAGTCATGGAAAAGTCATCAGATCAGTCAGCATTTTCTAAAATATCTTGAAGGATTGAATATTATTAGAGGCTAGTAGATGTAGCTTTCGTAAGCAAAAGTATTAGATCTTCTAACATACGAGGCTGGTTTGAAAAGTCCGTGCAAAGTCCGAGAGATGGCACCACCGGCGCGTATCAAGGTCATGTTTAGTTAGTAGCATCTCTTGAATGAACGCACACCAAGTTTCAGCCATATTGGTCTATTTCTTTGTGTTTGGCATTCGTGTGAATCAAGGAAGTCGAGTGATTTTCAAGAAATGGACGAAAAAGAATTTCGTGTGGTGATTAAACATTACTGTATGAAAGGCAAAACGTCTCAGGAGACTAAAGAGAAGCTTGATAAACATTATGGTGACTCTGCACCTTCGATTAGAACAGTTTATAAGTGGTTTCAAAATTTTCGGACTGGCCATATGGGCACAAGTGACGCTGAACGTTCTGGACGGCCTGTGGAGGCTACGACTCCAGAAATCATTGATCGAATCCATGATATGGTGATGGATGACAGAAGAGTTAAGGTGCGTGAGATTGCTAGTGCTGTGGGCATCTCGACTGAATGGGTACATAATATTTTGCATAAACATTTGGACATGAAAAAGCTATCCGCAAGATGGGTGCCGCGATTGCTCACGCTTGACCAAAAACGGAATCGTGTGAAGTGTTGCAAGGATGGTTTGCAGCTGTTCCAGAAGAATCCGGAGGACTTTAAGCGCCCGTTTCGTCACTGTGGATGAAACATGGATACATTACTATACTCCTGAGATCAAACAACAATCTAAACAATGGGTTACCAAGGGGGAATCTGCACCAAAAAAGGCGAAGACCGTTCCTTCGGCCGGAAAGGTTATGGCGACTGTCTTTTGGGATTCGCAAGGGATAATCCTCATCGACTATCTGGGAAAGGGTAAAACTATTACAGGTGAATATTATTCATCGTTATTGGACCGTTTGAAAACCGAGCTGCAAGAAAAATGCCCGCGATTGGCCCACAAGAAAGTCCTTTTCCATCACGACAACGCACCAGCACACACCTCAGCAGTTGTGGTCGCAAAATTAATGGAAATAGGATTCCAACTCGTTTCACATCCCCCCTATTCTCCAGACTTGGCTCCCTCTGACTACTATTTGTTCCCCAATTTGAAGAAATGGCTGGCGGGACAAAGATTTTATTCAAACGAGGAGGTGATTGCAGACACTAATGGATATTTTGCAGACTTGGACAAATCCTATTATTCGGAAGGGATCAACAAACTAGAACATCGTTGGACGAAGTGTATAAGCCTAAAAGGAGACTATGTCGAAAAATAAAAAAGGTTTACCCCAAACACATAAGTAGTTTTTTATTTTTGCACGACTTTTCAAACCAGCCTCATATGTAACACATGGAACAACGCAGTTGAACATTGGAGAATCTCGAGCGGTTGCACTTGATATATCTGAAAAGTTCTGTTTATGGCTCTCGTGTTTTCTCGGAGAGCGTTCTTTATGAGTGGCTGTCGACGGATTTCTTTATAATTCCTTCACTATCAATGCCGGTGTGCCCCAAGGCTCTATACTGTCTCCTACTCTCTTTCTCATTTACATTGATGATCTGCGGCAGAGGACCAGGAATCCAATCTACAGCTTTGTAGATAACAGTACGCTTATTTCTTCATTCACTTTAAATGTTCCAACATCGGTTACTCATGCAAATATCCACAGATAGCAGGAAGTCGTTACACTTAACAGAGATCTGGAAGATCTTCGGGTGGGGTAACCACGTAGAATTTCACGCTACAAAAACCCAGGTGGCAGTTTTTTTTCTAAAAGAGTTAACGTTGCTGAACCCGACATAGTTATGTCGGGGCACTCCATTCCTCTAGCATCGTCACACAATTTGCTGGGCGTTAATTTGGGAACAAATATGTTTTGGCATGAACATGTTACAAGCATAGCAAAGAGAGCTTCTCAGAAGCAGGGAATTTTATTTCAACCTAGAAAACTTCACATTCTGCAACTGTCAATTCTGTACAAAGCTCAAATTCGACCAACGATGGAATACTGCTTCAGGTTTGGGGCTCTGCTACGTATACATTACATTTATTTTGGATTCTATTCTAAAGAGAGCTGTGTGCCTGATTAGTGACCCAGAACTGATCAGTAACCTTGATTCTTGGAAAATCGAAGACCAGTTGGCGACTTGAGTCTATTCTACAAATATTTTCATGGAAAGTGTTTGATGGATATAGCTTGCTTAATTCCTCTCAAAGCGGTACTAGGAATACACGTCGTGCTAATACTTCACATCTGTATGAGGTTTGTGACCATACGTACAACCCAAGCAGTCTTTTATATGGAGAACATCATCCCTTTAAAATGATTTGCCCTGGACTGTGTTCACGACCAACGTAAATTGCTTTTTCCGCACACGTATGACTCCTGTAGCGCTTTAGAGATTTCCCAGCAGCAGGTGTGCTGTGCCTATAAAGAAACAGAAATATAGAAAATCAAAATCGACATACCTTTTGTAAAACGGCATTGGAAAGCCCTAATTTCTTTCTACATTTTTTCCTTAAACTGTTTTTTTCTCTAATTTGTTTTGCAAAAAAAGTTATGCAGCAAAAACTCTCTAAAATATTAT
Organism: Pachyrhynchus sulphureomaculatus; assembly: GCA_019049505.1. Lineage (NCBI taxonomy): Eukaryota > Metazoa > Arthropoda > Insecta > Coleoptera > Curculionidae > Pachyrhynchus > Pachyrhynchus sulphureomaculatus. Next base: position 121,893,476 of record CM032456.1, read on the forward strand.
TTCTTGGTCATCGCGGTTACCATGGATTGTACGTAACGTTTGGTGGTTTTCAAGCAATTTATCTACTAGGCGGCTGTCATACTTTAATCTGACAGCTCTTGTTTGCACACCTATTTAATTCAATAGAGTTTAACTAAGTTAACGGTGTGTTAACACCTTCTGGTTGAAGTGGTTTCCCACGCTGAAAAAGTAGATATGATTCTTATTTATGGAGAAGCAAGAATAAATTCTCGGGAGGTCGTTAGACTGTATCGAGAACGTTACCTCGACAGGTATATCCCGGATCACTCTGTTTTGTCGACTAGAACGAAATTTAAGGACACCATGGGATGCATTTTCTGGGCAGAAAGGTATTTCTAAACGAAAAAAAACTGTTTTAACAGATGAAAAAGTAGTCGAAATTATGCAATATTTTCAAAACCATCCATATAATTCAATCAGACAAGCAAACAGGCAATCGAATGTATCCTATGAGGCTATTCAGAAATCTCTTAAAGCTAACAAATACCATGACTATAAAATGCACAATTTTCAGTTATTAACACAATTTGATTCGGAAGAAATGACGATGAACGTTATTTTCTGAATTATTTATATGGACAAATGAGTCATTTTGTCAGCAACGACAAACCTAATAGAAAAAATTATCATTACTGAGCTGACGAGAATCCATACAATGTTAATTAAATTCAGAATCGAAGCTATTATGGTGTTAATGTATGATGTGGGATAATTGGGAGACGAGAGCACCTAAACCGCGCAAGATTTGGCACTACAAATCTGCTAAATGGAAAGATCTCATGGAATATTTTCGAACTTTCCTTGGTTAGACGTTTGTTTTCGATCCGACGGCCCATCTGACTGCGCCAGGGACGTTTCCGACGTTATTTTGGCCGGTATGGAGGCTTACGTCCCTTTTTCGAAGAAATGCCCTTCCAACGGCAAGCCTTGGTTTGACCGAAAATGCAAGAAGCTGTTGCTTCTAAACATCTTGCATACCGACAATGGCGTGAAAATCCTAACACCATAAATCGTAACACCTTTGTTCGTTCCAGGAACAGATGCAAAGAAATTATCGACCAAACCAAGGAGTCTCACAATCAACGGATTAGAAACAAACTTCTCGCTTGTCCCAACAATTCCAGGTCCTTTTGGTCAGTCGCTAAGGCAGTTAGTCAAAATTTCACCAAAGCCACCATACCACCACTCACACGGCCAGAAAATTCTATTGCAACGACACCTGTTGAGAAAGCGAACTTGTTGGCTCAACTCTTTGCTTCACATTCTACTGTCGATTTCCAAGGAAAAACATCACCCACTATTCCCATAGTGCAGTCAAGGATGCCCGATATTGTCTTCAGACAGCGTATCATAAAACGTATTTTGATGAAGCTAGACACCGAAAAGGCTTCTGGCGCTGACGGAATACCTGCCATAGTTCTCAAAAACTGTGCGAGGGAACTAACACCAGTTTTCTGTAGACTTTTCAACCTATCCTACAGAAAGGGAATATTTCCTTCCTGCTAGAAATGTGCTACAGTTCAGCCGATACCTAAAAAAGGTAAGAAGACCTTGCTAAATAACTACCGACCAATCGCACTGCTTTTAATAATATCGAAAGTCATGGAAAAGGCTATCAATCAGCATCTTCTAAAATATCTTGAAGGATTCAACATTATTAGCGATCACCAATATGGCTTTCGTAAAAATAGATGTGAATGTAACACATGTTTGGAACAACGCAATTGAACACTTTGGAGAATCTCGAGCGGTTGCTCTGGACATATCTAAGGCATTCGACCTTGTTTGGCACGATGGGCTGTTGGCTAAGCTATGTTCTTATGGTATGTCTGAAAAATTCTGTTTGTGGCTATCATGTTTCCTCAGAGAGCGTTCTTTACGAGTGGGAGTCGACGGATTTCTTTCTAATACCTTCACTATCAACGCCGGTGTACCCCAAGGTTCCATACTGTCTCCTACTCCTCTTTCTCATTTATATTAACAATTTGCTGGAAAAGACCGGGAATCCAATTTACAGCTTTGCAGATGACGGTACACTTATCTCTTCATTCACCTTGAACGCTCGGACATCGGCTACTCAGACGAATATCCGCAGACAGCAGGAAGTCATTCAACTTAACAAAGACCTGGAAGAAATTCTATCTTGGGGTGACAGTAACCAAGTGGAATTTAACGCTACAAAAAACCCAGGCGGCAGTTTTCTCTAAAAAAGTTAACGTTGCTGAACCCGACATAGTTATGCCGGGGCACTCCATCCCTCTAACATCGTCACTCAATTTGTTGGGCGTTAATTTGGGAGCAAATATGTCCTGGCATGAACATGTTGCAGGCATAGCAAGGAGAGCTTCTCAAAAGTTGGGAATTTTATTTCGAACCAGAAAGCTTTACACTCCACAACAACTGTTAATTTTTTACAAAGCTCAAATTCGACCAACTATGGAATACTGCTCCCATGTTTGGAGCTCCGCTCCCAAACATACACTGCATTTGTTCGATTCTATTCAGAGAAGAGCTGTTCGTCTGATTGGAGACCCGGAACTGACCGGCGGCCTTGATTCGCTGAAACATCGAAGAACGGTTGGCGACTTGAATCTATTGTACAAGTATTTTCATGGAAAGTGTTCGATGCATGTAGCCCGCTTAATTCTTTCCAGAGCGGTACATACTAGAAATACACGTCGCACCAATACTTCACGTCCGTATGAGGTTCAGCTTGTTACTTCTCGTACAACGCTTTTCAAGCAGTCTTTTATATGGAGAACATCATCCCTTTGGAATGATTTGCCTAGGACTGTGTTTCCCACCGAGTACAATTTAAAGCGATTCAAGAACAACGTGAATCGATTTCTCCGCACACTTGTCACTCCTGTAGCGCTTTAGGGACTTCCCTGTAGCACGTGTGCTAGACCCATAAAAAAAAATTAGTTGGACCATACTTTTTTGAGGGAACACTAGCTGGAAATAGATACCTTAATTTCTTGATTAATACTCTACCAATTTTATTAGAAACTGTTCCCCTTATTTTAAGAAGGGATATGTGGTCTCAACACGACGGAGCACCACTGCTGCTTTTAGAGAGTATTTGAAAATGAACGTTTTCAACGAAGATGGATAGGGGTTCGCAGCCCAGTTATTCAGTGGGCACCTAAGTCACCAGACCTGTCGCCGTTAGATTGTTTCTTTGGAGGACTCTTAAAGCTATTGTATACAAAACTGCGACAAATGATATTGAGCACTTAAAGGCAAAAATATTAGATGCGTGCAGTAGTATATCTGGACAAAATATTTACAAAACCACTCATCAAGCGTTAATGAAACGAATGTAAAAATACATCCTAGAAGAAGGAAGACATATATGTTAGAATATTCCTTTTGATGTTTTTTTTTACTTTTTAAGTTTCAAATATTTAACTTTATAAATATATAATAAGTTACGTAATGTTAAAAGTTAGATAGCTTTTTTGTGGTTTTACTAATGTATTCTTGTTTGTTATTGTTTAAGGATATTTTATTAAAGGAAAAACCTCAACAGCATATGTTATAATATTAATATAATTGTTATAATTACTCTCAGATTAAAGATAATTACTGTCAGATTAAAGTATGACAGCCGCCTACTAGATAAATTGTCTGAAAACCGCTAAACGTGGCATACGATCCGTGGCAACCGACATCACATAAAAATAATATTTTAGAGGCTTTTGCTGCAGCGTCGTTTCACTACCAAATGTTAAATACGTCAGTATACTCTTTGATGTGCACTATACCATTTTACATTTAAAAAAAGTATAAATATCCAACAATTTTCCATAAATCGGGGCCGGGCGTCTAAAAATGATCACCCTCTACCTACATACTTCACGGAAACAATATTTAAAAAGTGTCAAAAATAATTTTCTGCGCAACAAATGATTTAGTCGGGTAAAAAGTAAATAATGTTAATTTTTATGATTTCCTACCGACATTTCTTCAAAAAGCAACTTGTATTCGCTAATTGGTCACCTCAATCCAGTGATAGAAAATAGTGACTTAAAGTAAACATAAAGTACTGTAAAATATTTTAAAAAAGCAATTTTATTACTTGCACTGGTGGAATTCGGCGGAATGATATGGTCACCAGAACTTCAGAGATTTTATTACAGTGTTCCACACGATTTATGTTGTGTACTATCCTATATTTGACAATTTAATTTTTTTTTTGTATGATAAATATAAGATAATGCTAGGTACAATTTTGTAAATTCTTTCCGCCTAATTTGAAAAAAGCTAAATAAAATAAGTCGTCTCAAATCTTATCCTAAATTATATTGTGATTATACTAATTTCTTTATTATTAATATAAAAAACTTATTTTAGTTTTCAATATAAGCTTAGTTATCACTGTGGTACCAGGTTGGAATTTCGTTTTAAAGATGGACGATATATTAGTACAATATAATTACTTGACACCAAGCGCAGAAATCGATTATAATTTATCCAGAAAACAAATCCTATTTAAGGGACAAACTGTATCTGGTTATAACGCGGTAAAAGGTGCCGAATTCGAATCTGGTATGGACATAAATTAAGTTGGTATTCGCATTAAGAAAAACTATTTTGACTTGAAAATATACAAGATGTTCAAAAAATTCCCAATAAAAACATTTGAAAGCCAGCAGACTCAAAAACTACAGAAATATAGGTAAGAAATTTAACAATATTCATTTCACAGAAATGCACAGTTTTTGAATAATTTGGTCTTCCTCACATATACCCTGCCATTTGAGCGTGGAATTTTATAACATCGAAATTTTAACAGGTGGTGAATTGGATACCAATGCTGCTAGAATTAGACCTAAAATTATCTTTTATTCTTTAAGACAACACTTTCGAAAGCTTAAACAAGATAAATAGTAAACATACAGAAAAAATCTAACAAGTCACTTTTAAACCGCCAAAAAATCTGCAGATAACCACCGCAGAACTTTGCTATTATACAGAAAACTTTACATACGGTAATAAACTGATCAATACGACATAGTTAACTTAATCAAACCACCCGAGCCAAACCTCGTTTCAGATCAAAAATCCTTGTCATTTAAAGGTAACGAGAACTTTGCTATTATAACAGAAAACGAATTTTACAGTGACCCAACCACTAAAATCGAAAAAAATCTTCTTCTAGGGGTTTGAAGCTTAAATTAGAAAATTATTCTAAGATATAAAGTCCGAGTACAATTTCATTTCAATAATAATTTGATCGGTTATTTTATCTATACCTTTCCGTCTCATCCTAAAAAAATTTTGTTTAATGCAGAATTTTGTCCCCTTTTATATATAATTTGATAATCTATTTAAAAATAAGCATATATAGGTGATGTAGTAGTGTGTTATTGAGGTAAATGTCAAATATAATAAAAAATTTTCAACTATCAAGATTGCTGGCCCTTAGATCATAGTAGTTCAGTGAAGAATGCTTTTGAAGTACTTCACAAAAACGTATTTCTTGAGATCGATAGATCTGTACCTAAATACAACAAAATTCCTAGTAGAAAATATCCGCCTTGATTCTCTGCAAGCATAAGCCCTATACTAGACCAAAAAAAAACAAATACACAATAATATAAAAAGCATGAAATTAAAGTAATTTCGAACACAATGTCACAACTCATACAACGCAAGATATGTAGGGTTGTGCTCATTTGCAGATTTCTTTAGCCTGTATTTTTCTTCTTCCAGCTCTAAAATACTCGATGAGGATATCAGCGAGAGTTTAGTCATAAATATATTATCTTTTTCGGAATAAGAGGTTGGTAAAACGATTTACACTTAAATTTACAACTGGTCCAGATTCAGTCCCTGTTTCTTATCAGAAATTGCAGACTCGCATTCGCAAAACCATTGAGAATTACTTTTAATCTCTACTTACGAACAAAATCTATCCCTACTGTGTGGAAAATTTCTAAAATCTGTTGTATCTTTAAACAAGGTGGAAGAGCTTAAAAAAATTATTATAGGTCAGTGTCAATAATATGCAAATTTTGTAAGAGTTTCATATTTATCCTGCATGTTAGTAAATTTCCGTCGATCAAAATTTTAATTATACCCTAGTAGCATGGTCTTCATGTAGAAAGATCTACTTCAAGAAATTTAATGCTTATTATGAACATTGCACCAACCATAGATAAAGGATCTCAAACAGACGTTGTGTCTCTAGACTTCACAAAGGCTTTTGGATTATCGCCTCTGTCTTCATAAACTGTCAAAACTTGGATTGTCTGATTTAGTAATTGACTTCTTATCTGACGAGTCGTACATAGTATGGTGAGATATACGGAACGAAGTCAAGGTATTACCCTAACATGTCTAGTGCTTCTAAAGGTTCTGGTATGGGACCTCTCCGTTTCAACTGCTTTAAAAATGACGTGAATCTTGACGTAATCTTTTGCTTTATACAGGTAATGTTACATTGTATAAAGTGATAAATTTCATACAGGACTGCATATTATTATAAAATAACATGAATTCAGTTCATTCTTGGTGTATAACTGTTTAAGTCTTAATTTAAAAAATGTAATGTTCTCTCTCTACCCACAAGAATGTTTTCAAGACATTTTGAGTACTTAATAGGCGATGTCTCTATATCGCAAGTTAGTCAATTCAACGATTTGAGTGTACTCTTTAATTGAATTATATTCTATATGCTATATTGCTTAATTTTTCTACTTCGATTGTTGTTTTACTCTTCTGATAAGAGATTGTTTTATATTTCCGTCTATCTTAATTTTAGCTCTTATTAGTCTATGGTCACTTGATTTTTTGAATAAGCTGAGTACATTGAGATCTTGAATTATATGGTTTGTTGTGGCAATGACATAGTCGATCTCATTCTTTATATTCTCATTTTCACGTTCTTTTTTTCTTTTTTTAAAGGATGAATTCATCACACCCACATATAGAGAATGAAAGCAAATATACTTAAGTACTTATTTCTGGTTTTAAAAGATTTTAAGCGTTTCATTGAAATCTGGGGGGACATTTTTTTTTTAACGATTTTAGTTTAACGTTGTAGCATGCAAATCACTTATCTCTAAGTATTTTGAAAATTGCTTAAATTAGGTATCGGAGAACTACATTAAATAACACGTAGCTGAAAAATTTTTAGTCTAGCTACTTAAACACATTTTTTTGCAAAATTCGACGTTATTCATCAATATAGTCTCCTTCAAAAGCGATACAATTAATCTAATGCTTTTCTAACATTCCTATACATTTCTTGTAGAAGGATTTGCCTTTGCTTTCAAAATGGGCCTCAGTTTCGGCGATAACTTCTTCACTGGAGCCAAATCTCTTTCCCACGAGCATTTTTTTGAGGTCTGCGAATAGATAATAGTCGCTGGAGGCCAAATCTGGGGAATACGGTGGATGAGGAAGCAATTCGAACTTCAATTCATCCAATTATGCCATCGTAACCATTCACTTGTGACACGGTGCATAGTCTTGATGAAAGAGCACTTTTTTCTTGTTCATTTGGGGCCGTTTCTTTTCGATTTCTGCGCAAACGCACCAATAACTTTATATATTATTCGCTATTGATGGTTTTTCCCTTCTCAGTATAGTCAATGAAAATTATTCCATGCGCATCTCAAAATACAGAGGACAAAACCTTCCCAGCCGACTGTTGTGTCTTTGGTCGCTTCGGGCGGCTTTCACCGGCTGCTGTTCACTCAACTGACTGCCGATTTGATTCCGGTGTGTAGTTCATGTTTCATCCATTGTCACATATCGTATGGAAAAATCCTTTTTATTGCGCTTAAACAGGTCCAAACATCGCTTAGAATCATCAACACGTTGTTGTTTTGATATCTTTAGGGTGTCAGCTATCTCACGCAATTTCACTTTTCGCTCATCCAAAATATTTTTGTGGATTTTTTTGATGTTTTCCGGTGTAAACACTATTTAATCAACATACGAAATTCGATTTTTTCCATTGTTTTAAAAATATCATCGTAGCGTCACTAAAACATCTTTGTAACTTCTAAACTAATCGTCGAAATGTCATGAAATTTTGAGACGTATTGTTTGAAGGTTGATACTTCCTAAAAATCATATGGATTTTTTGAAAAGGGCGACATCTATGTGTTATACCAAAAACTTTTGAGCCTACGTGTTATACTTAAAATTTCACATGTAATTTAGGCATACAAAAAAAAATCGGTAAAGTGATTTGCCCAGTGGTTTCCTTACAAACACGTAGTTCTAAAATAAGTGCTAAATTTGACTTTTTCAAGCACTTTCGGCCAATATTTCGAGATAGGTACTTAATGGTGAGATATTAATCTCGGAAAAAATGTAGCCCAGAGGTAGGGTTTTAGATACAGTTATGTTTAAAACCTTCTGATACTTAACTATTTTTGTTAAAACTTAAAGTAATGAAAAAAAAAACCGGCCAAGTAAAGGTCGGACTTGCGCAATTAGTGTTCCATACGGTGATTGATTTTGAAATAAAAAATTTTCGTTATGGAGGTTTAAAATGATCAGTGACTTCACAAAATAAGCCCAAATGAGTTTTCAACAAAATTTGTTTCCTATCTTTCTTTTTATATATCATATAAATTCTCAAAGGTAATGCACTCGTACTAACTTTCACTGAATCTATACCTTATGAAGAATATTCCAGAATTTTTTCGTAATTTTTTGATTAGCACCCTTAGAGATAGGGTTAGAGGACCGCTATTGTTGGCAATTTTTACCTTTAGTTTGACACTCCACTCTGTGACCTTGAATTTTTTTTTATATACCAGATAAATTATCAAAGGTAATGCACTCGTGACAATTTTCATTCACTCTACACCTTATGAAAAGTATTCCAGAATTTTTTGGAAATTTTGTGATTTCACTTCAGATTTCACCTCTCAAAACTAACCCCTTAAGACAAAGTTTAACTTTCAAAACTACAAGGCTCTGATTTGGCCATAAATTCGTATATTTGTGACAACTTTCAATGTCAAATATTTCCGGAGAAAATCGGGTCTGACAAACGGATACTGAAGTGATCACAGAAGTGTTCCGTACGGAACACTAATAACACAATTTTCGTCTTCTCCGACTCTAAAACGTGTTATATATGAAGTAAATTCGCTCCCTTGCTTTAGTAACGCCCATGTGTTTGACCACATATAATTGAAAATAATGAAAAAAAACACAGTTTTTAGATTCCTTGACCCCAAAACTCTGAAATATATATTAGATATATACGGAATCTCTCTTTAACTCACTTCCAAAAAACCTGGTGGAAGAGACAATGTACGAAGTAACCCCTCTACTATAAATAATTATACTAAAATTTTGTAAAAAAAAAATTCTATGACCCTAAGAAACCTGAAAAAATCTAGAACACGATAAATACGAATCGATCCTTCTAACTTTCTTCCCCACTCCTTTAACTCCTTATTTGTTTCACTAGAAATAATAACGCTTAAAACATATATTACTCCTCTAAGTTCCTACTTTTAACTTACTTATTACATTACCCAAAAAACCTGGAAATATCCTCAAAATACGATTAAAACTATACAATATTTAAGGACCCCGGAGGTATAAAATGATCAGTAACTTCACACAACACACCCCAAATGAGTTTTCAGCCAAGTTTTTTTCCTATCTTTACTGAAAACTGATGACCTCAAAATTCTAGTTTTTTTATATTGGGATCTTAGTTATTCAATACTCTCTCTCTCGTGGCTTTTTCAGGAATTAAACTTGAGGTGCATTTTTAAATGTCATAAGCGTCTGTGTAAATTAATATTACAAATTTTCTTAAAAATGAACACCGAAAATTTGCTTTTCGTGAAAAATCAAAAAAAAAAAGACTTTTATGCTGTGTTTACAATTGTGAAAGTCGCCTATAAAAGAAAAAAGTTTTTCATGCATTTTCCAAAAGCGAATGAGGGTTGTGTAAATATTACTAAATTTTGGAAAAAGTTGACAGACTTCGAATTGCACAAAAAATTTGCTTTTCGTGAAAAATCAAAAAAAAAAAAAAAAAAAAAAACTTTTAGTTTACAATTTGAAAATAAAAGAATTTAAATGTAGTTTTTCATGCATTTCCAAAAGCGAATGAGGGTTGTGTAAATATTACTAATGCATTTGGCCAAGTGGAAAAAGTTGACAGACTTCGAATTGCACAAAAAATCCCAGTTGATGCTAATATTTGTTCTAAATATTTAAAAAAAAAACAAGATTACATTTTTCCAGGTAAGTAAAATTATTTATTCTTGAACTTGTTTTTTTTTGTAATTTGTGTACATGTGTTAAACAAAAATTCGGATTCGCCGTTTCGATCCCATCGAAATAGCCACACTTAATCCCTGGTAATGTTCATTAATTGTTTTCCCTGTATAATTAGTTTACTAAGTGTTTTAAGAGAATTGATCCTTGGTAAGTTCTATTTGCTATTGGGTGATAAGGTTTCATTTGATAAACATTTTTATTCATATATTTGAAAATTCTTTTCGTCTATTATAGTAATATATAAAAATAATTGACTCAGTGCGGTAATTCCGCGTAAGCATGTCAGAAAGACCTGACCTCGGAGGGGGACAGGATTATTATCAATAAAATAATTGGAATCTATGACGGGGACATTGAAATCACTGACGCATTAAGTGAGAATAATGACGATGTTAACAAAATAAAAAAAATGACGCAAAGTAGCAAATTTTTTATAGATGTCAGGATCCTGGGGCCATATGTTGTTTTTGTTGAAGCTACTGATAAATCTAATAATTTTAACGGAAAGTTTAATGATTTGAAGATAGCGAAGGAAATCTGTGATCTTTAATGATATCAAAAAAATTAAAAACAATGGTAATAGTAGGGTGAGCATTGATTGATTGAGTTCCATGATTATGTATCTGCAAATAATTTAATGAAAAATCAAATCTTAGCTAATAAGGGATACACAATATTTATCCCCTATAACTTTACAACCTGCAAAGGTATTATCCGTGGCATACACAAAAGTATTAAAGTTGAGGATATTATGGAAATTTATGAAGCACCTGTCAATATTTTAAATATTACAAGGTTAAATCGAAAAATATTAATGAAAGAAAATGAAAACCTACATTTGAACCAACTAATTCGATACTGGTAACCTTCGAAGGGATATGCCTGTCGAAGTACGTGAGAATTTATAAAATCGAGAAGGCAGTCATTCCGTATACCATATATCTGCGGTCGTTCAATGCTACAATTGCTTAAAGTTTGGACATACCAAAACAATGTGTAAAAGCAAATCCAAATGCCTTAACTGTGGTGAAGGTGAAAATCATGCGACATTAACTTCCAAAAATAGTTCTAACCAACAAATATACTCATATTCGTGTGTTAATAAGTGTATTCACTGTAGAGCACAAATCAACCAACAAATTTTGTCCCGAATTTCAGAGGCAAAAGGAAATCAAGAGATTAATGGCCTTTGAAAACCTAACATATTTTGATGCAGCTGCGTTGATTCCCAAAACAGAAGCACAAGATGAAAATATTCTACATTCAGCAAATATTCCACATATTCAAAACAATCGTTTCCTTTAGGAACAAACTAATTTGATCAAAAAAATATCTCCTAGTCAAAGATCAGCAGAATTCAATTCAAATTCCAAAAGATCTTATAATCAGGTTGTAGCTGAATCTCCAAAAAAAAAGAATAACATCAAAAGGTTACAACAAAGAACTACACGAAAGGAACCTAGTTTCTCCTAATGGTAGATCTCCTATTAATTATAATGTTTCGGTACAAAATATGATATTATCTCACAGCCTTCGACCAGCAAAGTCAATAATCAATAATAATATCAAATACATTAATGATTTTCTAATGACAAATCAATCTCGCCTTTTAGTGCCCAGCAAACTAATCATACAATGGAATATGAGAAATTAGTGATTTTCAACTACCAGAATATTATGACAATCTAACAGCATATCATTAAAATCCATGATCATTTGAAATAGTAGCTAAAAAATTTGTAAATAAGTCCATCAAAATTATAATCCACAAAATAAATACTCAACCACTAAACATGGGGGTCTCAAATCGTATCGCCTGGGGAGGAAAAAAGTAAGAAAAGATGAAAAAAAATTTCAGCGATGGAAAAAATACAAATGGAATAATAAAGGTTTCATTCAATTTTGCCACACTTTAAACAGAAATTCCAGTATCACGTACGTGTGGAACAAGCTTAAAACATTTAATCTTAATTATATAGCAAATCAACCTCCAGACATATCAGAAGTAAACTCGCTTTTCGAATCCCACTCTGGATAATTATATAAAGTAATTCAAAAAACCTTTCAATTAATTCAACAGATCCCAGCATACTCGGGAGGATTATTCAACAAAGAATTTCTATGGATAAACTTCAATAATCTCTAATAAATAAAAAAAAAATTCCCCTCACCGGGCATGGATGACATTACTTACAAGATGATCAGCCTTTTACCAACGAAGATGAAAAGGATTCTATTAGACAAATTTAATCTAATCCTAGAAGGGCATTCGATACCGGAAAATTGGCGAAACTATAATCTGTTATGCATACCTAAACCAAACAAAGATACCGAACAATTTTAGACCAATCATTTTGTCCTCATGTATTCTCAAACCAATGGAAATGCTAATAAAGAATAGATTGGAATGGCATTTGGAGAGTAAAGGTAACTTTTCATGGTGGCAGACTGGGTTCAGAAAGGGCCAAGGCAATCTGAATGCAATTGCACTTGCAACTTCCGCAATTAATATGGCCTTTGCTCAAAGACAATCGATCTTGGCCACTTCCATAGATCTTAAATCGGCATATGATAATGTAAATTTGGAAAAAAATTATATCACAAAATGAACAATCTTAACATTCCATTTATATATATATATATATATTATATATATATATATATATATATATATATATATATATATATATATATATATATATATATATATATATATACATACATACAACACCATATATAATATTCTCAAATATAGACGCTTATACTCAAAAGATATCGTATACGTAGGCCCCTATGTGACTTCATCTGGTATTCCTCAAGGTTCTCCAATGAGTACTATTCTTTTTAATATCTTAGAGATTTATTGTTTATCCTACCTTCTTGCGTACACCTAATTGGATATGCCGACGATATATTAATGTTTAAATGTTCCGAATTCAAAGATACTCTGAATGTGTCCACACATCATATTAGAATCATCATGAATTGGCTGACTGACAATCATCTAGAAATTTCCACAGATAAATCCCAAGCAATATGGTTCTCAAAAAAAAAAAGCCTACTCTCCCCTCATCTATGATAATAAACAATATCAATATCCAATTCAGTAAAGAAATTAAATATCTTGGAATTTATCTACAACATAACTTGAAATGGAACCTGCATACGACTCACGTAATTAATAAAGCTCGCAAGGGCATAAATATTCTTAAATCTTTTTCTAAAATAAGATGGGGCCTAATCCTAAGACTATGCTTATGGCCGCTAAAGGTTTAGTTCAATCTCAATTGGATTATGGTTCAATATTTATCAAACCTAACAGCAAGAGCAATTTAAGTAAACTTAATCGAATGCATTTTCAATATCTTCGTATTGTAATGGGGTGCATGAGGTCGACACCAACCAATGTGCTCCTTGCTGAAGCAGCTGAAATGGACCTAGAACACAGACGTAAATTACTCGCAATCAAATTTCTATCTAAGGTCATTTGTATTCAAAACCACCCATTAACTGCAATGTTAAAATTCATTTCTAATCATGCAAACAAATATACAGGAACTTGGAAGAATCATGATCTTCCATATTTCGTACAAAATTTTGATGTTTTAACACCTTACATGAACCAAATATATGTACATTTCTGAAAACTATCCCTTATTTGAAATAAGTTACGATTGTCAAATCAAAAATATAAAAAAATACGATAACAAACCTCAATAAAAGTGACATTGATTGCAAAATAAAGTTTCTGAGCGCCATTCATAAATTTAGAACAACATACACTACACGGATGCCTCGAAATCATATAATAGAGTAGGTTGGCAATATTTGCAAATGGGCTGGTACAAATCCTTCCCAAAGAAATTTCACACTCTAAAAAACTTTTAAAATCAAATCTTTTCCTTGGGTGTGGCATAATCGATGACAAAACTATCGCCCCTAACATAACGAAAATTCAAGCAGCATATATATCCATGGCCCAATTGCGAACAGTAGTGTTTGAGAAAAATGGCACATTCAACAGTAGAACAGGGGAAATTATATATATGAAATGCTCTTGTAAAGCAGGTGAAGGTGAAAAATGCAAACATATCCTCGGAACTCTATAATATTTTTACGGGTAAAATTTTAACCTATAAATCTCTAATATTTATACATTTCAATTTTTGTATGATAATTAATTTTTTGCAGTTTTTCAACCGCCTTCTTAAATATGGAGCATCTAAAACGCAAAAATATATTTAATCCCAGAATATTTTTTCAAATTTTAGTGAAATGATATGTTGCAATCAGTGACGATGAGAAAAATTTTAACTGGTTTCAAATCAAATGCCAATTCACTTTGAAGGTTAATATTTATTAACTATTTATGACTTTGAATGAATACAAAATAATTGAGACAGTATTTTGTCAAAATAAAATCTGAACAATGTTATCTAATGAGGAATTTTTGTTTGAGACACGTACTCAAATTATAAAAAAAAAACAAATGACTGTTCAAGAATAAATAACTTTACTTGCCTGGAAGAATGTAATCTTCTTTTTTAAAATGTTTGGAATAAACTTTAGCATCAATTGAGATTTTTCGTTCAGTTCGGAGAATTTTTTTCCATATTTTCAGTCTGTCAATTTTGCCACTTGTCCAAATGCATTGATAATACGTAAAAACATTTAAATCCTTTTGCAGGAAATTTTCACAATTGTAAACATAGCATAAAAGTATTTTCTTGATTTTTCACGAAAAGCAAAAATTTCTGTATTAATTTTTTAAGAAAATTTGTAATATCATTTACACAGACGCTTATGATAGATTTAAAAATGCACCTCAAGTTTAATTCCTGAAAAAGAAGCGAGATGTATTGAATAGGTAAGATCCCAATATAAAAGAGTTGCGACGATATATGTTTGAATTTTTCACCTTCACTGGCTTTATAAGACCATTTCATACATAAAATACCCCGTTCTACTGTTGAATGTGCCATTTATCTCAAACATTACTATTCGCAATTGGGCTGTGAATATACGTGCTGCTTGAATTTTCGTCCTTTATGCAGGATTTATACCAGCCCATTTGCAAATATTGCCAATTGTTAATAATATTTTTAAAAAATACTGTCACACTCCCTATGCTTCACCCGTTACAAATTTAATGATAATCATAGTAGGCTCCGCCCACAGGTAAGATCCCAATACCAAATAAATTACACAGGACCACAAAAAAAAGTTTTGTAATTGAAAGGTGAGATACCGTACCATATGTTTTTTGGTGTGCTGAAAACGATCCGATGTCAGAATTGACTCGTCATCCAATGATTTTGACATAACCTCAAAAAACACCTCGAAAATGACCAAAAATACTTTTACAGTTAAATTAAAACTGTAAAGGAGCAAACTGACATATCTATACGTATTTTGGGGCGCTAGAATCGAATCTAAGGTTAGAATTCACCGATCACGTCTTCATTTTGACATAACCTCAAAAAATACCTCAGAAATGGTCAGAAATACGTCTGTAAGTAAATTAAAACATTAAATGAACAGACCACCATATCTATACATACTTTGGGGTGCTTAAACCGATTATGCCAAAAGAATGGACCTATTAAGTCAAGATCTTGAAATAACTTTAAAAAGTTCAGTCCTTCCATTCACAGGTTTGCTGGATTAAGTTTAGTCATCTCGCTTCTCGCCCACTGGATGCTTTATTGAAGTAATTTCCGTCGCATATCACCCTCGTGATGCTGAATAATAAGTGAGTCCCCTCGCTTCTCACCCCAATGGAATAACTTTACAACCAGAATTCTAAACCTGATACAAGAACGCTAATCTTAGCATAACCTAATGCAAGCAACTTACACCAAAATTTTCACACTAAGAACTCTAAACCTAACATAGCATAATGCAAGAAACATACACCAAGAACTTTCCATCAAGAACTCTAAACTTAACATAAGCTAATGCAAGAATCTTACACTGAGAATTTTACACCAAGAACTCTAAACCTAACTTACATCAAGCACGTTAAACTATAACCATAACATAACTTAATGCAAAAAAACAGCAGACCACAATATCTATACGTATTTTGGGTCGCTGAAAGCACATATGTCAACAGAATTGACCTATTCGTCAAGATCTTGAAATATCCTCAATTAGTATAGTCCTTTCATTGATAGGATGCTGGATTATGGGAGTTTCATCGTTTTTCACCCTCGGGGTACTTTATTAAAGTGACTCCCATCGCCTCTCATCCACGATGCACTTTATTATGGTAATGATGAGTCCCCTCACTTCTCATCATTGGGGTTCTTTATTCAAGTGAGTCCCCTCGCCCCTCACTATCGGGAATCATTTTAATAAAGCATCCAGTGTGCGAGAAGCGAGGGGATTCACCTTAATCCAGCAACCTGTGAATGAAAGGACTGGACTTTTTGAGGTTATTTCAAAATCTTGACTTAGTAGGTCAATTTTTTGGCCTATCAGGTTTAAGTACCCCGAAATATGTACATATATATATATATATATATATATATATATATATATATATATATATATATATATATATATATATATATATATATATATATATATATATATATATATATATATATATATATATATATATATATATATATATATATATATATATATATATATATATATATATATATATATATATATATATATATATATATATATATGGTGGTCTGTTCATTTAATTTTTTAAATTTACTTACAGACATAATTCTGTCCATTTTTGTGTTTTGTGAGGTTATGTCAAAATGCTGACGTGATGAGTCAATTCTGACCTCGGATTCCTTTTTAGCACACTAAAAAACCCTCACTTTCAACTACATAACTTTTTTTTTTGTGTCTTGTGTCATTAAAAATAAATTCATGATAATTTTCGTTCAATCTACACCCTGTGGAGAATATTCCAGAATTTTTTCAAAATTTTTTGATCAGTACTTTTCGAGATAAGGGGGGACAGCGATTTTTCGCAAATTTTAAAAAATAATACAAAGAAAAGTGTACTCAATATTATATATATATTTGAATTCGTGTTTTTACAAGCTTTTATTTGACACCCCACTCGACGACCTGGTAAAAACATTTTTTTCACTCCCGATTTCACCCCTCAAAACTAAATCGAAATTTAACTTTCGAAACTACACGGCTCTGATGAGTCCATCAGTTCCTGTATTAGTGCCAAATTTCAACTTTCTATTCAAATAGTTTCGGAGAAAATCGAGTGTGGCAGACAGACAAATAGACGTACATACACTGAAGTGCTCTTATGAGTGTTCGATATCGAACAATAAAAAGGATGAAGTAATTTACCCAGTACTTCCCTTGAAAATATGCAGCTCTAAAACAATTAGAGAATTTGACTTTATAAAGTGCAGGAAAAGTAAATTTAGATAATAAAATTAAAACCATACAACGTATCGACACCCACTCCTTCCACTCCCTTCCCCGAAAACAATATCCCTTAAAAACTATAGATTTCATCTCAGTATTGTATATCATTTCGTTTGAGAATTATGGTACCAACAGATCGACAGACCGACAGTCAGATAGACACACCGACGGAAATGGGAAAATATGTTTTTCGTGAGTTAAGAACCGTAAAACGCAAAAAAAGCAAAAATCGCGGAGGGCATTTTTTGCGAATATAATTCTTTCTTTTAACAAAGGAAATAAAAACAATAATTTACCTACTGTGTAAGTAAGTTTCGGCCAAGTTAACTGTTTGTATTTCTAAAACTAGATCCATAATGAACTTAACGTTTTTTAAGCCACTCTGTAACCAGATCTCAATCCTTTCTACATATTATCTCTGTTAAAATAGGAAAGAAGAAAAAAGCACACTGAAATGGAAGTATACTATATGATGATACATACGCAACCATCCTTCTAACCTCCCATCCCATTCCTTTCATCTTATATATCATTTACTATGAAAAATTAGCTACAATCTTATAAAATCAAACAAAAACCAGGAAAAATTCTCATAATAATATTGAAATTACACAATACTTAGTGATTCCCACCCCTTTCATCCTCTTTCACTGTTAACATTAAAAATAACGAAAAAATAATGAAATTTTTCGACCCCTTGACTCAAAGAACCCTGAAAAAGACGCAGAAGATAATAAATTTTATATTTTATTATGTTGTATACTATTATTACCAACCATCAATATGGCTTTCGTAAACATAGATCAACATTCTGACATATGTAACAATGTTTGGAATAACGCAATTGAACACTTTGAAGAATCTCGAACGGTTGCTCTTGATATATCCAAACCATTCGACCGTGTTTGGTACGATGTATTGTTGGCTAAGCTACGCTCTTCTGGTATGTCTGAAAAGTTCTGTTTGTGGATCTCATGTTTCCTCGGAGAACGTTCTTTTCGAGTGGCAGTCGATGGATTTCTTGCTATCTTCACTATCAACGCCGATGTGCCCCAGTTCTCCATACACTCTCCTACTCTCTTTCTCATTTACATTAACGATCTGCTGGAAAAGACCGAGAATCCAATCTACAGCTTTGCAGATGACAGTACGCTTATTTCTTCATTCACTTTGAACTCTCGCACATCGGCTACTCAGACGAATATCCGTAGACAGCAGGAAGTCATTCAACTTGCCAAAGACCTGGAAAAAATTCTATTTTGGGGTGACAGTTACCAAGTGGAATTTAACGCTACAAAAGTCCAGGCGGCAGTTTTTTCTAACAAAGTGAACCTTGCTGAATCCGACATAGTATGTCGGGGCACTCCATTCCTTTAGCATCGTCGCTCAATTTGTTGGGCGTTAATTTGGGAGCAAATATGTCTTGGCATTAACATGTTGCAAGCATAGCAAAGAGAGCTTCTCGAAAGCTGGGAATATTATTTCGAATTAGAAAGCTTTACACTCCACAAGAACTGTTAATTCTGTACAAAGCTCAAATTCGACCAACTATGGAATACTGCTCTCACGTTTGGGGCTCTGCCCCTAAACATGCTCTGCATTTGTTGGATTCTATTCAGAGAAGAGCTGTTCGCCTGATTGGAGACCAGGAACTGGCCGGCGGCCTTGATTCGTTGGAACGTCGAAGAACGGTTGGTGACTTGAATCTATTGTACAAGTATTTTCATGGAAAGTGTTCGATGCATGTAGCCCGCTTAATTCTTTCCAGAGCGGTCCATACTAGAAATACACGTCGCGTCAATACTTCACATCCGTATGAGATTCAGCTTGTTAATTCTCGTATAACGCTTTTCAAGCAGTCTTTTATATGGAAAACATCATCCCTTTGGAATAATTTTCCTAGGACTATGTTTCCCACCGAGTACAATTACAGCGATTCAAGACCAACGTGAATCGCTTTTTCCGCACACGTGTCGCTCATGTAGCGCTTTAGGGATTTCCCTGCAGCACGTGTCCAAAACCTATAAAAAAATACAAAATCACCTTACTCCACCCTTCTTTCTTATGGTAAATAAATAATTATGCTTAAAATCTGTTTTTTAACGCAGCCAAAAACCTGGAAAAATTCCTATAATATTACTAACTCCCTTTCCCCATTAAAATTGAAAGTACTGTAAAAATGATTAATTTTTAGATTCCTCGGTTCCTAAAACTCTGGAAAAGACCTATAACACCATGTATAAGAAGCAACCCCTTTCACCCCCCCCCCCCTTAACTCCTTACATATTTTACTATGAGCAATATGCTTAAAATCTGTCTAAAAAACCTGTAAATATTTCAAAATGCTGTTTAAATTATACAATATTAAACAACCCCCACCCTTTCCAGCCTCTTCCTGAGTTAAAATTGAAAGCAAAAACAATCAAATTTTTTGATTTGTCGACTTTAAAAACCCTAAAAAGGACATATAACACAATATATGAATCAACTCTTCTAATCTTACCTCTCAACCTTTTCATCCCGTATGCGTTTTTTACTATAAATATTTAGGCATAAAATTTATTTATTACAGTAATACCCCGCTTTAGCGCGCGACCCCGTTACGCGCGGTTTCACTATAACGCGAATTTCAAATTTCGCGCTCATGTAGTCATTAACTTCTCTATGGTCGCGGGGGGATCCCCGCTTTCTCTGAATATTCTCTTTGAAGAATTGGGAATTCCCTGTCCTTCGACTTTGTTCTATGGGGATTTCCTCGTTCGTTTCGTGTGTTCATTTGTTCCGTAATGTTAGTTCGGTCGGCTGGCAGTTTTGTTTTAATAATTTATTGGAGATACATACATACATAATTTAACCCAACGTTAAAAATGCCGCCTGTAAAGAAAAAAAGAGCGTAAAAGCGTCACTTTGGAATTGAAGATGAAAGTGTTAAGAAGAATGGAAAATGGAGGCAAAGCAACAATTGTTGGGAGAGATTTTGGACTCTCAGAATCGACTGTGAGAACGATTTATAAAAATCGGGAGAAAATTAAAATCTCCAGCGAAGGTTCAACACCTATAAGTGCAACAAAACTCTCTCGTTCGAGATCATCTATCTTAGAAAGAATGGAGAAATTACTGTCAGTCTGGATCGAAGATTTGAATAAGAAGAACACACCACTAAGTCAAGATCTCATATGCACAAAAGCAAAATCTTTGTATGAGATGCTGAAAACAAAAGAAGGAGAAGGGAGTGCCACTCCGACTTTTGCTGCCAGCAGAGGCTGGTTCCATCGGTTCAAGCAGCGTTCTAATCTTCACAATATCCACATAACAGGCGAGGCGGCCAGCGCGGACATTCAAGCTGCAGCTGAGTTTCCAGACAAGTTTCAAGACTTCGTTAGACGAGAGAAAATTCCTGCTTGTCTCATCTTCAATGTTGATGAGACCGCACTTTACTGGAAAAAAATGCCATCTCGAACATTCATTTCTAAGGAAGAACGTCAAGCCAGTGGTTTCAAAGCTGCGAAAGATCGACTAACACTTCTGCTGGGTGGTAATGCCACTGGTGATTTCAAACTGAAACCTTTACTAGTGTACCATTCAGAAACACCCCGTGCAATGCGAGGCACAGACAAGACAAGTCTACCAGTTGTGTGGCGATCAAACAGAAAGGCGTGGGTTACACGGGAAATTTTTCAAGAATGGTATTCTAATAGTTTTTGCCCATCAGTCAAATCATACTGTGACAGAAATGGGCTTGAACCTAAAGTTATATTACTCTTAGACAATGCCCCAGGACATCCAACCTCACTTGATACGCCCAGAGACTTAAAAGTGTACGTAAAGTTCCTTCCACCAAACACTACGTCAATATTACAACCTATGGACCAGGGAGCAATAGCAAACTTCAAAGCTTATTACCATCGCCGCACTTTTAGCCAACTAATTCATGAAACTGACGGGGAAGGAAGACAGTCTATGCGAGAGTGGTGGAAGTCATACAACATTATGAAGTCTATTCACAACATAGAAGAGGCTTGGAAGGAAGTTAAAATGAGTTGTATGAATGGGGTGTGGCGTAATCTTTGGCCAGATGTAGTGGAAGCACCTAGAAGAATTGTCCAGATGCAGAGACAAGTGCTTGAAGACATTGCTGCAATGATTGAGGGGTCTGAACTTGAAGATGTCACGGTAGAAGATCTCGTAGAACTTGTAGCAACGCACGACGATCCTATTAGCAATGAAGATCTGATCGAGTTACAGAATAATCCTATCTACGATGAGGAAGAACAAGTAGAAGAGAAAGTTTTATCTTCAGGGGAAATACAAAATGCACTTTCAAAAATTTATTCAGGTTTGGACATATTGCAGAGTATAGACAATAATGATGACCGTTGTCTTGACCGTGTGTCAAACAATTAAAAACAGTGTTGGGTGTTATGAACGTATTTTACAAGAACGTAAACAAAACGTTACCCAAAAGACAATAGATGTATTTTTCCGTAAAAAATAAGAGTATGTATTGCATAAAGTGTTCTTAGAATTAAAGTGATTGATTAAAATGATTTGTATTTTTTTGTATTAAATTTTGACTATGTTTAATCATAAACCTCGATATACGCGAATTTCAGTTAACGCGATTTTTTTCGGAACGTATCCCTCGCGTAAAGCGGGGTATTACTGTATATCAATAAAAAAAAAACAGGAAAAGTTACCATAGTACTATTAAAATATATAAAATTTATTGACCCCCAACCCTTTCACCCTCTTGGCCTAGAGTGATTTCGTTCAAAAACTATAGGCTTCATCCTCTCATTAGATAATACCTATGTACCAAGTTTGAAATTATTATCTCATTTCATTCGAGTGTTACCGTGCCAACAGATAGACAGACCGACGGAAATGAGAAAACGTGATGAAAAGCAAAAATCTCGAAGTTTAATTTTTTCGTGAATATAATACTTCCCTTTAGCAAGGAAAGTAAAAATAGGATACCCTGCATACTTGGCTCAAATCTGAGGATAGGCATATTTTAATATAAAAGTTGAAATTTGAGCATATTTGTCTAAAACATATTTTCCTAATTTTAAACAAATTTGTGCAAGACTTTATGGTCTCAACAGTAGTAAAATTATTTTATATAGACTAATATCATACAGATAAGCTTAATCGATTAATCGTTATCATTTTATTATAACCTTATCTTCCCAATAACGTTTGCAGATCAATCTATTTATATAACCTTCGCTCGTATCAAAAAACAGTAGTTATTGTCGCTTTTTAATGCAATATTATATGTTAACAATTTTCCTGTTACTTAAAAATCACAGCACTTCAGATTACAAAAATAGATTAGATTAGAGGTGTAGATGTTTAATTGTTCAATATAACGTTCGCAGTGGTGGAATAGCAAGCGCAAATTTAAGAAATCATTATTTCAATGTCGGTTTGTTATAATATTCAGTCTCTCTGTAAACATACACGCACAGTGTGCGGTATTACTGAAAATATTCCTTGTTATAAAACCCCGTGCTCCTGGTGTTTGTTGTGACGGTTCAGTAAATATTTGGATTGTTTGATTGAAAACAGACTTGGAAAATTTAAAATAAATCGATTATTTTATTTCCAAACAGTATCAGATTAGTTTAATTTAAAGTTTCAAAGTATGTAAGAAAAAGAATTTATATGCTGACTATAAAGTGCACGAAGTTAGATTTCCGGCTATGAGAACATGCTTAACACTGTTTATCATTTTATTTGTTTCCTGTTTGTAGCCTGTCATTGTCAAGATATAACTAATAAAGAAGGTAAGCAAGATTGTAAATCTCCTTTTTTTTACAGAGTATATGCCATATACATATATTTTAATTGTACAATTTTATGACTAACAAGTGTATTTAATAGTCGTAAAATTATCGTAAATTTAGACTTTACGATTTATTTTTATATTACGAGAAATCAACAAACTATTAACTGAAACACAAATAAGTACTTGAGGCTTGGTTCTCTGTTATATTAAAAAAACATTTATTTAAAAAAATGGTCATTGCAGTTGCATTTATTTTTCTTGGTCATTTGATCTTGTTTGTTTGTGACAATCAAACAGGGAGAAAAGATCGATTGAAATGATCGAGTCTTTCTTTGGAAAGATAAAGGTGAATTTACGGTATGTAAGCGAGGGGCGAGAAGAAGAAAAGTACAGGGACGGAGAGAGGACTCGTACCAATACCCAACATTCTTTTAATACACTAAAACAGAAACTCTCTGTGTATATAAAACCAACAGCAACCGAAAATGACACAATCCGCTTTCTAACTACCGAAGAAAATTTTTTATCGGAAGTTAGAATTGAACTCCGATACGACCTTAACGAGCTACCCAAGAAAATATCAAACAGGAGAATTCTGAGGAGGAAAATTAGTTACAACAGCTCTCCGCAATATGAATGGTACCTGGATTAACGAATCATGTCAGGATTACAACCAAATGCAATTCGAATCATTCAAGCCAGAAAAAATTTAAAAAATTGGAAAAAGATCCTAGGACTCTAGGCCGCGAGCAAGTCCACAATTTTTGGCTTAAGTGGTTAAGTTGTATTCATTAAAAACTGGTTAATCATCATCAACATCAGCTTATACTGTCCACTGCCGGACGAAAGCCTCCCTCAAATCTTGCCACTTTTTTCTGTTCTGGGCTGCTTGTACCCAATTTCCGGCCACTCTTTTCAACTCATCAGTCTACCAACTTGGTGGTCTCCCTCTTCTCCGATAGGCTTCGCATCTTGGTCGCCACTCTATGATTCTCTTTGTCCATCGCCTATCCTTAAACCTAGCAACATGCCCAGCCCAGTTCCATTTAAGGTGTAGAATGAATTTGACGGCGTCTTGTACCCCCGTCTCTTCCTGCTAATGTGATTTGGGATGTGATCTCTAAGAGTAACGCCTAACATTGACCTCTCCATCCCTTCATTGCATGACACATATTTTATTGATGTTTTTCTTCGTCATTGTGAGAGTATCGGCAAATACGTTTCTTTTTGATTTGAACACATAGGCCAGTTTGCCATATGCAGCCCGGGAGAGACCTATTCGCCGCTGAATTTCATGTATTTGGTTATCTCGTCCTATGCTGATTTCATGTCCCAGGTATTTATATTGGTGCACTTGCTCTATCTCTACGTTATTCAGTTTTATAGTGTCGCTTAATAAAAGATTTGTCATAATCTGGGTCTTGAATAGATTGATTTTTAGATCAACATTTCCTGAAGCTTCCTGAAGCATGTGTAGCATAGTTTGCGCTTCTTGTATTTTGTCTGTTATTAAGATAATGCCGTCGGTGAAAAAGAGGTGATTTAACTTTTCACCGTCAATGTTAAGTCTCATTCTTTCCCAGTTTATTGATTTTAGAACACTTTTTAGAAGTGTTACAAAAAGCTTGGATGAGAGCGTATCACCCTGCCGCACTTATCTTTCGATTCGAAATTTGCTAGAGGATTGTTTGTGTTTTAACATGAGCGGTGACATTTTCATATATGTATTTAATTACATTGGAATATCGATGATCAATAGGACACTCAACAAGCGCTTCCAAAAGTCTCTGCTGATTTACAGAATCAAAAGCCTTTTCAAAGTCCACAAATATGAGTACAAGAGGCTTATTATATCCTATACATTTTTCAATGAGGATTTTAACTGTAAGCAGATGGTCCTTTATATCTACTCCGAGCGGAAACCTGCCTGTTCTTTTGAAAGGAAAAACTCGAATTTATTTGCTAGACGTTTGGTAAGTATTTTCGTGAATAACTTGTATACATGGCTCAGGAGGCTAATGAGTCGATAGTTTGTAAGGTCTGAAGTATCTCCGTTTTTATGCATGATGACAATAGTTGCATTATTTCGTTGCGATGGAGGCATTTATTGAATATCATTTTAAGTGATTTGATAATTTGTTGTCCTCCATGTTTAATTGCCTCTACTACAATATTGTCTTCACTCGGAGCTTTGTTATTTTTCATGTCCTTCAAGGCTGATGTGATTTCTTCTTCTGTGATGTATGGGATATCCTCCGACCCCTGATTTAGGACTTTTGGTATGTTGATTTCTGTTCTTTTATCTTGTAAGGTTGATAAAATAATTCGATGATCCGTAAAATTATCTCTTTTGTTTGTTGTTAGGTTACCATGTATGTCCTTAATCTTGCATATGTTTTTCCTTCCCATTGCATTCTTCCTTCTCAAGACTTTAAGCTTTTATTCTGTTCTACAACGATTTTAATTTCCTTTGCATTTTTTTGTCTTTTCTAATTTCCCTCGATATCTCTCTATTTATAGTTCTGTATTCATCTGTAGTCTTATCTACCATTTCTCTCCTTTGCTTCATTAGCTGTTTTACTCTTTGATTTAATGTCCGTTCTTTTTATTGTTTTGGGCAAGTTTTGCCAGTGGCATTGTGTGTATTATTATATACCATACATATATATATATATATATATATATATATATATATATATATATATATATATATATATATATATATATATATATATATATATATATATATATATATATATATATATATATATATATACGAGGCTGGTTTGAAAAGTCCGTGCAAAGTCCGAGAGATGGCACCACCGGCGCGTATCGAGGTCATGTTTAGTTAGTAGCATCTCTTGAATGAACGCACACCAAGTTTCAGCCATATTAGTCTATTTTTTTGTGTTTGGCATTCGTGTGAATCAAGGAAGTCGAGTGATTTTCAAGAAATGGACGAAAAAGAATTTCGTGTGGTGATTAAACATTACTTTATGAAAGGCAAAACGCCTCAGGAGACTAAAGAGAAGCTTGATAAACATTATGGTGACTCTGTACCTTCGATTAGAACAGTTTATAAGTGGTTTTAAAATTTTCGGACTGGCCATATGGGCACAAGTGACGCTGAACGTTCTGGACGGCCTGTGGAGGTTACGACTCCAGAAATCATTGATCAAATCCATGATATGGTGATGGATGACAGAAGAGTTAAGGTGCGTGAGATTGCTAGTGCTGTGGGCATCTCGACTGAACGGGTACATAATCTTTTGCATAAACATTTGGACATGAGAAAGCTATCCGCAAGATGGGTGCCGCGATTGCTCACGCTTGACCAAAAACGGAATCGTGTGAAGTGTTCCAGAAGAATCCGGAGGACTTTAAGCGTCGTTTCGTCACTGTGGATGAAACATGGATACATTACTATACTCCTGAGACCAAACAACAATCTAAACAAAGGGGTTACCAAGGGGGAATCTGCACCATAAAAGGCGAAGACCGTTCCTTCGGCCGGAAAGGTTATGGCGTCTTTTGGGATTCGCAAGGGATAATCCTCATCGACTATCTGGAAAAGGGTAAAACTATTATAGGTGAATATTATTCATCGTTATTGGACCGTTTGAAAACTGAGCTGCAAGAAAAACGCCCGCGATTGGCCCACAAGAAAGTCCTTTTCCATCACGACAACGCACCAGCACACACCTCAGTAGTTGTGGTCGCAAAAGTAATGGAAATAGGATTCCAACTCGTTTCACATCCCCCCTATTCTCCAGACTTGGCTCCCTCGGACTACTATTTGTTCCCCAATTTGAAGAAATGGCTGGCGGGACAAAGATTGTATTCAAACGAGGAGGTGATTGCAGACACTAATGGATATTTTGCAGACTTGGACAAATCCTATTATTCGGAAGGGAGATCAACAAACTAGAACATCTTTGGACGAAGTGTATAAGCCTAAAAGGAGACTATGTCGAAAAATAAAAAAGGTTTACCCCAAACACATAAGTAGTTTTTATTTTTACACGGACTTTTCAAACCAGCCTCGTATATATATATAACTTGGAGCGGCGGCAGCAGCAAGATCACAAAATCGAGTGGCAGGAGCAGCAAGAGCACTTGAAAATGCCAAATAAGATTTTGTCGAAACGTCGTGTAAGTTTATTGTTAGACGGATTGAAACCCGTAATTTTATTGTATCATATATATAAATATATATATATATATATATATATATATATATATATATATATATATATATATATATATATATATATATCTATCTATCTATCTATATATATCTATCTATATATACAGTAGAACCCCGGTTATCCGAGGTAACGTGGGGGGCACCCTCCTCGGATAACTGAAAACTCGGATAATCCGGATTTGTTTTTTATTCATTCAAAAAATAAATACCAATACTTTAAACCGATGTATTAACGTTTTTAACATATAAATAGGTACATACATTATAAAACAGTGAAATAGGTATCTGTGCGCTTCTGTTTCATATTGCATCTTCTTTTTCTCGCTGCAATGTTTCTCCATCTATTAAGAAGAAGCAAATCCGCTGGGGTTGTCTTGGTTGTTGTTCGATATACCTCAAAGCTTTTTCCAAAGAAGCAAAACCTTCTTGATGAGAGATCTTAGTGGGAGACTGTTCAACCACCGCCGCTTCGTCATCGTCATTGTCATCTGATTTTTCGGTTTCCTGAAAGGCATTCGATATTTCTTCAATACTCATTTCTTCTTCTAAATCATCTGCTGTAATCCATTCAACAACATCTTCTCTTGTCACATTTCCGCAACCTTTTAATTTTTGCATTAATTCAAATAAACCTTTTCTTCTATCTTGCTGTCAAAATTTGAACAAGACATTTCTCCATGGCTTCTCAATTTGAAAGTCCCCAAAATCAATAACTTTTGACCAAGATTTTTGAATAGTGGTAGTACGCACAGAATCCCAAGCTTGACTTAGCCAGTAAATAACATTTTTTAGTGTAAAATTTCTCATCCCATTGATAATATCCTCCTTTTCTGTGTATTCTAACACATGTTCAAGATATAAACGCCTATAATTTTTTTTAATGTTTTCGATGATGCCCATTGGTTGCATTATGCTGGTTACATTTGGAGGAAAAAATTTTACAACACTTTCGCCCACATGAAGTCCTTCTCCAGGGTGAGAGGGGGCCTTATCCATTAACAAAATTGCTTTAATAGGAAGACGGTTTCTGTTCAAAAATTTAGTCACAGATGCACGTTCTTCAAACCAGTTAGTAAATAAGATCGCATACATCTATGCGCTCTTCTGACTTTTGTAACAGACTGGTAGCGCTTTGGGTGAGAGGTCTTTTAAAGCTCTTGGACGTGCAGACTTGCCAATCACCATCAGTGGGATTTTGTGCTTGCCAGATGCATTGGAACATACCATTATAGTTAATCATTCCTTACTTCGTTTGTGCCCAGGAGCTGATTTTTCCTGTCGAGATGCCAATGTTTTTGATGGAAGCATTTTATAATTCAGACCAGTTTCGTCACAGTTGTAAATTTGATCACATGTGTATCCACAATCTTCGATTTGCTTTTTAAAGTTCTGCTTAAACTTCGCAGTTGATGACACATGAGCAGAAAGTTTTTCACCACATACAGTCAGTTGTCGTACACCGTACCGTTTTCTCCAGCGGTCAAGCCATCAAGAACTGGCGGTAAACTGATCTATCTCTGGGAATTGCCTACTAATCATTATTGCTTTCTATAGTAATATTGGACCTGACAGAGGCAGACCTCTTGATCTCTGTTGGTTAAACTACATGAATAAAGCTTCGTTAACCTTTTCATAGTCGCCGGTTTTCATTGATTTTCTTCCCGAGGACGAGGAGGCTTGATTTATACACCACTCTTCTATTTTTGTGCGGTTTCTTTTCCAATCTCCAACTGTTACCTCACCTATTCCATAATCTCGTACAACAACTTTAATTGTCTCTCCTGCTTCAATTCTTCTGATGGCTTTTAATTTTTCTTCAATAGGAACGACGATTCTTTTACTCTTGTTTTGCTCCATTATAATACGACAAACAAAAATTCAAACAAAGCAGTTCGTATTAATTACACTTAACTACCAGAACTCCAACCAAATAAATTATGTGAGTATACTCGTACTTCTCCGTAGTAAACGCTATAACTCACTGCATTCACGCAAATTTACATGCTGAAAGAGTCCAAAAACATAAATAAGGGAACCCCTCACACGGGTCAGTGGGATTGCCCGAAGGCCCTGACGATTTTAAATGGAAATATGTACATACATATTTTAGAAACTCGGTTAATACGCAGCATAGACGCGCGTACCTCGGATAATCAGGTTCTTAGATAGGCTCGGTTAATCCGGAGCTCGGATAATCGCGACTCGGTTAATCCGGGTTCTACTGTATATATATATATATATATATATATATATATATATATATATATATATATATATATATATATATATATATATATATATATATATATACACACTGGTGAGCAGGAAAATCGACTCAAACTATTTGGCTTCATTTAACACAGATTCTAGAATTTAGTATTCATATATTTTTACGGATTTTAGTATCATTTGATTATTACTGTTTTCAGCCGGTTTTTCATGGAGCGGGTGAGCTTTTTCACTACTGTCTGTGGGATTCTTCTCCACTCTTCCGCCATCGCAAGCTTTAAGTCCCTCAGCGATGTAGGGGCTGAATTTCTGGCTCGAAGCATTTTTTGAGCTTATCCCACATACGCTTGATTGGATTAAGGTCAGGACTCAGCGCAGGCCAGTCTAATGTGGATATTTCCACTTCCGCCAGGTATTGCCGCACCGATTCAACAGCATGTTGCCTCGCATTGTGCATTATTACGAAGCTATCGCCAACAAATCCAGCGTAAGAAAAGACATGTTCCTGCAGGATCTCCTCGATGTACCGGTGAGCAGTTAATCCACCGCTACGAGTTTCATCAGTCACTAAAACCAAATCGTATCGGTATAGAAATAATGTAGTAATTACTTACCCATATCTATTTTACCAGTGCAGTTGGTTGACTCCTCCTTATCTCTATAGTTCAAAATATGTAAAACAAGGTATTTTCCGTCAGCAATAGCGAATTTCCTAGTAAAAATACATTGAACACATCAGATATAGGTTACACATCAATAATTCTGTTTAATTAAGCAAATTCTCATAAAAACCAATTGTCACTAAACTTTGCCAACATCAATAAAACACTTAAAACTCTTTTTGCATTACCAATTTGCATTTAAAAAAAAATATTTTTTTCGTAATACTTTTCACTATGTCAATACAATGTTTTGCCGTCAAAGAGGTCTGAAGGTTAGATTGTCGCAGACAGTGGTGTGTCATTTCTCTTCAACCGGCATTTAAAATTTATGCTTTCTTTCCAGCCATGATCATCTTAGTTGTGACAAGGGCGGCTCAATCATTTTTTAATTTACACAGACCACTGATTTTTTAAATTTTTAACTATGTCCAAATTTCTTAAAAATAGATATTGGGTGTGGTTTCAATTGATTCTAGGAGTCAGCATATATATGTTTGATAATTTTGTTGCCTAGTTTTTCTGGGAAATTTTTCTTTTTGAGAATTTTTGTTACTTTTCTTAATATTTTAGGTCTATAAGGTCAGGTGAAGTTAAAGTTAGAGCTCTGGCTGTTAATCCTATTATAGTGCTATTTTTTGAGATTTGGGGTTATGTGAATTAAAATTGAGGTATCGGCTTGACAAAGTATACCCGAACTGCGATCGCCCTCTTTTATAGGTCGGCGTCTACGTAGATTGTAGTTGGGGGGATCGGAAGTTTAAGTGCATCAGTGGATATCTTCGCTACACGGAAGGGTCTACTAGCTAAAACAAGGAATAACCAAAACATCGAGACGACAAAAGCATAGCGCCGGAATCCGTAATTACCATTGATACGTGCACCCAGCCGGCAGGTACCGATGCCCGGACGAACACTCCCGATTTTCCCACCTACAATCTACGTAGACGCCGACCTATAAATGATGGCGACCGCACTCTCAGTTAGCTTCGAGCGGCAGCAGCAGCAGCAAGAGCACTTGAAAATGCCAAATCAGATTTTGGCGAAACGTCGTGCAAATTCATTGTTAGACGAATGGATTGAAACCCAAAATTTTAATGTATTACATTCCACCATCCGTGAAAACCTCTGTTGTAACATATATATATATATATATATATATATATATATATATATATATATATATATAAATATATATATATATATATATATATATATATATATATATATATATATATATATATATATATATATATATATATATATATATATATATATATATATATATATACATATATATATATATATATATATATATATATATATATATATATATATATATATATATATATATATACACATATATATATATATATATATATATATATATATATATATATATATATATATATATATATATATATGTGTGTGTGTGTGTGTATATATACAATGTCTCAAACCAGCTATTTAAGAAAATGTTGAGGAATTATCGGTAATAGGACAATATTACCTAGTGGTTAATTTTTTGGTTTGTACGGTAGATTACTTGGCACTTCATAGCATTCTAGCCATAGACTAACAAGAGTTAGATGAATGAACTAGAGTATAGAGTATTACAAAAATAACAAAGTTTTGAAACAAAAGTAAAAATATTGGTAAAAACAAACGAACGAGGACAATACAGAACCAGAATGTGAAAGTAATTATTATGAAAGTTGAAGGTTGTGTCAAAGAAAACTAATAATAAGAAAGTTGTTAAAAGTACATATCTCCAGAAAGAAGAATAGCATGCTGTCTGTTATATCTATTTGGCAGCTACATATATTAAATAAATAGTTTTAATTCCTTAGTCTATAATTATGGAAATGTTTAATGTGGCAAAAAAAGATATATTTTAGTGTTGAAAATCACTTTATCTTTGCCGAGCCACTATGATTTAGGGAAATGATCCTTGTACCTTAAAAAAAACAAAATATTTATCAACAAAGAAATACGGAATTAGTCGGTAATACATGTGGTATAACTTAAGAATTACCTAGCATTCCGCAGGGGTGTTTCCTTACAACCCCGGTATTAGCTGTTAATATATGTGGCAATACCACCAGTATCAAAAATCATTAGGTGGTAGGTGACATTCCGGCAATTTGAAAGTGGAGTTATTGGTACAATTTTTAAAAAATCTATTGGTTTTGTATATTCTTTTCATTTGCTATAACGGAATGTCAAGTCTGCCAACATTGCAACAGCCAAGGAAACTGTAATTTTTTCTTATACGTAGTATGCTCAAAAGTTTATTTTTAATTCCAATATCCATATTCCGTTTCAAGAAGATGAAATGATTTATATAAAAAAGAAATAATAAAGGTTTCGAAATAACGTTCAAAATGGCTATTTTTTCTAGTAATACACTGGTGAGCAAAAATATCGACTCAAACTATTTGGCTTTATTTAACGCGGATCCTAGAGTTTAGTGTTCATATATTTTTACGGATTTTAGTATCATTTGAAAGCCTATTCTATTCTCTTTCTAATGATACCAAATTCCATAGCACACCTCATGCTTTTTATTGATTAAAATGAGTGAAAGGGGAAACAAGGAGAACAAGGATTGAAAATAGGGGTAAGAGAAGGAGAATTTAAATAAATTTTAAGTTTAACAACTAAATTTATTGATAAAAACAAAAATCAATATTTTGTATTACCTGCCCTATTACTGCTTTCAGCCGGTTTTTCATGGATCAGGTGAGTTTTTTTCACTACTGATTGTAGGATTCTTCCCCACTCTTCCGCCATTGCAACCTTTAAGACCCTCAGCGATTGAACTCATCCCACATATACTTGATTGGACCAGTCTAATGTGGGTATTCTCACTTCCACCAGGTATTTCCGCTCCGATGCAGCAGCATGTGGCTCCGCATTGTCGTGCATTAGCACGAAGCTATCGCCTATAAACCCAGCGTAACGCACGACGTGCCCTGCGGGATCTGCTCGATGTACCGGTGAGCAGTTAATCTACTGCTACGAGTCTCATCCAGTGCGATGCCTCCCCACACCGTCACAGAATCTCTTCCGTAGGCGACCGCTTCAATAATGCAGCACTGTCCATAGCGCTCCCCAGGCCGCCTATAGACTCGTCTCCTTCTGTCATTGCCAGGTAGGCACATTCGGGATTCGTTGGAGAATAAAATGGAGCGCCATTGCTCTCGGGCAAATCTGAGTCACGCTTGTCGATGTGCTGCTGTCAGTTTGGGTTCATTAGTTGGTCTCTTCGGAGTTAGGTTAACTTCTTCTGACGGTCCAATGACTGATAGCTCGACCACGAACTTATCGGAGCTGGACCTCAACGCCGGTCAAGTGACGATTTTTTAGAGTTGTGTTGACAATGAAGCGGTCGTCTCGCTCCGAGGTACACCTTCTTCTTTCTGGTCCTGGTCTTCGTGTAAAGGCACTAGTCTCTTGATAACGTCTGTAGACTCTGAAGACAGCTGACTGGTTCAGGTGCAGTTACACAACGATTACACGTTGGCTGGGCCCTTCTTGCAATAGGGCAATGACTTGTCCGTTTCTTCCGGGTTGGTATCCATTTTACGATGGCGTAATTAGTGAGCAGGTTTAGCAGAGATGTTGACGGTTCAAGTTCCGATAAAGGAATGATAGGAAACGCAGTTGCATGTGTACGTTGCTGAGCGAGCAAAATCGGTTCTACTGAGTAACACCGTTTTAATCAGTAAAACTTTTTGGAAATCCAAATGTTTTTGGGGTTACTGGAAAGAGTAGAAAATCAGCATTCCAATGATACCAAAAATAATACCACTCTTTGAAAGTAAAATGCAAGGATCGGTGTTAAATGAAGCAAAATCGTTTGAGTCGATTTTTTTTTGCTCAGCAGTGTAGTATCTACTCTCTAGTCTGTACTTTTTAATGAACAAAAGTTAGTTTATGGTTGTCTAGTTAAATTTTTTTTTTTATTGAAAGTTAGCTTTAGGAGTATCTAGTAAAATGGTTTTACAAGATAATTTAAAGTTTCTTTTACACAGTAAAGCAGCTAAACAACAACATGGAGAAAGATGACTCAACGTATGGTGTGTATAATCTATACTGTTTAAAATACACTTTGTAACAGCTCTACATTTATAGGAAATGAAATATAAACGTATGGGTATTGATATAGAATCAACAAACATCCAATTAGAAAAAGAAGAAATAATACTTGTACTGATTATACCTACATAGGAGTAGACTTTGCTTCAACAGGATTAACACAGAATAACACATACAAGGCAATCAGTAAACTGTGTAAATGGAATACTTTGGACCAATAAAATTGGAAAGAAATGAAAATAAAATATTTAGGAAACGTTATACAAAAAAAAAAATTATAAGGCAAAGATATGAAGGATAAAAAAGACAACCAAATTGGAGTGAAACTAAATTACCTAAAAGATTTATGAAATTCAAATGTCAAAGAGTGATGCAAGTTAGGGATTTAGAACCTGATATTGTTAAAAAAAACTGCTAACTTCCTTGGCTATAATAACTTTGCTAAGCTGTCCTTTAAGATATTCTTTTATTACTATTTAAATTACTGTTGTTTTCCAGGAAAATTATTTTTAGCTACTCACGAATATTAAAACACTGGAGGCAGGGTTCTGTACATCAAAAAACCATTTTTAGCTCAACATATTTTAATATGGAGTAGTCTACTTACACACGTTCAAATATTGACGAAAATTTGTAAAATCTTCTTGAAATACAGTTTCAAGAAGATTTTACAAATAATATTATTTGACAAGAAATTTTAACGATACCCCAGATTTATCTTTTTAATTTAAAAATGTAATTAACTAATGAACTAACCTGTCTGCACTCCTAAACATAAGTATTTTTATATTAACTTATTTCGTTTATATATATTATTTTGTTTTTGGCTTTGCATTCCACTATAAGTGAACGACGTTTTTAGAAACTACGGGGCTCTTAATCATCGTCAATCTTCTACTTAACAACTCTATTTGGAAGAATAATATAAAAACCAACTAAATTTTTGTACTTTGCTCTATTTCTTCCGGAACACTTTACGCACTCCAAGATACCCACTTGTAATATAAATAATATCTTCAACTCAATTATGTTAATGTCCTCCCATTTATATATTTATAATAATACAATACACACCACCAATATCTTAATAACAACAAATCATTTAGGTAACCCTTATGGCAAACATCTCATAATAGGAAATCTGATATTTAATAATTTACGTTTTTAATTGAGTGTCAAGAATTATCTCATTTGAAGTGCAAGACGCTTTTTTTTTGTGCTATTAAATAAAATATTCAAAACGGATTCCTAATGACGCGTCAATCATGGTAGTGTCAAAAGCAGTCAAATTGTTATAAACAACAAATCCTCCTTGTCAACCCCTCTACTATAGTATACATGTATATTTTTATTTATTTGTTTATTTTTATTTTAGGATTTTCAAATGATTCACCCTATATTGTTGAACCAAAAATAGAAAGAATAAGAATAAAAACTGGAACGCCTCTTAAATTAAAATGTGATCACGGAGCTATTTGGGAATATAAGGTATTTATTATTTTTATTATTACGTTGTTAAAACTTAGCTTGCAGAGGAAGGGCAAGTTTCTTTGCAAAAAAGAGAACATAATAAAATGGAGGGGATTATAGATAAAGGACCTTTTTTTCTAAAGCCATAGTGACAGGGGCATATGCCCCGCTTCCCAGGCTATGCCACCGATGATAGAATTATACTACTCATAACTAGATGTCTCGGTCTACTAAAATTATGGTCACTCAACCGAAAAAGAGTTTGTAACAATCTTAAAAAAGCATAACAACGCGAGCAGGATAAAACAATAAGATTAGCAATTTCGGATATTTCCTTTAAGATCACGTTGCATCATCAAGATGACAAGGCTGCTTTTTGAGTAAATTCTAGTAATATCTACATGGTGACCATGAAGTTAGTGTCAACGGGATCATAACTAAATGGTTTGTGGTAGAGAACTAAGATTTGGTATAATAGGATAGTTGAAGAAAAAAATTGTTAGTCACCTCCGGTTTAACCCGAAACGGATAATTTTCCGCAGCTGCTATGAAGGATTCCGTGTACGTCAATAGTCTCTGGGATAATAAGCTCTGAAAATCAGTCAATTTTTTACCGGCACACATAAGATTATTCTTAATTGCTGAACTAAGTGCAAAATTATGTTATAATCCTTAATTTCTTATAACGTCACGATAAATCTTTTTTTAACTACGGATTCGAATTCAGCGTCGAAAAATACACAAGATCCATGTATTTTGGTTCGTAGTAATGAACTTTTTTTTTTTGTGTGGCTGTGTTATTAGAATTTTGTAAGTTTTCTTTCCTAAACAGGTGCTTATGCTGTTATTAAAGACAGTGGCTTAACCAAGTTCTAGGGGAGAGGGCAGATGGATCTAAGGGGCTTTTTTCAAGTATATAAGAAAATATATAATGAGGTCGAGCAATTTAGAGCAGGGCGATTTTTTCTTCACACAAATGAGAATACAAATACTGAAAAGGTATGTGCGATGTTCGAGCTATTGACATTATATTCTAGATAGCTAAAAAATAAATTAACAAAAAATGGAATAAAAAAAAAAGTTTTCAATGTTTGTTCAGTGTTCTAAAATTTTGGAAGAAAATCATATAGAACGTTAATATGTGGCAGATCTGAAAAATTATATAATAAGTACAGTTTAACTGAGGTTTTATTTTTTATACCTACTTTAAATATGTTACAAAACATCTTACGATCTCTAAATTGTCAGATCTATCAAACCCTAACCACTTAACAGGCATGATATTTCCTTTTTTTTGGAAACTTTTTCTATTAAAAACATATCAAGCTGTTTCATTTTCTGCAATTCTTCATATAGGAAAGAACCTCTCCATTCTCCTCCTCCACCCCTTTGGCCCCTTTTATGTCATACTATAAATATATGTATATGCATAATATTTGTTTATTATTTCAACAAATCATTACTTTGATACTCACAGTTTTCGCTGTTTCATTAAAGTGTGGAATATTTCCCAACCGATGGAAGAAGAGTTTCATAACACCTATACCGAATTACAGGCCTATAACTATATTAAGTACTATACCCAAATTATTCGCAAACATTATAGCTAATGAAATAAAGGTAAGTCTGGTTTGATCAGCCGTTACTGCTGTGCTAGATCAGCGAAGACCAGTTTAATGTATTTCACTCATTTTGTTACGAGCGTTCTTGAAAATCACTTACAGGTGGACGCAATTTATACAAACTTCTTTAAGGCTTTCGAGACGGTCGACATTGGTATTCTATGCGCTAAATTAAGTTCTTTTGGTATTGGTGGTGGTTTGTTGAGATGGCTCCAGTGTTATTTGTTTGGAAGGGTTCAGTCTGTTCGTATAGTGGGTGCAGTCTCTGAAGATTTTGCTGTGACCTCGGGCGTGCCTCAGGGCAGTCATTTGGGTCCTCTTTTGTTTAACATTTTTATTAATGATGTGGTTACTTACTTAGAGCGCCCTTTCTTATTTTTTGCAGATGACTGCAAGATTTATAATAAAATTGTGAGCTCTTTAACGGATTGTCGTCTTTTGCAGGACGATATTGATTCCTTCACTGTGTGGTGTAAGTTCAATGGCCTAGAGCTCAATGTTGACAAGTGTTATCTTCTTATAGAGCCGGTGCTGCTGTTGCATTCCCCTATAGCATCGATGGACGGGTTTTGCAGACTGTGAATAAGGTTAAAGATCTGGATGTAATCCTTGACCCAAAATTAAGTTATCACTTGCATTATGATTACATGGTCAATAAAGCTAGAGAATGCTCGGCTTTATCTACAGTGCCGGTAGGGATTTCTCTAGCATTGACACACTGAGACTAATTTATTTATCAATCCTTGGTGAGATCATTATTGGACTACTGTTCCCCGGTATGGTCACCTTATTATGAGTGCCATATTCACCCAATTGAATTGGCGTGGAACAGGTTCTTGCGGTTGGTTTTTAGGAAGCTTAATATTCACCATTCAAATTTTTCTACAACAGCCATGAGGTCAGTGACCCGGCTCCCTAGGCTATCCGTGGGAAGGTCTAATGCGGAACTGTTGTTTCTATATCAGATTGTTAATTCTCAGCTGAACTATCCTGATCTCTTGGCTCAAATTGATTTTTTTGTTCCACCCAGAAATACAAGGAGTCATTGCACCTTTTTACAGTCTGTTCATAGATCCAACTATACCTTACATTCCCCCATGGCACGGCTTCACGCCAGAGGCAATATGGCTATTGTTGATTGGTTTTTAATGTGTTACTTGGCCTCAGGCGAATATTATAGGATGACTCTTAGAGGCAGCTATGACACTCGTGGATGTGTGCATTGTGTTTGTGTCTTAGTCTCTTGTTTGTTATCTTTCGGTTGTTGCTTTCTAGGCTTTAATTTATATTCGTTTATATTTACTCTAAGTTTCACTTCTTTACTCTTTGTTTAATTTTGTTTTGTTTTTATTTCCTTAGTTAAGTTAGGTAGTTAATATAGGTAATTTTTTTTGTCGATTTTTTATTTGTCAAATTTTTATTATACTGAGTTACCCGTAAATAAATAAATAATAAAAAACCAGGGAAAATAACCATAAAATTATTAAAACTATACAAACTTTTTCGACGCCCATCCCTTTAACCACCTTCTCCTTAAGTAATATTGTTAAAAAATATAGACTTTATTAGGTATTATATATGTACCAAGTTGGAAATTGATATCTCATTTCGATCGAGAGCTTTCGTTACCGACGGACAGACAGCACACCGACGAAAATACGTAACTATGTTTTTCGTGATCTAGAACCCTAAAACGTGAAGAAAAGCAAACATCTTAGAATGTCATTTTTTCACGACTACAATATTTTTCTTTAACAAGGAAAGTAATTAAAATAAATTCTTAAAATAATGGAGCAAATATACAAAATTTATAACTTTCCTTTACCCCGCTTCCCTTAAGCTAGATTGCTGAAGAACTATAGATTGTATGCTTCTATTAAGTGACGTTTATATACTAAATTGAAAATCCATATCTCGTTCGAGAGCTGTCGTACCAACAAACAAATAGGCAGACCCATGGAAATGTGTGACAATGGTTTTCACAACCTAGGAACTCTGAAAAAAGCAATCAACAATTGTGATTTAAGG
This sequence comes from Pachyrhynchus sulphureomaculatus, assembly GCA_019049505.1. Classification (NCBI taxonomy): domain Eukaryota; kingdom Metazoa; phylum Arthropoda; class Insecta; order Coleoptera; family Curculionidae; genus Pachyrhynchus; species Pachyrhynchus sulphureomaculatus. The sequence continues at coordinate 121,933,298 of CM032456.1, forward strand.
ATCCTGAAATGTGAAGAAATTCAAAAATTTCAGAAGGTGATTTTTTTCACGAATCTTTAGTAAGGGAAATTGACAGAGTAGAAAATTATCTTGATATTGATTTAAAATATGTTTTTATTTAACAAGATACTATTTTAAACTTTTTAATACATGTTTGGAATAAAGAAATCGAACATTCTGGAGAATCTCGAGTAATAATATCGAACGTCACGGAAAAGGATATTAATCTAAAATATCTAGAAGGATTGAATATTATTAGCTTTGGTAAGCAAAGATCGCAATTGAACCCTTTGGAGAATCTCTAGCGGTTGCACTTGATATATCCAAGGCATTCGACCGTGTTTGGCATGACGGATTGTTGGCTAAGCTATGCTCTTACGGTATGTCTGAAAGGTTTTGTGTGCTCTCGTGTTTCCCTAGAGATGGATTTCTTTTTAATATATTCACTATCAATGCCGGCGTGCCCCCAGGCTCGATACTGTCTCCTACTTTCTTTCTCATTTATACTAATGATTTGCTGGAAAGGATCAGGAATCGAATTTACAGTTTTGCAGATGACAGTACGCTTATTTCTTTATTCACTTTGAACGTTTGAACATCGGCTACTCCTGTAAATATCTGCAGACAGCATGAAGTCGTTCAACTTAACAAAGATCTGGAAGAAATTCTATCTTGGAGTGACGGTAACGAAATAGAATTTTACGCTACAGAAACCCAGGCGGCAGTTTTTTTTTTTTTTTTTTAAAGTAACGTATGTCGGGACACTCCATTCTCCTACCATCGTCATTCAATTAGCTGGGCGTTAACTTGGGAGCAAATATGTCTTGGCATGACCATGTTACCTGAATTAGTGGCCGTGGCTGAATTGTAGTGTTTTTCTTTGTAATTTAAACCTAGTTACAATGAATAAGAAAGTGCAAGTTTTAACAATTCAAAAAATCGACTATTATGTTTATTCAAATCCAATTAAGTTATAATATGTTTATTTATTATCCAGCTAGAGATGACGTGCTGACTCAGTCGGCCTTAGTTTCTTGGTATTGTAGTGAAACGTGGCGGTGGGCGTTATGGCCACCATATTGACTGGTGATATAACTCATGCGTAGCAAAGAGAGCTTCTCAAAAGCTGGAAATAATATTTCGAACTAGAAAGCATTACACTCCACAACAACTGGTAATTCTGTACAAAGCTCAAATCCGACCAACGATGGAATACTGCTCCCAAACATACACTGCATTTGTTGGATTCTATTCAGGAGAGAGGTGTTGGCCTGATTCGAGGCCCAGAACTCGCCAACAACCTTGCTTGTTGGAGCATCGAAGAACAATTTGCAATTTGAGTATATTCTATAAGTGCTGTCATGGAAAGGGTTCAATGGATGTAGCCCGCTTAATCCCCCCCAGAGCGGTCCTTGTTAGGAATACACATCGTGCTAATCCATCACATCCGTATGCGGTTCAGCTCGTCACTCTTCATACAACTCTTTTCAAGCAGTCTTTTATATAGAGAACCTTATCCCTTCGGAATAATTTGCCCAGGACTGTGTTTTCCTACCGAGTAAAATTTACAGCGATGCAAGGCCGAAATTAATCGCGTTTTCCACACACGCATCGCGCCTATAGTGCTTTAGGAATTTCCCTGCAGCACGTGTGCCCCATACAAAAATAGAATGTTTACTGTTTACTAAAGCCTCAAAAATTGCTAAAATGTGTAGATATAAAGTGATACTTTTAAACGTTAAATGATGTTTAAATTCAGTACTGCATATAAAAAAATCGCTATGACTGGTGAAATTGTAAATCCAATGTTTGATAACTAAAACTATTTTTTCAATTTCATTTTTTGTGTTCCGTACGGAACACTTATGGGATTACTTCTGTGTCCGTCTGCCTGTCTGTTCGTCACATCCAATTTACTTCGAAAGTTGAAATTTGGCACAAATATAGGAATTGATGAGCCAATCAGACCGTGTAGTTTTGAAAGTTAAATTTGGACTTAAGGGTTTTGTGAAATTAGAAGTGAAGAAAAAAAAATGACCAGGTTATCGAGTGGGGTGTCAAATGAAAGCTTGTGAAAATACTTGTTTAAAAATATATATGATGTAATACTCGCGCACACTTTTCAAAAAAAATTGCCAAAAATCGTTGTCCCCCTCTCGAAAATTACTGATCAAAAAATTTTGAAAGAATTCTGAAACAGTTTTCATAAAATGTAGATTGAGCGAAAATTATCATGAGTGCATTATGTTTAATAATTTATCTGGTATTAAAAAAGCTATGGAAACTATGTTCCTTGACGAATGGTGGAGGTTTTGTTAGTATACTATTCAGTACGCTCACACGTCGCTCCTGTACTGCGACGAAAGAATTTAATTTTATTAGTTTAACACGTAGGCTGAAAAGTTTTTGATCTAGCTACATAAAACACTTTTTTTTTGCAAAATTTGACTATATTCATCAATATAGTCTCCTTCAAGAGCGATACAATCAGTCCAACGCTTTTCTAACATTTCTATATCTTTTTTGTAGAAGGATTTGTCTTTGCCTTCAAAATAGGCCTCAGTTTCGGCTATAACTTTTTCATTGGTGCCAAATTCCTTTCCCGCGAGCATTTTTTGGAGGTCTGCGAATAGATAATAGTTGCTGGGGGCTAGATTTGGAAAATACGGTGGATGAGGAATCAATTGGAACTTCAATTCATGCAATTTTGCCATCGTAACCATTGACTTGTGACACGGTACATTGTCTTGATGAAAGAGCACTTTTTTCTTGTTCATTTGGGGCCGTTTCTTTGCGATTTCTGCCTTCAAACGCATCAATAACCTTATTGATGGTTTTTCGCTTCTCAGCATAGTGGATGAAAATTATTCTATGCGCATCTCAAAATACAAAGGCCAAAATCTTCCCAGCCGACTGTTGGGTCTTTGGTCGCTTCGGGCGGCTTTCACCGGCTGCTATCCGCTCAGCTGACTACCGATTTGATTCCGGTGTGCAGGGTGGATCCATGTTTCATCCATTGTCACATATCGCATGAAAAAATCTTTTTTATTGCGCTTAAACAGGTCCAAACAGCGCTCAGAATCATCAACACGTTGTTGTTTTTGGTCCACTGTGAGCAAACGCGGTACCCATTTCGAACAAAGCTTTCTGATGCCCAAATGTTCATGTAAAATATGTCCAGCACGTTCTTTTGATATCTTTAGGGTGTCAGCTATCTCACGCAATATCCCTTTACGGCCAACCCAAACAATTTATATGGATTTTTTTATGTTTTCCGATGTAACCACCTCATTTAGGCGTTCAAAGCGTTCAGCATCATTTGTGTCTATACGACCGCGTTTAAATTTAGCATATCCGTAAATGACGAGTGATTTTCCAGGGGCAAGAGTCCCCGTAACACTTACCAAGCCATTGCTTTGCTTGAACGGTATTTTTTCCCATCAAAAAAACAGTGTTTAATCAACACACAAAATTCTATTTTTTCCATTGTTTTCAAAATATTAAAAGTAGATAGATTTTTTGAAAAGGGCGACATCTATGTGTCAGACCAAACACTTTTCAGCCTATGTGTTATAATTAAACAAATATTTAGGTAGTAAATATTTGTTTTACACTTTTATAACTAGATTCTAGATTGATTTATTGGGTATTAGATAACTAAGACGCTATAAGATCTATACACTATTGACTAAGGAAAAAAGTGAAAATACCTATTGGATCTTAAGATCCTGACATACATGTCAGGGACCTAATTAACTTAGCCTAGGTAAGGATTTTATTTTATTTTAAAGACAATCACAGTACGGAACACTAATTGCGCAAGTCCAACTTGCACTTGACCGGTTTTTTAAATACATCGTACAACATACAAAATTTAATTTATACTATAGTATAAATTGATATTTATTTACCTGTAGGTTATTAGATTAAAAAACAAAAACATCACTTATTTCGCAAAGGATAAATCTATAAGCAGGTTAAAAATTCAGAAAACAGCATAAACATAATATAGTATTCTCTTATACTATATGAATACTATATCCAAAAAAAATTCAGGCGGAAAAAAAATGTTTATATCGCTGATGACGATGTGTCATTGAACAAGAGGAAAGTTACCTTTTACTTTACTTTTTATTTGGCCCCTTGTTAATATATCTTCATAGAAGTAATATAAGTCGAGTAAAATTACGTACGACAAAATTATGCCTGAAAAAAAATCGGAAAAGTTACCATATTACTATTAAAACATATAAAATTTTTCGACTCTCACCCCTTTCACTCCCTTGGCCTGAAGCGATAGATCGTTCAAAAACTATAGGCTTCATTCCCTCATTAGATAATATCTGTGCTAAGTTTGCAATTAATATCACCTTGTTCGAGAGTTATCGTGCCAACAGACCCACAGACGGAAATTAGTGACTATGTTTTTAATGATCTAGGAACCACAAAACGTAAAGAAAACAAAAAATCTCAAAGTATAATTTTTTCGCGAATAGAATATTTTTCTAGAGCAAGGAAAGCAAAAATAAAACACGAAACGAGTATGCATATTACAAACATACACAAATAGAAGTGCCTTGATCTTGCTTAAGGTTTTGTACTTATATTGAGTATACTCCTGCAAACTGTATAAATGCTGCTTGTCTTTTAAATTTTAGTACGGTTTCTAAATTCTTTAGGTTTTCTGGGAGTTTTATAGAAATAGCTTCCAGCGAATCGCGGACTATTTTTATTTATATATATTTGAAAGAGCTTAAATGGATATAATTGTGATGTCTAGTTAGATGGTCATGTTTATTGCATCTTTTTTCAAATGAAGCTTTATTTACATGAATATATGTTAATAGTTTGTTTAAATAAATGCCTGTAAGAGTCAAAATTTGTTTTGATTGAAAAGTATGACGACACGATTGTCTATATGATAAACCAAAAACCAGTCTGATAAACTTTTTCTGAATAATAAAAAATCTACTTGCATCCGCTGCCCGTGCCCAAACCAGAATATTGCAACTAAGTTGGGAGTAAACGAGTGCGAATACAAATCAACTAGTTGCTGTTAATTAAAATTTTATTTTAAAATAGTAAAGATAATAAATATGTTTCGGATTTTTTTACAAAGTTCGTCTATTTGCGGATCAAACTTTAATTTGAAATCCAGCAAAATGCCAAGCGCCTATTGGGTCTCTTATTTCCAGGGCATTTAACTTTCTAGACATGAAGTGAGTGTTAAGAGTCTCTAATGCACGAAATAAATTAAAAAATATGTCAACACACAGTTAATTTTTATCAAGACTATTTTTATATTATATGTACAAACTGTGTGAGCAGTTTCTGTAGCAATTTTGTAATGCAAACCATGCTGGCTCGATGTAATTATATTTATTAAGAAAGAATACTAATTTTTCATACATAAGTTTCTCTATTATTTTCAAGAAGAAACTAAGTACGTATACCAATCTATAATTTTCTATATTTAAGGAGTCATTTTTTTCTTATAAAGTAGAACAACTTTTGAACCTTTTAGAGCACTTGGAAACTGTCCCAATTTCACTAACTTATTAATAATTAACATTAATTAATGTTCTATCTCATTAGCTCAGTCACCCTAGGGGTGAAGGGGTTGTATCGGAGAGGTAGTACCTTTTATTTTGAACGGTCACTTCAAGAGTCATAGACTGGCGGAGGTTCAGAGTAACTGGTCCTTACGAAATACTCAACTTTCACTTGCTAGCTCCAAGCGCCACACCCCGGTACCCTATATTGACCTACTGGCTAAACCAAGTGAGAAAAAAATGATATAGGGCAGCAGCTGTATCATAACTGAGTTGAGGCAGTCGAAAAATGATTTCCAAATAGGCTCAACTTCAGGTACTCTCAGGCAACAAGCAAAGGATGCTCTAATCGGTTGGGAGGCTGCGATGAGGAAGACAACGGAAAACTATCTTATTAGGTACTCTCAGGCAACAAGCAAAGGATGCTCTAATCGGTTGGGAGGCTGCGATGAGGAAGACAACGGAAAACTATCTTATTAAATTCTTCTTAGTTTATTATCATGGCTGAGAAATCAAATAACATGGCCCTCAGTCCCGGGCAGATCTTGAGGGTGCTAAGAATCTCCCGGTCAGCCCTGAAAATAGCTACGTGGAATGTAAGAAGTGTCTTTGCAGCAGGCGAAGTTGAAAACTTAGCCCTGCAAATGAAACATGTCGATTTGGACATACTTCGAATAAATGACGTACAGTGGCCAGATGCAGGCAAACATCTTATGAAAAACCGAACTATGTACTACTCAGGAAATAACGATAACTCTCGTAGATACGGAGTGGGCATCTTGGTCACTAAAAAGATAAACAAGTGTATACGTAGTTTTACTCCCTATTCTGATAGAATTATTTTACTTAAATTTCAAACGGAAAAAGGACTTGTCAACTTTATACAGGTGTATGCTTCCACAGCTGAGAAAGATGACGACTAAATAGAAAAAATCTACTCCGAGCTTGACGAAATTTTAACATCGTTAGAAAGACATCATGTAACCATTATAATGGGCGACTTTAATGCCAAAGTGGGGTACACTCAGTTGTGGGAAACTATGCTTAGGAACAAGACACGAACGAGGAGACCGATTAGTTCAATTCTGTCAAAGCGAAAAGAATAAGATAGTTGGGAATCAAATTGACTTTACACTGATTACGCAATGCTTTCATAATTCAATTATTTCAACGAAAACACACTCTAGATCTGATATTGGATCCGACCATAACCCTGTGGTTGCCAAGATACGATTAAAGTTCAAAAAGGTAGAAACAGGTAAAAATAACCGGTCAAGTGCAAGTTGAACTTTCACAATTAGTGTTCCGTACGTTGATTGCGTTTAAAATAAAAAAAATTGTTACGGTGATATAAAATGATCAGTGCCTTCACAAAACACCCCAAATGAGTTTTCAACAAAGTTTGCTTCCAATCTTTACTGAAAACTGATGACCTTGAATTTTTTTTTTTATATATACCAGATAAATTATTGAAGGTGCACTCGTGATAATTTTTGTTCAATCTACACCCCGTGGAGAATATTCCAGATTTTTTTCAAAATTTTTTTGATCAGTACTTTTCGAGATAAGGTGGGGGACAGCGATTTTTTAAAAATAATACGAAGAAAAGTGCGCCCAAGTATTACATATATATATATATATATATATATATATATATATATATATATATATATATATATATATATATATATATATGTATATGTAATATATATATATATATATATATATGTGTATATATATATATATATATATATATATATATATATATATATATATATATATATATATATATATATATATATGTGTGTGTGTATTTATATATCTATATATATATATATATATATATATATATATATATATATATATATATATATATATATATATATATATATATATATATATATATATATATATATATATATATATATATATATATATATATATATATATATATATATATATATTACTCGTGTTCTCACAAGCTTTCATTTGACACCACACTCGATGACCTAGCTAAAAATCTTTTTTTGCACTTCCAATTTCACCCCACAAAACTAACCCCTTAAGTCAAAATTTAATTTTCAAAACTACACGGCTCTGATGAGGCCATCAATTCCTATATTATTACGAATTTTCAACTTTCTATGACAAATAGTTTCGGAGAAAATCGGGTGTGACAGACAGACGGACAGGCAGACAGACAGACAGACACCGAAGTCATCTTATAAGTGTTCCGTATGGACAGACGGACAGGCAGACAGACAGACACCGAAGTCATCTTATAAGTGTTCCGTATGGAACACTAAAAACGAATTGATGTACAAAGACTGAAAGACCCAGAAACGAAGGTTAAGACAGCATATTAATTAAATCAAAATATATAAACCATAAAACAGGTGAACGAAGATACTAATAATATCAATCTAAAATGGGAAAATCTAAGGCAAACAATAATAAAGACAGGACAAGAACATATAAAATTGCAAAGAGAAGACACAAAGAATGGATGACGGAGGAAATATTAGCGCTTATAAACGAAAGGAAACCCAACAAAAATGCTGCGTATAAAACTATAAATAGACTAATAAAAACAAAAACAAGAGAAGCAAAAGAGAAATCGCTGCCTGAGCAGTGTGAGGACACTGAAGATGGACAAAAAGTACGACTCAGTGAACGTTCACAGAAAAGTAATCGAGATATCCGCATCATATGTAAACTGTACTGGCACCAGACAGCTAGAGTAAAAGTTGAAAACGTAACAATGGGAGAGATCGAGATCCGTCGGGGAGTGGGCTGTATACTGTCATCTCTTCTGTTTAATATTTCTAGTGAATATATCTGTCAGGAAGCACTATCTGAAGCAGATAAAGGCCTAACAATAAATCGTGAAACCTTGAATAATATAAGATACTGTTAGCGGGAAGTTTGGAAGACCTACAACACCTTGTTGAACGACTAAATAACAATTGCGAGAATTGTGGACTAAAGATAAATCTCAAAAAAAAATGAAATTCATATCAAAGTCTCGAAATATTCAGGGTGATATCTCGTTAAATGGCGCGCCGATCGAAAGAGTCAATCATTACAAATATCTGTGGACATGGCTGACAGACAGCACCGATCCGATAATGGAAATTAGAGGAGGAAATAGCAGTCTTTAAAAAAATAAGAAAATTCTTTGTAACCAAGGTCTAATTTGCTACTGCGTTGACGTATGTGTTGCGCTGTTATGTTTTCTCAACACTACTCTACGGCCTGGAAGCGTGCACGCTGAAACAAAATAACATTAAGAATACTGAAGTCCTTGAAATGTGATGTTATCCACGTATACTGAAGGTATCGTGGACGCATAGGGTGATCAATAATGAGATTCTCCAATAACTCAACAAAAATACCATAAAAAGGAGGAAGCTTGATCAAGGGAAGGAGAAACGTAAGTAGACGAAGAATATCCTGGCTGCGTAACCTCCGTGACTGGTATAAGTGTTTGAACTGTTTAGACGAGCCGTAGATAGAGTTAGAGCGGATGTGATGATTTTCAATCTCCGATAGGAGTAGCACGCGAAGAAGAAGAAGATAAAACTCTACCAGGTATGTCATCTAGACTAGTTGAGTTTAAAGTTCTCTAACTTTTTATAACTTTCTCAGACGATAATGGAGAAAAAAACATAGAGTTATCCAATACCTGTCGATGGTACAATTATTGTTATTTAAACTCATGCGGGTCACCATATGTAAAACCGATATACTGGCAAATTGTCAACAATTTTTCTAGTGTAATCTTATATACTATATAGCTTCAACTCTTAGATAACTTACTATTGTACTTATTAATTTGAAACTTATATTGCCTAATTCACTAAAGAGGTTTAATTTCGAAATTGGTCACGGTGTTTAAATTGATAACACTAATCAGTCATTTGTTGTTATGAAACTGGGCGCTACAAGATCAAAAAATCCATTGTAATTTATGGTTAAACCGTTTTAGATCCTTTAAGTGAATTTAGTTGTAAATGCCAACTTATACCAATTTTAAACTTAACCTTTTAGTAAATGAATTAAATTAATTTTACTATTAGACAGATTTTGTGTCGATTGTTTTTAGTAGTAACTACTTACAATAACTAAACTTATAACTTTAAACATATCCATCAAAAAAACGAAATAAATTTCGAGTAAAATAATTTCTGAATTCTTGTTGATTACAACTTTGTAAGAGACCGCTTGAAGTATACTAGCTGCAAAGAGTAAGTAATGGTAAGTAATGCTTTTTGATGAAGTAGGTTATACTTTCAGGGAGATTTGTTAAACTTTTCAAACCACGCCTCTAGATGTAGAGCCTCCTCTACCTATGGGTGCTCTTAGGCCAGTATTTATAGTCGATTTTTATTTCTTAACGAACTTATGGCATATTTACGTTGTACTTAAGGTGGAGTACCCCATGAAGTTGGCTATAAACATGAGCCTTAAAAACGTATGTCCTTAAGGATTGCTTCAAGTTGCTCTAATTAGAGATATGACACTGCTTATTATTATTTTTAATTTGGACGTCTTATTTGCGGTCGTAAAATGTTAAACTGATTTAGAGTATAAATAATAAGGTTTTTTTTATACAGCATGAGAAAATTGATAACTGCTTTACTAACCTACACTAACCTGCTTGTCCGTAACTATTTGATAATTTTTTTCATACATTCAGGTAGAAAACTCAATACAATAAATTCAATATCTGGAATAAGTTTCGTTTTATGAAGCAACAGTTCAACCCTTAATTTTATTGCCCATATGATATATTGTCAGTTTGATTATTGAAACACTACTATTTTCCTTTCAAAGTAGAAAATAGATGAGCCATTCTAGTTACTGGATTTCATTTCATGTGTTATTTTTTTTAGCAATGTGAATCAACATATAAGGGAGTTCTTTGTAATACCCAAGATGTAACAAAAATCGATAATACCGAATTCTGGAAACAATTATTTGATGAAAGATTCGAAATTAAATCGCTGAATAAAAGTCACAGTGGTCTTTATAGATGTGTGGAAAAAAGGATTGTAAAGAAAATAGTAATTGTGGAAGTTATTGGTAAGTTAAATGTTTTAACTATACTGGTTGGTGGTGACAATGACAATATTTTCTCTTTATGATTTTTAAACAAAAACAAATTGTAGCTGTATAGCTCACCTGGCTGCGTTTTGCAGCGACGTTTTGTTCTAAATATTTGTTTTTCTAAAAGGATCCCTATATTTTTGTTTATGCACGTTTAAGAGTTCTGCGCTGGCTACGAACTGTTACCATACGAATTATATTTATATTTTACATTTTGAGCAGTCCTAAATTTAGTATGATGCTGCAAACTCCTGATTTATTCAATAGATTATTCGTTTCAAAACAACTAGAGCATCTTCTGGAGTTTACTGTAGTAGTTTAATCGATTTGTTGGAATCTCATTGACATTCTTTTGAGGTAGAGTATTCAAAGAGCCCTCGAAAGGGAAGGCTGGAACTTAACCATTGCCTCTATCAAAGCAAAGATAGTTGACAAATCCTTAAAAGTGAGATTAGAGTTACCCACAATCGGAATTATATGAAATTTAGCTATACATACATATATATATATATATATATATATATATATATATATATATATATATATATATATATATATATAGATATAGATATATAGATATATATATAGATATATAGATATATATATATATAGATATATATATATATATATATATATATATATATATATATATATATATATATATATATATATATATATATATATATCTAATATATATATAAACACACATACATATCGGGTGTTATGGAATTCACTGCATATATTGGAACTGGGGGACCCTTGTAGCAAGACCGATTGCAGAAAATTCACCTTAATAATAAAGGAAAAAACTCAACTCTAAAACTCCCCAATATCTAAAATCGTTAATCAGACGTAAGGTTAGTATCCTACCAATCAGTGGCAGAGAGGCGCCTAAACCGCGCAAGATTTGGTACTACAGATCTGCTAAATGGGAAGATCTCATGGAATATTTTCGAATTTTCCCTTGATTAGACGTTTGTTTTCGATCCGACGACCCATCTGACTGCGCCAGGGAGGTTTTCGATGTTATTTTGGCTGGTATGGAAGCTTACATCCCTTTTTCGAAGAAATGCCCTTCTAACGGCAAGCTTTGGTTTGACCGAGAATACAAAGAAGCTGTTGCTTCTAAACATCTTGCCTACTGACAATGACGTGAAAATCCTAACACCATAAATCGTAACATCTTTGTTTGTATCCGGAACAGATGCAAAAAAATTATCGACCAAACACGGCCAGATAATTTCTATTGCAACAACACTTGTTGGCTGAACTCTTTGCTTCACATCCTACTGTCGATTTCCAAGGAATAACAACACCTACTATTCCCATAGTGCAGTCAAGGATACCCGATATTGTCTTCAGATAGCGTATCATAAAACGTATTTTAATGAAGCTAGATACCAAAAAAGCTTCTGGCGCTGACGGAATACCTACCATAGTTCTCAAAAACTGTGCGAGGTAACTAAGACCAGTTTTCTGTAGATTTTTCAACCTATCCTACAGAAAGGGAATATTTCCTTCCTGCTGGAAATGTGCCACAGTTCACCGCCGATACGCGAGACCTTGCCAAATAACTAACGACCAGTCGCACTGCTTTCAATAATATCGAAAATCATGGAAAAGGCTTTCAATCAGCATCTTCTAAAATATCTTGAAGGATTCAACATTATTAGCGATCACCAATATGGCTTTCGTAAATCTAGATCAAAGGAGATCTTCTGACTTATGTAACACATGTTTGGAACAACGCAATTGAACACTTTGGAGAATCTCGAGCGATTGCTCTTGACATATCTAAGGCATTCGACCGTGTTTGGCACGATGGACTGTTGGCTAAGCTAGGCTCTTCTGATATGTCTGAAAAGTTTTGTTTGTGACCCTCATGTTTCCTCAGAGAGCGTTCTTTACGAGTAGTAGCCGACGGATTTCTTTCTAACACCTTCACTATCAACGCCGGTGTGCCCCAAGGCTCCATTCTGTCTCCTACTCTTTTTCTCATTTACATTAACGATCTGCTGAAAAAGGCCGGGAATGCAATCTACAGCTTTGCGGATGACAGTACGCTTATCTCTTCATTCACTTTGAACATTAGGACATCGGCTACCCAGACGAATATCCGCAGACAGCAGGAAGTCATTCAACTTAACAAAGACCTGTAAGAAATTCTATCTTGGGGTGCCAGTAACCAGTGGAATTTAAAGCTACAAAAACCCAGGCGACAGTTTTTTCTAAAAAAGCTAACGTTGCTTAACCGGACATAGTTACGTCAGAGAACTCCATTCCTCTAACATCGTCACTCAATTTGTTGGGCGTTAATTTGGCAGCAAATATGTGCTGGCATAAACATGTTGCAGGCATAGCAAGGAGAGCTTCTCAAAAGTTGGGAATATTATTTCGAGCCAGAAAGCTTTACATTCCATAACAACTGTTAATTCTTTAGAAAGCTCAAATTCGACCAATCATGGAATACTGCTTCCATGTTTGGGGCTCCGCTCCTAAAAACATACACTGCATTTGTTGGATTCTATTCAGAGAAGAGCTGTTCGTCTGACTGGAGACTCGGAACTGACCGACTGCCTTGATTCGCTGGAACATCGAAGAACGGTTGGCGACTAGAGCCTATTCTACAGGTATTTTCATGGAATGAACAAAGGAGGTAGCCCGCTTAATTCCTCCCAGAGCAATGCATGTTAGAAATACACGTCGCACTAATACTTCACATCCGTATGAGGTTCAGCTTGTTACTCCTCGTACAACGCTTTTCAAGCAGTCTTTTATATGAGAACATCATCCCTTTGGAATAATTTGTCCAGGGCTGTGTTTCCCACCGAGTATAATTTACAGCGATTCGAGAACAACGCTTTTTCCGCACGCATGTCGCTCCTGTAGCGCTTTAGTGACTTCTCTGCAGCACGTGTGCTAGACCCTTAAAACAAAAAAAAAAACTGACAATTTAGGATATTTTCTATGGGGATCGACGAGTGCACATTTAACGTACATTTATTTACTTCGTATGGATGTACATTGCACACAGCACAATTGAAGTTGAATTGAAGTACCTAAAGGAATTATACCTAAATAGTAGTAATGATATAACATGTCAACAATAAGGTACTGATTTAAGGTAGATAAAATTAATACGCTTTCACATTAAGACTAAAAAAATCTTCTCACAAGAAAATCGTTTACCATTTCGGAAAAGTTAAGAGAAAAACCTATTTGACTTTCTGTTTTTATTTTGGCCCAAACAGCTGTTCATCCTTTAATGATTATTATTATTGCTTTTTTTTATGAAGGCACTTTGGCTATTGTTATTAAAATTAGGATAATTTTTTAATTTAGTCTGCTGGGAAAATTTTTTAATATTATTATTAAATTTCTAATAAATAAAAATTTTAACACATGGAATTCACTAAAATTTTATTTGCGAGATTGTATAAAAATATTCATAAATAAATTGCTGACCTAGGTCAAGAGTCTTTCGCCTTCTTCGGCCTTCTTTTGTTGTCAATAAAAAAAGCCCTTTTTTATTAACGGCAGCGCGGTGACGCTTCAAAGCATTTTTTTGGATGTCAGCTGAGTGTGGTTTTATACTGCAGGTTTGTAGCGGTTTAGGTTCGTTATCGTAATTATTTTTGTTATTAGTGGTGACTTTCTTTTTTTTCCTCTTATTTACTGATATTGTAAGGACTCGATGTATTTTCCATAGTTTTTGTACTCTAAACTGTTTGCGTTTCTTTCTGGACGGTGGAAAATCCACTTCCATCAATGTTAAATATTTTTGTAGACGAAAATGAATTTTTAATTAAGAGGGTGGATTTACTCCACTCTCCTCTACTTGAAAATCAGCTGTCTCAACGGGCAATGATTGAGTTGTTCTTCAGCCTTCCAACGAATTATTTCTTTTCAATGTCAGCGTTTTATGGGCAGGGTTGTTTTCTAAATAATTTGGTAAAAGGGAGTTTCACCCCTTTTTTTAAAATTTTCAAAAATTTTCGAATTTGAAAAAAAAGTATTGAATGTACTTTTACATGGCCTCACGAGCCACCTATTTCAATAAAACCAGTGAATTTTATAACAATCTATATATATATATATATATATATATATATATATATATATATATATATATATATATATATATATATATATATATATATATATATATATATATATATATATATATATATATATATATATATATATATATATATATATATATATATATATATATATATATATATATATATATATATATATATATATATTACAGTCGACACTCTATATAGTGAAAGACCAAAATGTTGACCGAAATTTCACTATAGAGAGTTTTTCACTATATAAAGAAAAAATCCGTATATATTGCTATGTATGTAAGATATTCTAGGTCTTGAAAAAATTGCACTATAAAGAGTTTTTCACTATATAGAGTTTCACTATAAACAGTGTCGACTGTTTATCAGTCCCGGTACGTTCACGGTGGGAAAAATAACATGATGAAGTTTTCAGGATGAAAAAATTCTGGTGGTGAAATAGCCCCCCGTTCAGGTCTCCGGGTGGGAGCTGATTCGGACGCGTCAACATGCAAACCGACCATAAACTGCTTTCTACGTCGAGTATCCTACCGATTATTGGTAGAGAGGCGCCTAAACTGCGCAACAATTTGGCACTACACATCTGCTAAATGGGAAGAACTCATGGAACATTTTCGAATTTTCCCTTGGTTAACCGTTTTTTTTAGATCCAACGACCCATCTGACTGAGTTAAGGAGGTTTCTGATGTCATTTTGTTACTATCAACGCCGGTGCGCCCCAAGATTCCATATTGCCTCCTACGCTTTTTCTCATTTACACTAACGATCTGTCCAAGAGGACCAAGAATCCAATCTACAGCTTTACAAATGATAACACGCTTATTTCTTCATTGATTTGAATATCGGACACCCATGCAAATATCCGCAGACAGCAGGAAGTTGTTCAAGTTAATACAAATTTGGAAGAAACTCTATCTTGGGGTGATCAAGTAGAATTCAATGCTTCACAAACCCAGGCGGCAGTTTCTTCTGTAAAAGTTAACGTTGCAGAACAGGACATTCTATTCCTCTAGTATTTGCTGGGCGTTGACAGCTGTCTGTTAATTTTGTATAAAGCTCAAATACGACCAATGAGAGAATACTGCTCCCATGTTTGGGATTGCGCCCAAACATACACTGCATTCTATTCAGAAAAGAGAACTCACCAGCAACTTTAATTCCTTGGAACACCGAAGAACGGTTGGTGACCTGAGAACTTTCATGGAAAGTCTTCGAATAGATCTAGCC